>JAWWEM010000010.1:25629690-25649448 GCA_035582935.1 Ormyrus thymus
TAAAATATTGTACTTGGACAATACTTATTTGGCGAAATTTCGTTTCGTCCCCTTTCTGTTTCGGGACCCTCAATTTTCTCTTCAAAATGAGATTTACGATTTTCTTTAACCAAATAAGAATTCAAAAGTTCTAATAATTTTTTGCACTCATTTTCTACATCCATAGTAGACATGTTATTTGAAAATTTTTCTTTTAATACTTAATTTTCATGTTTTTTATTTTTATGAATTAACATTTTTGGTTTCAAGTTTTACTTTTTACAATTTTAACTAATTCTAGTATTAAATATTTATTACCAATTAGAAAATTAAATTTTTCAGGACCCCTGTGATACGATCCATAAAATACAAATTCTTCTAATTCTTTGATTGTTTCGTAATTGATTGTGTTGTAAAAAGAAATAGATGAAAAGTAATAAAATTCGTGAAAATAATAAATTTACCTCTAACGTCTATATTTATTTTCTTAACTAATTTGAAACTGCTGATAAACGATGCAACCTACTCGAAAGATACGAAGCAACTGAATAACATTAACGATTTCGAATACAGCTTGTAGTAAAACAAAACACTTCTAAGAAAACTATAGTAGCGCTAAAGGTACGTGTTTGGCCGGGCCCAGTAAGCCAAGCGCCCATAGGGCGCTATTCATTAAGTGACTGCAACAAAATGTTATTTTTACCGATTTCGAGGAACTGGTTCTGAATTCACTGATTTAACATTAGATTGAAATCAATTCCAAATTTAGGTGCTTGACTGATTTCATAAGTGATTAACACCTTGCTTAAATTAATTAAATTACGTAATTTCTACCATTTAATATTTTATGATAGTTTCATTAAAATTAATTTCTTTATTTTTTGAGAAAGTACTGCAGTCGGTGTGTGATGTTACTATAAGTTTTTAGAGCTTTAAAAATAGGTTTAAGCGCATAATAAATCTTTATTGTATTTCTAGCCGAAACATATCTGAAAACGTTGTTGTCATCAAAGAACCTTTCTAAATATTTATACTCACATGTTCACGAAATGTATATTTTGGCAGAAATTAAATTTACGCAAATATAAAATGTATTGCTTCTAATAAGGCAATACAAAAATATGAATTCTTTTTTCTCCTTTTTTCACAGTAGCAAATAATTATGATAGTATATTTTTCAATATTAAAATAATCACGCATTTGAAACTGTAAAAAACACGAGAGATTCGCAGCAGCCTTCGACACCCTCGACCCCGGCTCGTGCAGAACACCTCGCCCTCGCTAGAAATATAGCTTATTTTCTCTCCTTGTTGCGCAATGTACTATTATTACGCCAGTTTCAATTTTTTATAATCTTACTGGAATTACATTATTTCTTGATAAACGTACAAAGACTTATAAAAATTTTTTATAAAATTTTACGGCATATTTTATACGACGTATATTATATTTTACGACGAAATATCGAAAAATCAATTACTAATATAAGAAAAGTGAAAGTTGAACTAACTGAACTGACTATTGGAAAAACCCCCTAGGTATATCGGAGTGGCGACCCATCTAACTCCCTTCTCCCTTAAATTTTCACGGACCTGCACTGTTGCTTAGACGAGTACAAAGGCCACTCATACATCCAACTTCAAAGAAGACGTTTGAGTTTTGGAGCATCGCTTTTGCAGTCTTACCAAATAGCTCTAACTGTGATAGTACACGTTTTAAGTCGCCAGACTTTCTTTCTGCTGTGATAACTAACTATAGTGCGCTGGCACTGTAAACAGAAGTAAGTGGAGATAAAGCATAATTTTTAGCTTAAAATCATTTCAATAAGAAAACAGTGATTAAGACAACTATTCATGTAAAATATAAACTTTGAATGCAGATGTATTTATTAGTTTCATGATGCTTGATTTCATAAACTAAATTTTGTTTATTTCTATTTTAGGTTGTCCGAAAATGTCACATGTAGGTTTGAAAGCATTATGCTCTTTGAAACAATGAGAGCATTTATCAATGAATAATTTACATAATATTTTGAACTTTCAAATTGAAGGCCGACACAAGCTAAAGATTCTAGAATTTCGGAATTGCATAAACTTATACAATGCTGGGCTTTTTAATCTTTTAAACACGTCGCCTGTTCTTGAAAAACTCGATGTAACGAATTGCGCACGTATAACGCATCACGTTGGTAGCACGAGCGTAAATAAAAATCAAATAGTAGACTGTGGGCCATTTAATAATGTACGAATAAAATTTTGATAGAAACAATTTTTTGCAAAACTTTCTTTAAGCAATCCAATAACCTTTCGTATTTTCTTTTTGAAGCTTAATCAAACGATCCAAAATGCTCCAAAAATACTTTTCGCATATTGTACAGAAATCATCGTCTAATATCGTTCTAAGAGAATGGCAACACCAATGCAAGGGCTGCATCCTTCGAAGTAACGTGCAGTCCAGGTAACACTCAGGCAGGTAATGAAATCGGAGATAGAGATACAATCACTTGCCCCAAGATCAATGCAAGACTGCTTCCCGGTAGAAGACTGTCATATCACTTTTAAACGTAAAATGACTTTTTTCCCTGCTTAAACAAAAAATTGTTTCAAGAACTTGAAATGTTCGATTTTTTGTGGTTCTTTCTAGCGTGAAATAAGGACTATTTCATGCCTAAGTTTTTGTAATAAAACGATAATCTCTCGTTGGATAACGTCTACATAATAATATCAAACAAACGATTTAAAAAGAAACCGAATTGCAGTTGTAAAATCTTTAAATATGATACACCTAATGGAATGAAATTTTTTTATTTATGTTCTATAATGAAATAGCTATTAAGCTCTATATTTATACAAGTGAACATGACACAAACAAAGAAGAGAAAATTAAAAAATACGTACACTGTATAAAGATACGCGGTCATCCCTCAGTAATACCCCTAATTGGCAGCAGCGCGCTCCCCTTTGATAGCTTGATTTCAAAGTGAAGAAACCTTTATTTACCGTCTTCCGAGACTTTTCAGGATGATGCATCGTAATTTTGCACCATCATCTACTAAATATCACTTGAATGTATTCGACGGCCGTTAACCTCAGGAACTGCACTACCGACAGAGTAGTGGCCGACCAGCGGAATAGTGAAAAAAGATGACGCATCCAGCAGCGATTCACAAGTCTACCACCAGCCAGCGGGGGTATAGTAGCGCGACAAGTGCACACGTACCCACGCACACAGACTCGCTCGCGGCGCAGACAGCAGCAGCAGCCGCCGCCGCGCGCTCGGGAGGAAGAGAAAATTCCTCAGACGGTGAATGGGTCATGGCAAGTGATGGCGTATGTTAATGTCGCAGAGTGGAAAACGAATCAAGTGTGCGAGTGGCTGAAAGGTGCGACATTTAACCTCTAATTCGAGCGACTCAGTGCGACAGCAGTGTCAATGTATACCCAAAAAATCGAGAGTTATTGTGCGCGTTCGCGAAATTCCTCTACCGTGGGAAAATCCTTGGGCTTTCCTCCGATGTTCCTCTTCTCTCTCTCTCTTTTTCTTGCTGTGACGTAGCGCCTGCCATGTATATTATACTTATACCTGTGTGCACTCGCGACAAGTGAAGAGAGCGAGAGAGAAGGAGCGAGAGTTGCGTGCGCGCACGCTCTCAATTATCGCGCATTCATTAAAAACGGCGAGGGAGCGCCATTCATGAAAAACGAACGCGCCACACGCACGCAGACACAAGTGTGCGCCTGTCTGCTCTTTGTCAATTGGGATTTTCACCGTACGAAACGCGACGACGCTTCCTCTGTATGAGTGTATTTTTAGAGATTCTTTTGAGACCTCTCCTCTCATCTCGCCGTCCTTGTTCGCGATATGCGATGATGCGTCAACAAGAGCGGCGAGCGAACATTAGAGAGGAGCCGCCGCTGCCGTCGCCGTAGAAAAGCACTTTGTGTAGAATCTTCTTTCATTTTTTTTCTGCGCTCCGAAACTCGTGGGACCCACAAGTATACGTGCTGGGAATGAGGGACGGAGCGCAAAGCAAAACACATCCTGATCGGACGTGTCGCAGACTCGTTGCGACGTGTTTTGCGAACGAGGGGGAGACAGAGGACAAGGAAATAAATTCGCTCTCTCTTGCTGTGCAGCGCAAACAAGAAAGAGAGAAGGGAAAGCCGAAGGCGATGGGCCACGGAGAGTTAATTTATCCGAGGGTTCTCACGTATACCCTTGCGTGCGTGCACTCGCTGATCTCTCCTCTCTCTCTATCTCTCTCTCTCTCTCTCTCTCTCTCTTGTGTCTTCGCTCACTGCTTGAAGCTGCAGGCATCTCTGCTTCGTTCTCCGTCTGACTGTTCATTGAACGCTGCGTGCTTCTGGTTTTTTCTCTCTTATTGACGCTGGCTATGGAACGTCGTAATGAATTTTAATTTTTTGACCCTTGTAGAGCGCCGGTTTTATGAGCGCATTCATATTTCGCTCGCGTCCGTGCTCCCTCCGGTTTGTTGACTCTTAATAATTCGCTTGACACATGTAAGAAAATACGCGAGCGCAATTCCGACGGCGCGATCATTTAGTTTAGTATCAATTTGGTTTATTCTTTCATAAAAACTGACTTGTTTCATTCGTTTTCCTAGAGTTTCCCCTGTAACAAGTGCCCTTTCATAATAAAACGTTCACTTCCCACACAGCACAAAATATTGCTGCAAGGTTTCATAAGGTTTTATAAACGTTTGAAACCTTGCAGCAATATTTCGTGCTGTGTGAGTTAATATTGATGTTTTGTTGCTTACAGACACTTGTTTTGCTCTATAGATTGCTGTCCATTTAACTTTCATTCTACTCGCTACCTAAATAAGTCATAAGTTTTTCTGTTTAAAATCATTTAACATTTAAAAAATTTTTCAATTTTATTTTATTTAATTTGTCCAAAAATTAATACAATAAATTTTACAAATACTTTTTGTTTAATCTTTATACAAAATAAAAATTATATTAAAATATTATTATTACTTATACATTTTTAATTCTTTAATGGCTTATGATGATGACTATATTTAATATTCAAAAGATCATTTTCATTTTTAGTACAAACTTCATATGTTAGAAAAATAGTGTTTTATTTATGGCTAATAACATTATGCAGTAATCAATACAACAATCAGCCTTTTGATGTAGTCAATTTTGTAATAATTTTAAAGCCATTTTTAATTAATTAATTTATTTACATATTGAAACCAGTATAAAATTTTGACAATAAATTTTGTACTAAATTATTATTTAAATAATTTATGTGAAAAATAAATTTTCATTAAATATAAAATCTTTGTTTGTAGTTAAAAATGAATTTTAAAAAATTTCTTTAAATAATTCATCTAACATTCATTTTATTAGTCTTTATAAAAAATTTTATTAATATTTATAATAGTAATGAAATTTGTTTTTTATTACAGGACTAGACAATTCAGTTCTTCCTTATGTTCATAGTTTTATGAACCACAATGTCAATGGTCAGCAATTACTGAATCTTCGTCCAGAGGACTTGGAGCACCTTGGTGTCTCTAAATTAGGGCATCAGGAAATTATACTTGAAGCAGTTGAATACCTTAGGAACTTCCACTATGAACTCGATAGAGAGAACCTTCAAATGCTGGCTATGCGTTTGTCATGCCAAGCGCACAGCTTGCATAATGAACTATCACGACAAACAGACTCCAAACCTGTCACAACTCAAACACTATCCGACGTAGTATCGATAATAACGGCGGTAAAGCCATTAGTTCGGTGGCTTGATCGTCCACCATTTAGTGGACAACTAGATTATAATGATAAGAAGACAGAATTGCTCAAGTTATCTCTAGAGATGGCCACCTGTGCACAAAGAGACAGATTTGCAGAGAAGCCAATAGAGGAAATTAGAACTACTTGTGGGCAGATGGCTAAATTAGCAGATTATATTATTCAGGATGTTGCTGACCCTATGATTCTACAACCATCCAGTTTAGATTTGGCAACCTTAAAAAAAAGACCTGGTGATGACTTGGTAAAAAAACATTTCTTATGCATATGTTTTGTCTATTCTCAGTTCAGTTAATGCTTAAGTTTATTTACTCAAGCATTTGTTAAATAACATATTATAAACGTCCAAACGTTCGCAATATACACCTAATAGTAGTTCCTAAAGAAAAAAAGTGTTTTTACTTATACAAGCAAAACAAAAACACTAAAGTTTATAAATATACCTACTAATAAATAAATGTCATCATTAAATAAGTTGTAAAATAATTAATAATTCCATTTTTTATTACAAACTAAATTAAAGTTTTGAACTACATAAAGTTTTTACTAATAATTAAAGTTTTAAAAACTCGTGAAAAAAATATTTTATAAAATAAAACGTTCATTTATCTATAAAACTGAAACGTTTTTAAAAGCGTAGTTTTGTAGACTACAGAAGATAAAGCGTCTTTTCTCTCAACAGTCATTTCATTGCAACAGACTTTCCAGAGTTCCCACTTCCTCTTGTGATAATAAATGAGATAGTGGATGCTGACTAAATGATACGCATTTCGTCACTTTGTTTCTTTGGTTTAAGAATGTAAAATACAAAGTAACATTTTCTGATGAAATTGGCTTATTTTTAGGGTTTTTGCATTCTTCCATCGTTTCATGGTGCTCACCAAATCGCAGAAATTAAATTCGGATTAGCTGCTCATCAATGCGGAAAAATGGAAGAAGGAGATGAAATAGTTCAGGTAAAATATCTGTCAAACACAAATTTGATTTAAAAAATTAATAAATTTCCTACTCGGTTTTACTGCTTAACAAATCATTATATTATTAAAATGTTTCAAAAAAAGATTAGCAATTGATTTAATTTATCATACCAATATTAAAGCAATTATTCATAAACCTTGAAGAATGTTTTGTCATATGATCTATTCCATGAATGACAAATGCCATGACTCACCTTTTCAGGTTAATTACCAGACTGTAGTAGGCTGGGAGCGAAAGAACGTATTAGAGCTGTTCCGCGAGAGTCCTGCGGAGATTTTACTGACGCTGAAACGGAGACCACGGCACACAAAAGTTTATGGGCAAATATACATCAAACCATACAGATTACCTAGTAATAAAAAGACACCTTATACAACGAGATGGCAGAATAATTTACCTTCTCCAAGGCCAGAACTTCTCACGATTCCTGACTTTACGATGCCATTACCGAGGTGAGTCAGTTTCCTTTTATTTATTTTTAAGACTTATTTTTATGAATGAAATATTTATTCATTTTATTTGATTTCCACGAGTTTATATATTTCGCTTTCTTATTTCCCCTTTAATTATAATAGAAATTCTTAAAATGTACAGTAGCACGCTAAACACACCGTTATCTAAATTCGTAGTAAGTTAAAGTTCGGTTTGATATGAACTCTAAAAAATAATTAATCTATTGAAATGCAGTAAGAGTTCTACACGAATAATTACAATTTCTTTAAAAAGGGAAAAAATAAAAAATTAAACAAAACTTTATATATTTTAGACATGCCCCAAAAGTTCCCACGCCAGAGCCAGCTTCAATCCTCGACACGGTTTCGATGCTCGATACAATGACAACGGACGACAGCAGTTCAGATAGTGAGATCGAACCACCATCCTCTGTGCGGCTTTATTCGACTAAACCACGCAATCCCGTTCAGAGACGTGCGACGATAACTGGTGCTTCCCCAACTGCCAAGCACAGCGTTGACATTGAACAATTCTGGCGGGAACTCAAACAAGAGCACAGCTTAACGACCTTCCAGTTGCGCGACAAAGCCGCTTCTTGCGCTCACGGCTTAGACAACGTTCAAAGTACGCCAAGCTTGAGGCCCCAGACTTGTCTTGGAATCGAACAAAGAGCAAATAAAAGAGGAGCCACGGGTATCGGTGAAAGTAGGAGAGTGCAATTTCAGGACAACTCTGGAGTCGAACGACAAATGCACGATAAGAAGGATCAAATTTCGCTGCATACCGGTAATGATAGCAATGTGAGGCAGGGCAACGCTATCGATGTAGGTGAGTCATTAACTCAGAATGCAAGTCTTTTTTTTGTATTTTCTAGTAGAAAGAGATGTGTACGTATCTCGGTAAAAAAAATTACAAATTTTAATTTTTTTTTTTTTAATGTAGGTAATATAAATTCCCAATCACAAGTGCTAAATAAAGCTTCTAGCAGCATCGAAAGCAATAATAAAAGTGATAATACTGTGCCTTTGGAAGAAATCCAGCAGCAAAGTAACTCTAGTTTTATGAACGACAATAAAGACCCTCCAATGGTTCCAACGCGTGGATCGACTAATAAAGAACGTGGTAGGCTCGATAAAAGCCACAGTACACCTGCATACGATCTCACGGAGTCGGACGACGATTTCATCGAGAAAAAATTTGAAGCTGCTCTTGATGAACATCTTATACAGCAGCAATTACAGCGGAAAGCAAAAAACGCTGGCATTGATACAACTAATAATTTAAATAAGACTGACTCGCGTCTCTTTGATTCTACAGAGGATCTGGAGGAGCCCGAGAAAAAGATAACGCCAAAATGTCTAAATAACGACCAAGGAATTAACAGTTCAGCAATTATAGGAAATGTGGCTAGAAAAATTATAGATATCGAGAAAAATCTTCACAATAGAAGGTAATATATTTTTAGAGCTAGAATCATAACCAATATTTAGTTCCGTTCCCTTTTATAACGAATCAAATAATTTTTATCTTTTATTGTTTAATAAAAATAAAAAGTTATTTTCTTTTATAGCGTCGAGAATATCTCGGAAAAAGTTCCCTGTAAATCGTCTGTAATTTCTGAGAGTACAAAGACTAACATTCATATCAAGATCAATGACGTAGATATCAGTGATAATTTAGATGAACTTGAAATAGATTCAGGAAATATAACGACAGATCTTGATACCGATGAAGAAAGTAACTTACTTAATGAAGAAAAATTTGATGTGAAACATGTATCTAAATCTGCAATTACTAATGAAAGCAATACCAGTACAGAGTCAAGCAGAGAGAGCAGTGAGGATAAATCGGAGTCAACAAGTAGTTATATTGAGGGTGGTACAACAAGTGGTGGAAGCGAAGGTGATACAAAAGTAGTAATCGGAGCAATGGACCATTCACCTCCAAAAAATGCAATATTAAATAGCAATGAAAATTATTTCACTGATAACTACGGTGTTATTCAAAAAGAAAGCCCTGAAAAAATTAATGGTTATCACGATAATCAGCAAGATAGAATGATTGAAGCTCTTTCGCCAAATATTCAATTGCATAAAAATGCACTCGTCGAAAATATTAGTGTGAAATATCCAACAACGCCAATTAGCAATCAAACTCTTCAATCAACCTGTCCAGAAGCACCAAAACGAGAAATTCCTGCAAAGGTCGAAGTAAAACCAAGGTTAACACCTCCAGAACCGCCTCCGAGAAAATATTACACAAAACCAGCTCCACTTAACTTCAACGTAAATCAACAAATCCAGCAACCTGTCAGTAGTAGTCCTCGAGATCATACAGTTTCACTTCAGGTAAGAAAATTTAAATGCAAATAGGAAAAGAAATCAATATTTTCATATTAATTAAGCGAATAATAATATTTTTATTAAATTATTTGCAGGAAAGGCCAAAAGTTCCAGAAAGACCCAGTGTTAGACGAGACTTAAAGAAAATCGATGTACCTCCGGAAGTTTATCCCAGGGATGAAAAGACTCTAACAGATAATAAGCGAAAAAGCGAACGCTTTGAGACGTATTCAGATTTTGTCGAGCGTTCAAGAGATTTTATCGATGAACCAAGTACACCAGTACAAGAAATAAAACCATCTACATCTCTTGTTGATCCCTATGGTTACACTCAAATCCCGGAACTTGATCAAAGAGAAGACTCTTTTACTCCAACATCCAGCAATAATAGTTCTTTATCCGAGCAACAATCGTACAAACATGAGTACTGTTCACAAAATCTAGATGCTCCTGATGGGTCATGTTTCTCGCGACAAGGACAACATAGCAATACTTCGACACCAGAGCATAAGCCAAGAACTTTAGAAAAGGATAAATCACATGAAAAGGGTATGGTAAATAGGGCCATGATGGTTGCAAGAAGTATGGGTTTGCATGGAAGTTCGACCAAAACCAGTAGCAGCCCGAGAAGTGCTAGAAAACGAAATACTATTTTAGCCAGTGAGTATAATTTTACTTCACTTACATAACAATTTGTTTATTATATTCAGTCATATTTTCCTATTACTATTAAAGTTATATATTTATTATTTTGAGACAAACTTGTTTAAGTAACCTTTACTAATTCATTAAAATTGCCGTAGAGCGAAGAAATATTGGAGTCAAAGATATTACACCTGGCGAACTGGAAGGTTGGCTGACTTACAGGAGTAGAGGTGCAGGTGGAGCATGGGCCAGAGCATGGTTTATATTGAAAGGTGCATCTTTATACAGGTCAGTATTTAACAAAAATTATTTAAATTTGAACATTAATTTTAAGACCATGTTTTTTTCAAAAATTAGTCTAGTAGACTATCAATAAATTATTATAAGAAATAAATATTAATTAAACACATAATTAACTATAGATAATATTTGTTAAGTTAAAAATAAATTTTTTTTTATTCACAGATTTAAAACACAAGACAGTACTAAAGCTGACTGCCTAATCGCCTTATCGGGATTTACAGCTTCACAAGCAGCAGAAGTGAAATCCCGAAAATATGCTTTCAAAGTTTACTATACGGGTACTGTGTTTTATTTCGCCGCTGATACCGAAGATACACTCGCGTTGTGGTTGGACGCCATAAATAGAGCGACTTTAGGGGCCGATAGAACTAGCGGCTTGTTCAGTGAAACAGACGAAAGCGACGGAGAGAATAAGAGCAAAGTAACAAAACCTGGATCGGAGTCGAAACCACTAGTAGAAAAAACATTTGGGTCTCTCAAGAAACTTGGCAAAAAGGATTCTAGTATGAAAGATCATGAAATGGGCGGAGCAAGTTTGGATAGAAAATATTTGAAATTTTTGGGGTCTAGAACTCAAAATGTTCCCGTTCCTACTGCTCAATTTAGAAGTTACAGAAGAGTTGTGCCATCATCAACACCAACTAGGTTTGTAAATAAATTAAAAGTAATAAATATTTATTTTAAATTAAAATATTTAACAAAATATTTAATAATTTTACAGAAAACTAGAAAAAATGAGTTCTCCAGATTTGCAAGTAACAATTGCAGGAAGTACATTTTATGGCTTGAATACATCACACAGTGCAACGGATGTACTGAGTTCCTCTCAAGATATGGGCGACTATCGGCGAACTACTGATAAGTAAGAGGCTTTAAATGTTTATAAAGTGTTTGCTAAGATAATACATTTTTTAATTTAATTAAATTTTTAATTTTGCTTTTCTCAATTTTGTCATAGATCCCGAAGCAATCGCAATCAACGTCCAGACGAATTACCAGGTTTTATAACCTTAGAAGGATTTATGCTTTCGCGTCAAGAAGAGGAATGCCAACGCAATGCTAATAACAACATGGCTCGATTCACTCCTTTGAATAATGATCACGTACATTTCCAACATAGAAATATTGCTGATAGCAATTCCATTAACAACATTGTTCACAATAATGGCATGATCTACGGTTCGCCTAGAAATGGCGACGATCCTCTACCGCCACCTCCTCTTTCATTAAATAATCCACGAAGCGAAGTTTATTCTTCAAATCACTCATTTGACAGCGAAGCAAGTAGTAGTAGCAGTAGGAACGATTCGGTGAAACCGAAAATTCAAAAAAAGTCCTGGGAACCTAGTTGTTTACAAAAAAAGAAATCATCAGCCAATAATAATTATGAAAGTCACCAGCCTTATTCCCCAAATCCAGCTAGTAGAGAATTATCACAAAGTCAAAGTAACGCAATAAACGATAATCCAATTGGATTTTCAACTTTAGATTATGGCGAAAGACTAAAACCTCAACCGTGGCCACGACCAATAGAAAGCAATAATGACAATGCAGACTTTCAACATGTTACAAGGAGGATATTGAGAACTGATGGTAATTTAAATTTGTACTATTATTATGCAAAAATAAATAACGTAAATTATTACAAAATATTGTTATATAATTTGATAAAAAATTTCTAATTAACTTATTTAGAATCTCAATAATAAAATTTTATAGGTCACTCAGGTTCCAGTGGTGATCTTTCTTGCCAGACGTGTTCAGAATCGATGCATCGGACTAAAAAGGAATCAAGTATCGCTCGCAATGGTAGTTTTAACGTCGTCGACCGTCGTCGTCGCGATCATGTACATCCCGAACGTAATTGGATTGATTCTTT
This sequence comes from Ormyrus thymus, assembly GCA_035582935.1. Taxonomy (NCBI): domain Eukaryota; kingdom Metazoa; phylum Arthropoda; class Insecta; order Hymenoptera; family Ormyridae; genus Ormyrus; species Ormyrus thymus. The sequence goes on from JAWWEM010000010.1 coordinate 25,642,056, forward strand.
GCGCTCAAGTGATAAAAGAAATTTTAATGTAGACAAAAATCGTTTAAAAAATGTTGCCCAGTATCAGCCTCCACCCATGCCTATGTCGCCTTTCGAGCAGGAAAGTATGAGGGCCGCTTTTGAAATGCATCTGGATAAAAATACTGAGCTAAAAAAGAGTTCAAAGGGACTCAGGAACTTGTTCGGAAGTAAAAGCCCACAAAAGCCGAGTTCATTAGACCTCCCTCGTGAACAACAAAAAACATTATTAGGTAAAACTTTAAAATCAAATCAATAAAAATATTATTAAGAACAAACATAACGCTTACTTTTTCTTAAATTGTTAAATTTTAGGTTCTCCAAGACTGCACAGAGCATTATTTCGAGATAAATCATCTCGTCAAAACAGTCACTCAGGAAGTCAAAGCCCTGCAGATACTGATGTGAGTCAAAATTATAGCTGTTGCAGTGGAAACCAGTGTTCAAGTTACAACCAAAATTTCTGTACAATGAGCTCTCAAGGTGATTGGGCTTCAGAAATACCAATGAACCATCCTCCAAAAGTAAGTGTTTGATAAAAATGTTAAATTCTTTTATATTAAAATTGACTGCTACGAATTTCTGTTTGTACGCTTTTGTAAAATTTGTAATTATACAGCAATATTACAAAATCATTTAATGTACGATTTTTTTGCCAGTGTATGGTTGGTGGAGTACCTTTATGCCAGAAGAGACCGAATGCACGGCACTTGATGAATCCTCCAACGTTACCTTACATACCACCACCTACATCACCGCCACCGGACTATCCAGGTCTCGAATATCCGCCTGTTTTCGAACCTGGGACTTATTCACTGTCAGACGCTTCACTGCTTCGCCACCGAAGCAACAAAAATGGCCAGAATTTCGGAGATTAATTTATTGCAATAATCTCACAACTCCGAACATATCCACTCGAATACGTGGTTCACGCGTTCCTATCTTTTAAGTATCTTGTCTAGCACAAGTCGAGCACGGTAAGACTTGATACCGTCACAGGGATTTCCGGTAATCAGGTTTAATTTCTTTTTTAATCAAGACGTATAGTCTTTCTTGTTGAAAGTAATTTTAAATAATACGTATATTATGTTAGGGGACAAAATAAAAGATAACGTATCATTTAATTACGTGCCTTAAACTGTAGAATATATGCGAATATACCAATACGTCTTGAATCTTGCCATCCCTAAAATACGTAGACTACTAAAGATTGTTATAAATAATTATTCTTGCATTCGAAAAACAGTTGAGAGTTAACCGTCCATTACGTGCCTATACGATAGGTAGTAATTACATGCACACGATGTATATCTTATTTTTTAATCGTGGCGGCAAAGTTAACGCTTTGTAAATATTAATAGAGTTTTTACTACTTTGCGTGGTTTAGAGGAGATTTTATTATTTAAAAAGTTCTAATGATATAAATATGAAAACAAGGCTTGCGCTCGCATGTTTTAAAGCGCAGACACCTTGTCGAAATTTTTATTAGCACTTTACACGAATGCGATAATTTTTAAAAACGCTTTTAAGGCACTTTCGACTGATCATCGATATCTTCCACTGTATTGATATTAAGAAATTACGAGTTTATAAGTTGTTACGTTTTTAAAAGCACAAGATTTTACTACGTTATTAAGAGCTTTTTAGAAAAATCAAAGAAATTGTAGATGCGTTTTATTATTAAATTCAATGGCTGTAGTATTATTAATTTTAGATATGGAAAGTATTTTTACATGGTGAAAAATATTTATATTTTAAAAATTATTGTACTCTAATAAATTTCGCTTAGTCTTCCTCGATCAAGAAAAATCGCCGAAATATACAATAATGCGTTAATCGAAAGATAAGGAATTTTAGAAAAATTTTAGTTCCAATAAAATTTCGATGAAATCAGATAATCTTGAGTATACTCAATTTTCTTATTCTAATTTGTTAAATTTATTAATCAGGTATAGCAAATCTTTACATATTTGTAAATAATAAAAGTAATAATAGTTTTTGAATAAAGCAATAATTAATTAAGTGCAACTAAACATTAATTTACTTTAACATTCATTCCTTGAATTTATTCCTTTTCGTGTAAGTTTTGTATTTATATATAATTAAGATTTACATTGCCATGGATCAATAAGCACGTTTAATAGTTCTGCAGAACATTGTTGGTACGTGTTTATATTTACGTTTGTCGATCAAGCATTAGTATAGCACAGTGTCTCGCTTTGTCAAGCATCAGTGATCGTTCGGAGTTTCAAGTCCTTTTATTCGTTTAATTATCCAATTGATTTTAATTTTGCTGACTCAAGATTTTTTAAATATTTTGTAAGTGTACATTAATTTTATTTAAAATTTGAATACAATTATAAAGATAAATAAAATCTGAATATAATTTCTTTCTTTATATCAACGATTCATTATTTTCATTCGCTTGTATATACAGTTCTCGAGAAGCATTCAATTATTTATCAAATTCAATTATTGCTCAAAGGACATTTCAGAAAAGAAGCCGTTAACAGACCAGATCCTTGATCAAAGCAACGTACCGATTCGAATCTCAAGCGTCAACCGAAAAGAAAGTCATTCCCAAGGAAGAATGGCAAGCTTCCTGGCCGGTTCAGCAGCGGGGCTCGTGGGCGCGGGCATGAAAGCCGCCGGCGTCGGGATCCCGGTGAGCGAGACCGCGGAGAGGGTTATCGACGGGCTGCGCGACGGCCTCGGGCTGCCCTTGCCCCCCAAGTCTTGGTTCAAGCGGCGGGGCAGCGCCCCCGAGGCCGGGCCCTCGGCCAAGTCGCCCGGCAGGAACGTCTACGAGACGCTGGAGCAGCACGTCCACGGCATGATAAAGGTGGCGAGGCCGGTGATCGAGCTGAAGGGCATGGTGCGCGAGGGATGCTGCCGCCGCGCGACGAGACGCGCCTCGGCCCGAGGTAATAATCGAGTCGCCAGCTTTTTAGCGCCTGCACGCGACGCGCTTGATGTACTTGAGCTCGAGGCCGGTGCGTTGGACGCTCTTACTTAGAGCGCGCTCGTAGCCCGACTTTTTACTCGTTAGATCTTTCTTACGTCATTTATTGTTTGTATTGTTTGCGCGATTGAAGCTGGAAAATTCCTGGTGATCTACATTTCGGGCATATTTTTCGTTATTTTATTTGCGAAATCTACTGCCTACAAATAGAATTTTCGGATATTTTTAGAACGCAGTCCATCTCCTTCAACGTCAATTTACTACACTCCTCAAAAATGTACTTCTGATGGAGGTTGCAGACGTCACAGTGGATCGGATTCAAAATCACCACAATCAGTAAGAGGAAAATTTTAAAATTAATTATATATTTCATAAAAAAATAATGATACATTTTTCCGATTTATTAATTTATTAACCGAGGCAATGCGCACAACTTTAATCATTTTTTATTGACTTCGAATATAGTAAAAACCTTTTTTCTAATATTGAGAGCGAATTAAGACGCAACACTTAAAATTCTTAAGGATTCAAAAAAATTGCAAATAATATCGAACATTACGCTAAATCTCACCTTCCTCAAAATTAAAAGCCTTCTATTGTACCTTTACCTTCAACTCTAAATCCACATATTTGTTTGAACCAAAGAAAAATACCAGAAAGTCATGTCGACGTCGCAACTCTCGAAACTCTGATGGAGACGATACCTGCACGTACTGCTCAAGATCAAGACCGGAGTTCGAATTGCCTTGCGGACGTCTAATTTGTTCCAAGTGTGATAAAACAGAAGACCATGACCTAAAATGTAAGCAGTGCAAGGAACTTAAACGTTAAGGCAAAAACAAGCAGCGGCTACTGTTGCTACCGCACGATTCCGTACGAGCGTCATGCAGCCGATCGTGAAATATTGTCCGACTGTATAATTAGTCCGCATTTGATTAGTTTTATTGATATTAGAATGGACGCTAAACTTTTTCCCGTTGGTTTCAGTGACTTTTAACATTTTGCATTTTAAATGACATTATACTTAATTTCGTGTTTTAATATTTATCGCGTGTAAGAGGTGTTTGTATTGTCACTTTTTGTTAAAATTAAAAATTTAATAAGCATGATTTTTTAACATTTATTTCAGCAATCTCGTGCCTATAAAAAAATTTGGATTTACAGCTGGAAAATCCAGACGGAATGGATATGGATTTCATCGTGATTTTTTGTAATTTTGTATATAAAAATCTATATTCCAGCTGAAATCTATCATTGATTTTGTCCGGATTTTCCGTATGAAAATAATCCAGGCTTTTTTATTTATTTCCCAATATAGTATCTTTTCTATTTTATCTTTTTCATAACTAACTATTTCCTTAATTAAATTTTAATATTGCATGCAATTGAAAAACTCAAATTACTTTTTTACTTGTTTCAAATCGATGTATGGTATTATTAAAAACATTTTTTGCAAATTTCAATGTTTCTATTGAAATACTTACAAGAAATAGTAAAAATCTTAATCACAAATTAACAATCAACAAAATTTTACATGTATTTAATTTTTTATCTTTTATAGTTTTAAGGTTGAGGTATATTAACTGACTCTAAATGAACCAATATTCAATTTTATTGTTACCTTTTATAGTTTTAAGCAGCCTCTCGTTATATTTATTAGAAAATAAGGAATTCCGTCAGTTTCATAATATTTCAAAATTATACAAAAGATTGTAGTTAATATTAAATTTAAAATAAAAAGCTTAAAATTTAAATGAATTAAAAGTATAATCTTTTTAATAATTTAAATACATTAACAGTTCAAAAACTACTTTATCGGTTGATTTAAAAGACTTGTAACTACATCGGTTTTAGCTAGTATTCGTTCGAAAACATTCGTGTCAAAACAATTCAGAAAGTATAATTGATACAATATTATTTTGTGACAAAAAAGTTGGTTAAAGCATCAAATTAATTGACATTAAATCTAGAATTTTATTAAAAATCAGTGCAACTTATTTGTAGTGTTTATTAGTTTACCGTTAATTTTCAAACATTTTATAAACAAGTATTGCCGGAATCGTAAAAATTTAAGGTTAGGTAACGTGCAAGTCTTTCTAAAGTGAATCTAGTTTCTGAATTATTCTCATGAAAAATAAATTTAAGTCATTTCAAATGAATTTATTAAAAAAGTTACAAATAAAAAGTCTTAATTAATTCAACTGATGTTACAATTACAGCAAAAATGCCTCGAAGATCTTCTCAAGTACCGGAAACAGTAGATTTTATTGATTTAACACAAGATTCTCCTGCGAACATAGGTCTAAGATTATCTAGGAATCGTAGACGTGTTTCTGAAGTCTTAAACGAGACTGATATGTTAGATGACGAACCTATACCTGTAGAACAGAGCAATAGTAAAAAGCAAAGACTTCAGTAAGTTCCTTTTTTTATGCACATCAATATTCAATTTTAATCATTGTACTACCATAAAATATAATAAAATATTTTCAGGAAAAGCTCAGTAATTATAAATCTTGATGAAACCATTAATTTAGATGACTCTTCAAATAATGCTAATATAAAAAAATCGACAGCTGTAATATCACACTCAAAAAGCAGTCCTGAAAAAAAGGAAAAAAGTTTAAGCTGCCCTATATGTCTAGAAAATTTAGAAGATGAAAATGTTAAAGCTATGACAACTCCATGCGGTCACATCTTTTGTTTAGAGTGTTTAAAAAAAGTTACCAACTCCAAAAGAAAATGTTCAATATGCCAAAGATCCATTTCTTTCACCAAATGTATTCGCCTTCATATTTAAGTGTACTACAAACTACAATTTCAATTCATTACTCTAAATTTACCAGAAATAAAAACAAGCTTTTTTTATGCTTTCTGTTTTTCATAAGTTAAGTTATTTTCACAAATTTCTAGTAATTATCAAAATGTATAATTTAATTTTCCTTTTATACTAGAATTCTCTATGTAAGAAATTATAAGATATTTTTGTAAAAAGTCTATAATTGTAATAAAAATATGTTACTTAAAAATATAAATTGTGTTATTAATGTTCTTATCCCACATAGAACGGAAATTTTCGCATAGGCTGAAAGGTTCCTGGAAACTTTCTTGTTATGTGGGATATTATGACTAATAAAATTTCAAATTTTCTCAAATTTTCTAATATTTTGATAAAATAATCGATTATAAAAGATTATAAGTAAGATAAGGCAATTAAACATAGTTTAAAATAACAAGAATGAAAAAATTTGTTTATTATTCCTTGTAGTTCTAGTATAACTTAAAGAAGAGAGTACCGCAATAATCCTTTCGACTCAACCTTTGTAACTATAAGACACTGTAGCATATAACATACCGCTTCGAAAAATTTCAGTTTCGGTCGCTTTTATCTTTTTTCTTTAAATTCCTAAACGGTAGATCCTAAAGACATAAAATTTTCATTTTGTTTTAAATACTAAAAAAATCTTAATTTTTTTATAAATTATGCTAGTCCATAGATACCCGTCAGATTGTACACCAATCTACAAAGTTAAAATTATATATACAAATTACCCTGTTGAAAAAGTTCGATAAAACCTTATAAAGACCTGATGGTAAAATTGGTACAAATACACACATATAACCTGATACCGGTATCGGGTTATATGTGTGTATTTGCACCATTTTACCAGGTCTTTCCGACAGAGTAGTATAGTAAAAACTCGTGTTTATTATTCAACAAATTAAACAACTGAAAATTTTTCAAATATGCATGCGTTACTTAAATTTAAAGTGCAATAACGTGATGTAAAAGCAAAACAATATTTTTCTTAAATTTAATAAATTAAAGCTTAAGTTTATATAGTTATAATTTAATACAATAAATGCAATGCAATATTTTTTATATATATTTTTTATTGAAAATTATTTCGTCGAAAAAATATTTCTGTTTATTTGTCAGTTAAGACATATGAAGACAATACAGCGAATAATAGAATGAACTTATTAAATAAGCTTAATATTGTGCAGTCGGAAAATTCAAATCCACCTGGAATCTCAGAAATAACGAAAAAATTGGTTATATATAAGAATTTCTAAAAATATTTAATAATTAGGATCTCAAGAGACTTCGTAAAAACTGTAAAATTGTATGATATAATCATTTTTATGTGAATTTTGTCATCAAAATATAATTATTTTTTGTGAAAATATACTATTTTGGATACCCGCGTGAAAATATTATATGAGATCTCATATGAGATCTCGTATGAATCTCATGTAAATCTCATATAGATCTCCCATAGATCTTATAACGATTTTCAGCTATAATCTCCTTGAGATCTCATATGAATCTATTTAAATCTCATTGAGATCTCATCTGTAATTGTTTATTAAAAAAAAATTAATAATGTTAAAAATTTATAAATTTATTAA
>JAWWEM010000010.1:25649548-25660100 GCA_035582935.1 Ormyrus thymus
TTAAGTTTTGAACTGAATTGTTAATCATATTCTAAAATCTTAAACTAAAAGACAAAAAAATCTTAAACTAAAGGGCAAGTAAAAATGCTAAGAAGCAGGATTCTTAATTAAAAAAAATATATTAACAGATTTTTCATATTCAGTCCTCAATGTCATTCAAAGAACGGTAATAAAAGGATTTATTACATTAAGTTTAGGTTGAACTTTTACAATTTGAGGTTGGAGTTCCGCGCTGAGACACGTTCAGGTAATATGCTTCTCAGCTGGTATAATCGTTCATATAAAAGTTAGATCAAATTATAATATCAGACTTTTTACTTTGAAAGAAATGACTGACGAGATGCATTCTAATTATTAGAAGGAGAAGGAAGAATACACGGAGAAGACCGAAGCCACAATTAAAGGTACGAGAGAACACGTCTCAAGCGTAAAAACAAGTAATCGATAATTAATACAAATGATAAGGAAACGGACCGCCTAGTTGCCTTTGCCAATCTGGTTATGGATGAAAGTGCAGATTTACTTTATGAAATACAATCACAAATAATATAGAACAGAAGAGAAAAAATGCTCTAGATATTGAAAAGACACAAAGAACGTGTAGAAGAAACGATTTTGAGTATGTTGAGAAAAGATTGTGAGTATAAACGAACGGAGAGTGCAAACAAATTTGACCAATGCTCGACAGAAAATAGTTTCATTTCCGCCCTGCACGAACTCTAGACTCGTTAATGTTCAGAAGATTATCCTCCCTCGGCAGCAGCCCCTCCAAGCAGATCCAAGCACAAAAAAACTGACGATTTTGATAATTACATCAGTCCGCTATCCTCCCTCAAGAGTCGAAAAGAACAACGACTATAAATATACGGACTCGATTTACACGCTAATTTAGACAATCCTTTGAGCAAACGTTTGATCGACTTGCTACCTTTCAATCTCGGAACCGGCGGCGATACCTGCGAGGTCTCAACCTTCTCGGCTATCGCGGTCCAAAGCCACGGACGCTCAGATATTTTCCGAGGACTTTTTCAACAGTCCCACTCTGAATTTAACATTTTACGTTACCTGGACGGGTTGACAATGATAGCAAAGCACTAGAGCAGACAACGAATCTGTAGCGACAAAGAATTAGTTCCTTAGCGACTGAATTGAAAAAGGAGTTAAATTTCTACATTTTGCTTTTGAAATTTTTAAGTTTAAATAAAATCTCTTAATTAGAATTTTAGTTTATATTTTGGGACTGAGAAGATTTCTGTGATCAAAAGATAATTAATGATATCATTTTTATGTAGGAGAGTTTTACCTATCAGATCATAATTCGATTAAAACAAAACTGCTACAGTATAATATATAGTAATTTTAATATAGTGCTTTAAAAAAATCTTAATCTCAATTCCAATATTTTTTTAATCGCGAATAACTATTCAGTTTTCAGTAGATATCGTACATAATTAAGGTTTAATTTAATTTTTTTTTAAAGCAACAGTAAAAAAAGAGCTTAAAAGGAAGAGAAAAGAGAGAAAGTTTTTTTCATATTTTATCGAGTTCTAAAAGATTGTGCTTTTTGAATTACTAACTTAATTATGTCTAAAGATTTCTCTATAAAAAAGCACGAAACTGTAACTATAATTTTTTTAAAATAATCTATTCCGTATTAGATCATCTTTTGATATTTTAAAATATATCCCAAGGTTCAAACACAATTCGTAATCTGCATGCAGATACGCCCTTATCAATGATTTTAAGTAGAAGATATATGAAAGGATTCTTGGAAATTTATGTTTACCAATTTTCAATTTAGCTGTAATTGTGTTTACATAACTAGAAAACTGTACCCGAAACCCGGTAAAATAATTATTATAGCTTAATAAGTGGTAAGTTGCGATTTATTTTCTAAATTAAATTAATATTAATAGATCAATTCTCCGATTTTTATTATTATTTTTACTGTAAAGATGAAAATAATTAAAAAAAAGATATTTCTATTATGCAATATTTTTATTTTTAATTTACAGATCTTATAAGGTGATTATTTCTCTGAAATTCTGGGTAACGGGTGCTGTTCGTTAATAAATAATTAGAAGAGGGTATTATTCTCTTTAACGATAAAATCAAAGATTCTTACATTTGTCTAAGTTTAAGGCCAAACATTGCCAATAGGCCAATCTAATATGAAATCGAGATCCTTCTGGAGCAGTGAAGCATCAATATAACGGTACAAAGAGTTTGACATCGTCCGCATGTATTAAAAGGGATATTTAACTATTTTTCCAATCGTTTTTAAATAATTTTTTCAAGTAACTTTATTTTCCTATTCAAAACTTGAGTAACACTTTTAGATCCAACTCATTTTTCTCATAAACAAGGATGCAATAGTTTACATCTCTTATAAAACAGGATGCTTCAGTTTCATTATGTATATGTAGAGATAACATTCTTTCTTGGGTGACCGATTCGACAGAAACTTGATGTTATAATGATTGCAGCATATCTTGATAACGTAGACATATTTAGTTTTCATTAATCAGCCTATCAATTGCTTGTGAAAACTTCAATCCTTAAGAAGAGTGTGCGCGAGGTTTCTTACGAAGAGGGAATATTGAATACCTAATTCGGAGGCCCTCCACATTAAACAGTGCTTTTAGAAAGTCACCGTTGTTGGAGTAAGCAGCTGGAACTGAATTGAAGTTATTTATAACTGAATAACTTTTTGAATTTTTACTTTTTTAACTTAGGTAAATGAGTTACTGATGATATCATATAAACAACGATTTTAAATATTCGAAAATCCAAGCTCATATATACTAATTTCTTTTTACAACCGACGATGTAAATGGCACCCGAAATCAAGTTTCGCGCCTCTCATGAATTGCAGAAAAACTCGACTCGATAAAACAGAGGTCTTCCATTACCACCTACGCACAGCGTATCGCGATAGAGGCAATCGGCCTTTCGAGGCGCGATAAAAAGAGAAAAAAAGCTCTCTCGCACCCTATACAGGCGCGAGCCCAGGCTCATGCACAGTCACGCATAAATGCAGCTCTCCATTCTTCCCCGTTTTCGCCTCGGACGGCGCGTTCGCGAACGCCGAGAAAAGGAGAGAAGGAGGAAGAGGAGAGCAGCGAGCGAGACGGAGGCTCGGCCGCGCGCAATTCGAATGATAAAGAGAGAATGAGAAAGTTGCTGCAAAGGAAGGAAAGAGGAAGTAAAAAAAAAACATTCTGAGCGAGCGTGTGTGTCTTTCTCGAACGGCAGCAAGTAACGGCTCGACGAGCGCGCTGGCTATGCTGCTATCAAAGCACGACGACACTCTTTCGTGACAATTTTCATCGCGCCTATTGTGCACTCGTGCACCACGTACACGTACAGAAGCGCGCAGTGCGCAGAGAGAAAAGTAGAAAGAGTATACTATATAAAAAAAAAGCCCGAGCAAGCGAGGCAGGAGAGGGATCGCGAAGCGCGACGAGAAAGACGGAGAAAGTAACGAGAGCGTAACCAAGCGAGCAAGATGGAGATAGAATAAGCCTTTGACTCTCTCTCGCTTGCTCAGCCGCGCGCGATATGCGTACCTAAAAGACAGAGAGGGAGATACAGACAGTGCAAGAGAGCCTTTCCTCTCTCGCGCGCGAGGATAGCCCAAAGCCGCGAGTTTATTTATTTGGAAACGTGCGGTGCACGCGTGCCTGCTCACCGTATAAACCGCGAGCGAGAGAATATACCGACGAGCGAAGCAGAGAGGGAGAGAGAGAGAGAAAGGAAGAAGCAGCGGCGGCACACGGCACGGGCGCAGCAGCAGCAACCACGAGAGCATTTCAGCATTCGAGGAAGAGCGCGAGAGAACGAAAGCAGCGGAGAACAGCGCAGTGCAGCAGCAGCCCGCTCACGCGCGTACCTACACGCGCTCTCTCGCACACGCACGCTGCGCCAGCGAGAGAGAGAGAGAGAGATAGACGGCCGCAGAAACGTCGCTGGAAAAAAAAGAAACGGACACACGAAACGGCCGAAGGCGTAAGGCGGCCGCGAGAGTACACATAACCAGCGCGCTGTCGAGTGAGGGAGACGGAGACAGCCAAGAGCGAGCAGGCGAAAGAGAGAGAGAGAGAGAGCAAGACTGAAAACACGAAGAGGTGTGTGCCGCTGCCGCTGCTGCTGCCGCTGCATCTCGGGGAAGGGAGCAGCGCGGAGCGAAGAAAAAAAGAAGGAAAAACGCGCGGCGCCCACGTAAAGAAACGGAAGCACCCGGATTACCCACACACACGGGCGCGCGCGCGGATGTAGGCGCTCTCGCTTGCTGCAGATCGGCCCAAAGAGCAGCAGACCCGGGCACTGTCCCCGCGAGTACACACACATATAGTGCGCAGCAGTTGGTGCGGCGGTGCTGCTGCCCGCGCGAGTCGGAAAGTGCGTAAGTGCGATACAGACGTGAGCGCGCAGCGGTGCATGAGGAATTTCCCGTTTTTTTCTCTCTCTCTCACTCGCTCTCCTCGAAAGGGCGGCTCGCCGTCCAGCACACGTACACAGGCTCTCTTCTCTCGTTATTCGTCCTCTCTCTCTCCTCTCTATCCGCAGCAGAGGGAAGAGAGAAAGAGAGAGAGAGAGCGAGAGAGAGAGGAACACACATCGTCGGCGGGCCGCAGCAGCGAACCGAGCGCGCGCCGTTTGTATACATATATATACACACCTATGTACGTGCATATACATATATATGCGTATGTGTACACACGAGAGGATGATGATGCTGCTGCTCTCTTCTCGTCGGGCGCATGAAGGTCATATAAACGCTGCTGCTGCTGTTACTTCCACCACCAGCTCCGCGGGTGCGGGCCCAAGCTGTTGCCTCTTCTTCGGCAAACGGTCGCCCGGAGCTGCTGCTGCCGCTGTCGACGCCGCTGCTACTCCTGCATCGGACCGACCGCTCCATTGAAACGGAAGGAGAGAGAGAGGGAGCGAGAGAGGAAGACACATGTGTCGGCCCGCAGCGAGCTCTGCTGCTGAGGACTACTCCACCTGCGCGCCGTTGAAACGTCGACGTAGCGAGGTCTACCGGACAACGACCGGAGGAGCGGCGCCGGGGCTTAGACAGGCCTGCACGTGATACACGTTCCTCTCGTCAGGAGAAAGAGAGAGAGAGACAACGTACGAGGCCTGCGAGGAAGATTCGTCGCGATAGAGAGAGAAGGAGAGAGCTTTGCGTGGGTGCAGCTGCTCGTTTTTTCAAGCGCCTTACTAAAAGAGAGGGACCTGAAAGGTTGCCTTGCTGTGCAAGTGACTTCGAAGGTGCAGAGCACATGCCAGAGGTTATTGCTGCTAGCGAGCCAAACTACAGTAGTTCTTCGTGCAGTTGCACAATTCAATTGTGGCTTCATAACTGCAGGACTTTGGGAATCAGAGGCCATCGACCAGGAATACGGCATGGGTGGCTAAGGTATTTGTCACTTCCTTTTTTTACTTATAAGCTTGTATCATTCCTTATAAGAACATAGAGTTGCTTGTCGAATGATGAATTGTTATTGAAGCTTCCAACACCTTTAAAAATAAAATGGAAATTTCACTAATAGTATATTCCAAAAGCTTACTTTTTGTAACCTATAAAAACAATTTTTGAAATAACAACATTTATTGCTGTGCAAGAAAATTTTGTTTGCTTATCATGTAAATAGAAGCAGTGATATGCATGTCAAATAAGGAAATAAAGTAGAGATAATGATATGATCAAGTAAATTTTTAATCTTGGTTAAAATTTTTACTTTGAAAAGTAAATCTCACAGGCATTAACAATAAATCAAATCATAATTGTGACCATGATGAAGCTTTCTTTTCTTGTTTTATAGCATACTACACTCCATTAATATTTTAAAACAATTTCTTAGTAAGTACGTAAGAAAATTAATTTCTCTAAATAATCTTAAAGAAAAAAAAATTAAGTTCTTTTTAAATTGGCATTTATAAAGTTGTTTATCAACATTTAATTATCTTCATTAAGACTTTAACTTTAATACATAAACATTTCTTTAAGTTTATTTGCAAATTTAAAGGAATAATATTCAATAGCGATGAAAGTTGGATAAGAAGAGAGTATTCGGAATAGTCTTGTTATTTACTAAAAGTGCTTTTTACATTCAATTATTCTCTGAATTTAAAGAAAATATAGTCAGGTCTACTCGATCCATCAAAAAAGTTTTTAAAACAGTAATAAAGTGTATTGTAAGCTTATTTAATACAACGAAATATGAACGCAATTGAATTGGTTTCATCAGGAAAAAGTAATGAAAATCTGTTCTGGTAATGCAGTAATATGATTTTGCTTAGGTTAAAGGGCGGAGAATGGCTCGCTCGAAGGTAACAGCAGCATGCGCGAGAAATCCTCGGAATGTCATACCCACGCGAGTCACGTGAGGGCCATGACAGAGATGTGCTCCCGCGAGCCGCCGCCGGTCGTGCTGCAGCATCACCCGGTCCTGGCCAAGGCCAACGGCAAGAACCCGGCCGCGAGTCCGCAACAGCAGCCGTCGCCGCGCTCTACTACCAACAGCAGCAGCAGCAGCAGCCTCAGTGGTCCAACTGAGAGCAGGCTGCTCGGCCACGAAGACGACCTGCCCGGCGCCGGTGGTGGCGCTAACAATGGCAATAATCTGCCTCAGCCGGGCGGTAGGCTCAAGTTCTTTAAAGACGGCAAGTTCATCCTCGAACTGTCGCACCGCAGGGACGGTGAGAGAACCACATGGTTTCCTGTACCCAAGAAAACCTTCTGGCCTCCGGCCAGCGTAACGCCTAGCAGACAGGAGAGTTCGGCTTCACTTAGTGGTAAGTCTTCCAGAAAAATTAGCTATTAGAATTCTTTACTAATACTAACATATTGATCCTTTCAGTTTCCGACGATAACTCTTCAATTCAGTCCAGTCCATGGCAGCGCGACCACTGTTGGAAGCAAAGCAATCCAAGGCGCAACATTTCGACTGAATTTACTTTTTATTATCGTCGCAATCCTAAGATGCGACTATGCGTTCATCCGAGACTGATAGCCCGCAAAAGGCGGCAACCGCTGGATCCTAGTTCCTCCTTGGCACAGCTGCAAGAGTCGCTCGCGAAGAAGCCGCAACAGCAGCAACTGCCGCCAAAGCCACCGCCCATAGTGCGTAAGCTCAACGGTGGTGCACCAACTAATAAGAGTCTGAATATTATCATTGATAAGCTTGCTCGGCTCCTGGACCCAAATGTTGTCTCGCCACGCAAGCGCATTTTGCGCGAGCTCGAGAGAGTTAGTCTTGAAGATCAGGCATCCAAAAGAAGAGCTACGCCACCGCAACCCACTAACAGCACAGTGGTAAACATTTCTTATCTCCAATTTAATATTTTTAATTGCGCACGTTAGTCAATGCGATAATATTCCTCAAGACGAAATTAATTAAATAATATAACTATTTTTTTTCAGTTAGATTTTGTTTGAAATGTGATATTGTTCAAGAAAACAACTGACAATTCATTTCCATTAATTCATTCAATTTTTTTTTTAAATTATATTGCAGATAAATCTTTTAACTTTTAATAGAAAAGAATTGATTTATTATTCTACTTTTATTGTGTGATCAATAATATATCTGTTTAAAAAATCTTTCTAAAATCCATCTGAAACAGAAATAAGATAGCAAAATCTACAGTAATTCGATATATTTATTTATTTATCCAGTAAAGAATTACATATATATATATTTAATCATATGAATTAAAAAAATGATTTAAATAAACTATATTTTTTTACATTTAGTGTATATGAATTCATTACGTTCTTTCGAAAAATTCGTATGTAAAAGTTTTTATGTGATCTCCAATTAAGCAATGTTTTACATGAAACTAACTATTAGCTGAATTTTAACTTTCATATATTTTTTAATCCAGACAAACGAGACTGCAGCTCCAGCTTCGAAGCAGCTTTCTTCGTACAGTATAACAAGCATTCTAGGCGAAGACAAACCAAATGTTGAGAATGAACCAGGTTTTTTGCGCAATCTCCTGAAACCTCAGGATCGGCAACAAGCACATCTCCATCAACATTCACCGCAACACCAGCATTCGCCACAGCATCAGCATTCACCGCAGCATCAACCGATGTATACGCGCTCGACCCGCCTTGACCCGGCCGTCGTTGCCGCGGCTTATCTTAGTCCAAATGCTGCCACGTCAATTCCTCATCAACCACTGTATCAGCTACCAATGTTGTCGCCCGCAGCATACAGAGCTCCGCCTTTTTGCTGGATGCACTACTCACAGCCGGTGCACTATCCATCACCAATGCCGTTGTATGCAGGGCCACCTCAGCCGCCCCATCATACGCCGTCGCCCTCACCGCCCGCGCACCGCTACAAGGACTACAGGGAACAAACGCTCACACCTCCTTCAGGTAAAATTTTCCTTATTAAAAATAAAAATCCAAAATAGAGTGGCGTAATTAACAGGTATATTTTTTTCTGTTTTGAAATCTATTAATCGGTCTTACGCATTTTAATCGCAATATGGAAATTGATAACAAAGTGCATTATTATAAAATTATAATATACAAAATAACTTTATTTTCAAAGAGATACTTTTAAATCAATTTTTTGAACTAGTAATAAATTACTAATGTGTTATTCTTTATTATTAATATTAGCTTTGCATCGAAAAACATTCTTCATCACGGGGGACATAAAGACGATTTAAAAAATTCCAAAATACGTAAAGTCGCACATTATGTACACTGTATCGAAATCATATTTTTTTAATAATTTATAAAATTATAATTTATCAGATTTTGAAACCTTTTGAAAATGTGCAGGTTATTGTATTTCGTATCATAAAATAAAAAATTTTACATATTAAGTGTATCTGTATTTAATCACATTTTGCTTATTTCAGATATGCCTCTGAATTTATCCAAGCACGCGGGTTGAATCTCAGGATCCCGAAAGTCGGTGCCTTATTGTTGGACAGATTATAAAAAAGTAACCTTAGTATAATAGCTCATATGCGCAAACACTGCCCGTGCAAAAACAATGCGATATACATACATTAGTATTTTTTTTATCCCTAAAGCAAAATAGGAAGTTCATATGTAGTAGATAAAAGTTTGAAATATACGCGTTATACCGTTGTTATCAGGAGTTAAAAGTCTCACGCTGTTCGCTAATTAATTGTTCTGCTTGGATATGGTACTATTTGGAACAATTTACCGAAGATCGGTAGTATTAAAATATAAAAGGAAAAAATTGCTGAGCAATGACCCTATAAAGTAACTTTTATTTATACAAGTTATACAACTATTTACAATAATAAGAGCTAATTTTGAGCTGTTGCACGATTGCAGAATAGAGATATTTTTAAAACCGATGTTTTTAAAAAATAACTTGTATGAATAAATATTATAGATTTGAAAGTATATTATTGACTCTTATATAGCACAGGTTTTTATTTTTAATTATTTTTTATTTTTTTCCGCAGTTTTACCATTAAAAAGTAATTTTACATCATTAAAATTCAGTATTTTGAAAATATACATACGTAATTTTTTATAAATTCATTGCAGTATTTTATTTCATAAAATGTTTTGTGAAAATTTATATTAAATTTATACATGCATTTCGTGTTATGTTTAAAAATACAAATTAAATAAATTCAAAAGAAACTTCTTCAAAAATAAAATAGTTTTGGCATTATATCAATTATTTATATTTTAAAATGTAACTATATTGCTTAGAAACATAATAAATGTGAATTTTTTTATTAAACATTAGAGCAAAATCGAGGAACTTTAAGGAATCGTAAATACTTCAAGATTTTGTAGATATTCATAAAATTATACTTTTATGTTTCTGATTGAATTAGAAGCAAATATATTTTGTATATGTTTATACACAATTCATCATTCATTTTTATACCACGTATGTATGTTTTTATGAAAGAATTTAGTTACAAATAATTCTACGTAAAAGCTTTTGTAATACCTGCTTGAATTTTTACTTTACACTTTTAACAGATACATTTATTTTAACCTATTTTAATGTATTATAACTTGTAAACGAATATTCATTCATTCCAGTTATTAGGTTTTTAATGTAAAGAAAATTTGATCAGTATTTATTTTTAAATACTTTTTTCTAAGAAACCCCATAAATTGTATAAAATACGATTTAATATTCAATTTTTTTAGAAATTAATTTATTGAAATATAAGAATCATAAGCATCAATTAAACTCATTTTATAATCATTGTTTTAAAAAGTCTAAATGATTATTTCAGGGCAGTAAATTAAACTTACATGAAAATATAAAGTATACAAATATCTAATCTAATAAATATTTAAAAATACTTTCATAAATAATATATTTGTAAAGAATATTTTATTGCATAATAAATGAGTACTTTAAAATAATTGAAAGATTTATATAACAATTTTTAAAAATTGAGATTATTAAAAAATTCGCAGATATAAAATCTAACATTATACACTGAGAAAAATGGCAAAATAAAAATTACTATTTTTTGTGGTAACCGAGGGACAGACTCAAATTATGGAGAA
>JAWWEM010000010.1:25660200-25678586 GCA_035582935.1 Ormyrus thymus
TAGATAAAGAAATAGATTAAATTCAATTTTTAGAGGACAATAACTGTTTTAGATTTAAGGTATAAAAAATAATGTATATTTTCACGTAGAAGACAAATCAAGTTATTTTGATACGAAAGACTCGAGTATTAACAACTTTTTAATAAAGCCCGTCTTTACATATTCCATTCCTCTTAACATTCACGGTAAATACATAGTCATATGTATACAACGTTTTATTTAAGCAGAGAACAGAAAGAATTTAGCGCAACAATTGTGAGATTTTGTAACTCTACGCCTGACAACGGTTTGGCGAAGAAAAACATGTAAATATAAAGAAAAAACATAAATTCATGACTTTCCTCGTCATCGTTATTGTCAAACTCCTAGATGCACTTTTTATCTCAGTAAGAAAACTACTACTGATAACTACAGAACTGAATTGACAATGACATGTCGTAGCTAGCAGTATTACTCTAGTATTACGCAGCGCAATGGAAAGTCAAATTGCAATATCATGTATATTATATTTTGGCGTAAATCTTGTAGCTCAACTTTGAAGGGCTTCTGAAAAAGTCAACTTTCCTTCCATTCCTTCCATTCCTTGATTATCTTTTATCATTCTTTATTGTTTTCTTCTTTTGTCGATGCTTCCGTGCGTTTTTCTTTCTTCCCTTCTCAACGAACGAGAATTTCTTCCTTCCTTGATCGCTTTCAGATCGTTTTTCGTTACTCAACTTTGAGAAGTTTGCATTCAGCCGTGCCCTTAGCTTAGTAAAAAAAATGGCATTACGCGCCATTTTTTCATTTTTAATTATTCACTTTTATTTTGTTATTGACTCTTATTAACGTTAAACTGTCATATAACATTCATTATTATAAAGAAAAGTACGACTATCCTCTACATTAAGGGCAAACATAAGAAATATATATATATATAAATATATATATAGGGTTATGTACAGAAAAAAGATATTATTTACGTCTTAGGACATCGACTATTATGATTAATAGTACGCATCGTTTTGTTTTCTTTTTTTAATTTAAGGAATATAACTTTTGATTGATCTAAAACTATCAGCTCTCTTCGTGCCTCACATCTTCTTTTGAATAATTTTACAGAGTTGACTGAAACTATGTGGAAGATTTTTAGGATCAATATTTACACACATTTTATTTATACACATTATATTATCAAAGAATAAAAACGTAGGACCTGGAAGCATGGAGCGTGCCTTAGTTTTCTAAAAAAGAAATAAACGATAAAGAAAAAAGAAAGAAAAAGAGACAGAAACAGAAAAACTGAAAAGTAAACAACTTTTAAGGAGATTGCATTAGTAGTCATAAGTATTTCAACAGTCTTACTTTTAATTGTCAATATAAATCAAGATTATTATCACTTTAAAGAAAGGCTCTATATTATTTATAAAACGTTGTTATACTTACTAATGCGAAAATACTATCAAAATTACCTGCTTGAAATGTGTAAATTAAAAGAAAATTTTAAGCAATATCTACTGAAAGTAAGTTTGTGGAAATACTTAGGAGGATTAGTGCGGGAAAAACTTTGTACTAACGAAGATGTTTTTCAGTGCGCGTATATACAATTTATGTATGTAAATATATACATATATGTACTCATTTGTCAAAGAGAGCGAAAGCGAGTGTACGAAAGAAAGTCTGCGTGAGAGACGGAGAAAGACTAAGAGAGACTGACCGAACGAAAGACAATCGGAGTGAATCTGTAGTATGGTTTGTGTGGTAAATTGCGCAAGAAATCTGCATTATACGTTCTTCTTCACTCTATTTATTCTGTATAAAAATAAAATTTTCGATATTGTAAAACGTACGTTAGTCAGCATTTCTTTCCTATTACGTTATAGTGTGAAAGGTAAAAGCTCGCTTAAGCGTCTCTCACATCGATCGCCAGGCGATAAAAACATTGATTTTTCTCACATTTATCCACATTTTTAATTGTATTTACTTTCTACTATTAAATACGCGTCGACTGTTCAGTTTATGTTAAAATAGAAAAATAACGATAAAAAAAGAGAAAAGAAAAGTTGAAAGGCGATGCGATTGCGAGAAATTGTATAGAAAGACTAATTTCATAAATATAAATATTTCGTATACTACTAAAAATGTTTGTTTTTTTCTGTCAATCTCCTCCATTTACAATTTCAAAATAAGAGATCCGTTTCCACTCAGAATCTACTTTTAAAATAAATTTCAAAATAAAATTAAAAAGCACATAATGCGTATCTTTTATATGTATTACGGTTATAGTAAAAATTAGTCATCTGTAAATTTTAAATTTAACTAATAATTTTTAAGATTTTGCATTAATTACTTTGA
The DNA here is from genome assembly GCA_035582935.1 of Ormyrus thymus. Lineage (NCBI taxonomy): Eukaryota > Metazoa > Arthropoda > Insecta > Hymenoptera > Ormyridae > Ormyrus > Ormyrus thymus. The sequence goes on from JAWWEM010000010.1 coordinate 25,662,535, forward strand.
AATCTATGACATTATTATCAATTTAGTAAGGAGCGGAGATGGTTTAGTTGATGAGAGTTTTAAGTTCCTAATCAGAAGGAAAGAGTCTTGGTTCGATCCTGACATTGGGGCAATGCTAGGACTATAAAAAGCTATGAAAGTCGTAAAATCTGGTAAGTCCTATTTGAACGGACAATTACCAATTGGTGTCGAACAAGTGAATCTTAAATAAGGCAAAAAAATGTTATGCATACGTATATAATTTATTTAAGAAAGTATTACACTATTAAAAGTATCACCTTTAAATTATCTGTAAAAAAAATTGAATAAATAATATATTCCTACGTTATACCACAAACAGAAAAAATACAACCTAGGTTTTTCAGGATACTGTCATATAAATTTTATACATTAGTGAATCCATATACATACGATTATACTGCAACATCTACTTTAACTGGATTACTTTCATTAAAGTCATACAGAGATTTTCTGGATATCTTCTTTCTGTATAAATTATTAAATAACTTTGAAGACGCAACAAACTATTAGTGTACCAATATAGTAATTTTAAAAGTGTAGTGTACCAATACTGTATTCTCAAAATTAATTATTGAAACTTGGTTTTTCTAGTATTTTACCAGAGAACAAATTTTCAATATTTTTGAATATTAAAATTTATTAATATTTAATCAAATTTCGCTTATTGCGTTATACCTGTTTACGAACGTTCGTTATGTTTGTAAAAGGGATAGCACCTGTTTATAAAATAAAATTGAATATATTATTTATTTAATTGCATTTTTCACGGCTAATTTAAAGGGGCTACTTTTACTGGCGTAATAGCTCCTTAATTCAAATTTAGAATAAAAACTTTCATTATTTCTTAATAATTAAATTTACAACATACCTTAACTTAATAGTATTAACATAACTGCAAATTTGTAAATTAACTAACTTGTTAAAAAAAATACAAAATTCTTAAGAAATACTTTTTTTTTCATTCCAAGTTTCAGAGTTAATTAGATTCTATTCGAAGGACCGATGTTCCGCAGAGAAAGCTTTTCCTTCTTTGAACATGCACAAAATACATTTTTCCCAACTCACGCAATAGCCCTCATTTCACGCTAAGTAGCATGGAAAATCGAGTATTTCAAGCGTTTAATAAAATTGTTTGTTCAAACGGGAAAAAATGACTTTTTTTCGTTTTCTCCGCTTTAAGCTATTTTTGACGATTTTTGTGCACGACTTGAAATGCACGGTCATCTATCCAACTTTCTGACACCAAAAAGGGCTTCTCATGCCTACGTTGAAAAAAACACGCCTTTGACACCCTCGCAAGAAATAGCTTACTTTCTCCCCTTGTTGCACAATGTACTATTGTGTAGCTACCTGAATTCTTAGAATGTTCTCGTTTTGATTTACCTTAAATAATCTATTGATTTTTTTATCCTATTTTGAAGGAGTAAAATAATTGTTATTATTCTTATTATTACGGAATACAAAATACATATATGTAAGTGAAGACTTGTTCAATAAAAGGTTGAAAAAAATTAATTCAAGTCCGTTTTAATGCAGAAACTAATTTATTTTATTGCTTCTATTGGTTATATCACTCCTTTTATTTTATATTTGGATAGAGTTATCGATAGATAATGAGTACGATTTTCTTTGATGATAATTTATTGTCTGGATCAAGAATAATTATTTCTCACTTTTTAGGTGCTCGTTAATGAGCTTGCTCAGAAAGGGAAATTTTTTCTCAAGTATATTCATTTTCCTCGCTACCTGAATTCTTGGAACATAATCGTTGTTTCAAAGGAAGATAAAACTTTTTATTTTGTATCCTATTATTGAACAAACGTAAAACAAGATAGTAAATGATTATTTAAAATTACAATTTAACAGTGACACTTTACATTATCACCGAGAATTTTGTTTTATTTTATTTTTTAATTTTAATGCTAACTTGCGGATATCAATTATCAACATAATTAATGTTGAATAATTATTGCGAGCCGCCGCGGCTATTCGATAACCGAGAATAATTACTTCCTATTTACTCGACCCAAAGCCCCAGTTAAGAGTTTTCGTTTTAAGAAAACGCAAATAGTAGATTTTTATTTTCCTGGCAAAAAAAAGAAAAATAAATAAATAAATAAATAAACTGAGCAATAAAAATCGCTAAAACAAAATTCGAAGCTCGCTCTTCGGGCTGAGCGCCCTTGCGTGGCATCGACAATATCGGCAGTCCCAGATGTCAGCAGGGTCGAGAATTACCGGAACCAGGACGCTTCGCGTTGTGGCTGTTTTGTACTTTGTATACCAAAGTCAATAAATGACAAAAAAACAAAAAAAAAAACAAAAAAAAGAACCAGGACGCGGTGTCTCTCACACTGAAGGTACGGCCGTTAGGCGCAATGTACATAAGCAATGTTTGGCGCTGCACTGCGCGGCGCCGTGGAACGCCGCTGAAACGTGAAACGCCGAGGGTGAACTGCTAAGACGTAGCAAACAGTTCTGTTAACTTATTTATGCAATATTTTCAATGGAAATGCTTTAAAATAATTTAATTAATTTTATTAAAAATTTAAAATGGACATGAATGAAAACATGAAACTATTGTAGACCATTAAGACATAGGAATAGATTGGCCAGTACAGCACAACGCCGCGCGGAGTCAGCAGTGGCCGTACAGTCTTGCGCAGCGCTTATGTACATTGCCCCATAGACCGGCCGCGGGCCGCGTCGCTCTGTCGTGGTCATAAATCAACGACAAGGACGACCGCTAGGAGGCTCTGCGTCCGAGGTCCACGGCGGCTGCGCACCAATACAAAAGCAGCCCGGTGCAGCTGCTCATCTCTACACGGTGGAGCGCATGTCTGAGTAAGCTAGCAGGGGCATAGTGGCAGTAGTGGCGGTGCTCGCTACTAGTCGTGCTCCGACCACTGTTGGATAGCAGTCGTCCGTCCGCCTTTGGAGAAGCTAGTTGCGTTGAGAACACGCGTTCTCACGCAAGTACTTACCGAAGGACTGAGAGAGAGAGAGAGAGAGAGAGATAGCGATAGCGATAGTAGGCATCTCTACACAGAGCGAGGCAGTGCGCGCAGCTGCAGTGCAGTGCAAGTGTGTGTAAGAAGAAACCGGCACAACACAAAGTTGCACCGGGAGCGCCGGTCGTCAGGAAGTCACCGTCATCAGCGCGCGTTCGATGTCAATCGGTCAGAGTCGCTAGTCCGGCTGTACATTAAACACGCTGCGTCCCTGCGGAAGGAGGGGGAGAAAGAGACAGGGAAGGAAGGAAGGAAGGACGCGGAAGTGCATCGTCGTGTGCGTCGTTCTCTCCTTCTCTCTCTCTCTCTGACTGTGGACAGTGCGTCGTCGCTCGAAGAGCTGCAAAGGTGCTAGTGCTGCACGGAGTTTATTCACCAGTGGCGAGCAGTAGCCCAAAGAGAGTTGTCCCTGTGTCTGTGTACGCATGTGCGTGTGAGCGAGTGAGACCTCTTCTTTGCCCCCACGGCGGCAACATAGAATGAAAATGGCGGTGTTGCTGCCCGCCGACCAGAGCGACTCTACCACTACTACTGCTGCTGCTAGTGGCTCCCAACACTGCTGCTGCTGATCCGATGCTCCTGCTGATGGGGAGAGTGCCCGAGCGGTAACACTCTGTTCCAAAGAGTCGAACGCTGTACTCGACCGAAAGCAAGCCACGCCAAAGAACGTACATGAGGATGCTCAAAAGTACGCCGAAACGAAACGCGGTGACGAGGACACGTGTGTGCGCTGATGCCGAGACGAGAACGCCAAGCGAGGGTCGCGTTCAACGCCCAGTGGACCACTGCCAGGTAAAGCACTAGACTGTCTATCATTTTTACTTCTTTACACATTGAGGTTAGTTTTACATTCGTTACTCTTTCAATCAGTACTAAACAATATTTGAAGCACGATTTTGCCTCAGCTATTAAAGTGCCTTTTAAACGATATTAATCTTATCAAGAAAGTTATTCTTGATTTATTTTGAGATTACAGATATTTTGGTTAGGTTTGCATTGTTATTGTTATTGTTAAGTTGTTTCTGTCAATTGTTTATTCACAATTGATGCAAAGTAGCCTAATTTTTCTTTTCACTTTTACCTTAGTTGCAAGTGTTTAGTTTTATTTATTTTTCTCTGCCAAAAATTGGGATTTGTACTGAAGGTAAAATTCTTTAAATAGATGTCGATAGATGCTAAATAATTAATTTTCTTTCTTTATTAATTTATTTTGAGCTCATTAAATTTTTTAGTAATTATTTTACCGCGTAAAAGCAATTCAAATATAACTATGTCAGGTTTCAATCTTAAAATCAATCGCAATGGCATAACCTCACACAAAATTTTTTATTATTTAGTGTTTAATTTTGACTTTTCTATTTTTATTTCAGAATTTGCGCTGTACGTAGTTGATTACTGGAGTGAATAGGAGATACATAATAGGATCATATTTTCTATAAGTAGTGAGCAGTTTTGTATGCTCCATAACCTATTCAAGACTGTTGATAATCAAAAGGCTGCGAAATGCCTCATAGTTATATTAAAAGAGAGAGTAATAGCAGGGCGCAATGAAGAAATTTTGACTTTGGACAAGAGAAGTATAGTTGATTGTGTACTGTGTACATGTGAAAAATTTAGACATAAGAATATTTCTTCATGCCGATGCCAGCAGAATACCACGAAAGTCACAGTAACCACGAGAACGCCAACTTCGCTCTCGGGGCCTACCAAGATAACAGCAACATGACCGCCAACATGTACAGGGTGGGAGGTAAGTCTCTAAGTTATAATAATTATTGAAGTGCATAGAAAAGTATCAATATTTGTCAACTGAGCAGGCTAATTAATCAAGGTGTATTTTGAAATTAGTCTACAATGTGATTGTTGATTTGCAACTGCAATTCTATTTGAAAGAGTAGGTGTCTCGGCACATTCAGTAAAATTCCTGCCACAATTAATCATTGTCAGGACGGATGACTTGTGCTCTTGTGCAGATTGTTGACCTATGAAAAAGACACAGTAGCATGAAGTGGCGAATTAATTAGCGATCGACTGGGCGTTTTGCAAATAGGCAATTCCGCAGTGATTTTCTCTGGGTCTCCGTCTATGTGCGCTCTCTCTATGTCTGTCTCTGTTTAGCAGTCTCGCCTCCCCCCGTTTCCATTAGCCGCGCGCATTGCGATCCCTCCTTTTCCTCCTTTTCATCTGTACCTTCTCTCTTATACTCTCCCCCGACGCGTCGCTTCGGCCGCACCTCCCCCCTTCGAGGCACGGATCGGAGTGCTCGCAGCGGACCGGCCGAACAAACGAACGAACGAAGCGACCGCCCGTCCGCTCTGCTCCGGCTTTCGCTCGGTCCGTGTCCGCTGCTGATGCTACTGCGAGCTCTTCCTCCTCCTCCTCCTCCAGCGTCGTGCCAGAAGTACACGGCCGGCTTATATGCCGTATATACGCGAACGCGTGCGGCTCCGATCACTTCCGAACCCTCACCCTCTGCTCGCGCTCCTCCCTCCCTCCCGCCTGTGGCTCCTTCGCCTCTCTCCCTACACTCTTCTCTTCGCTCTTTCCGATTACAGTCGCGGGCTACGTGAAGTAACTTTAGATTAGATACAACTACGGCTACTTGGGGAAGCCGCAGTAGTCTAGCTTGATTAAGAATTGGATGAAAAGGGCCTGCTTCTGCTACGTCGTTGATTATAAGTCTGCCTTCTAAGTCTGACTTTTCAAAGAGCTAGTGCACCTTAATGTGGATTAAAAAAATTACTCGTTTTAGTAATCTTCATTGATTACATAATCGAATTATTACAGCAGTAATAGTTGGTGATTAAGCGATACGTGCATTAATTATTAGCTTGCATATTGTCTATATTATTCGGATAAAGTCATTATCGGAAGATTATTTTTAGAAAAAGTACGTCGCTTTTTTTCATTCGATAAGAAATTAAGAACTGATTACTTCATCGTAGCGTCACTGCGTAATTGAAGCTACAAACACTCCCACATATACGCTCCAATTAAAATAAGCAGTCGAAACTTGAGCGAATTACATAAGTTAAAAAAAAAATAGCAGTTAACGATCCCCCAAATTAGCCGATAAAAGACGCTTCCTCGTTGGCGCTTGAATTAGAAAAACGCTGCGCTTTCGCACTATTTCGGATCTGGAGCCGCGCGCGAATTTTACAGTTATTAGCGCCTTAACGGTGCGCGGCTTCACACATCGATACGCCCGTATCTGGGGAAGGAGCGAGCGGCCGCGCGCGCGCGCACACAGCGGAGGCAGCAACGCAATTGAACAACGCGCGTCCAGCTCTTCTAATTCGGGCCTCCGGCGACGATGATCATTTCGCAGCGCAATTCGCTCCTGCTTCTTTATCAAGGCTGTTGCTGCCGCGCCGTCGCTGCTCTCCCTCTCTTTGTCGGTGTTTTATCGCTTCGACTCGAGCGCTAGCGGTGCGTGTGCCCGCCTCAAAATCCGTTAGGAGCGTTAGAGGGAGAGAGATGGACATTCTGAGAATCGCGCTTGGCTTATACGCGCACATGTACGGGGACGGACGCTCCTCTCTTTTTCGGAGAGGCGGCGGCGCGCCGACGCTTCTACCGGTTTTTCTCGCGAATCTATATAGGCGGCGGTGACGCCGACGCCGCTGCTCTCTCTCTCTTGCGCGCGCTGTCGCATTTCTAGGAGAGCGCAGCCGCTGCCGCGCCGCTGCGGGATGATTTTCGGTTTGCTTTTAATTTGCATCTCTCGGCTTGGCTTCCTAACTTTTCGCTGAGGGCGCCTGAGACACTTTTTATGTCAAGTCGATGACGAGTAATTAGCTGAAAATTTAACGCGCGAATATTTATCATTAGAGGTAATTTACAGTGGGCTGCAACTTTAAACGAAACCCGCTGCAGACAAAAATTGGAATTTTGGGCTTTTTGTTAGAAAAAATGATTGATTAACTAAATAGTTTAAGGACAATTTTATTCGAAATAGCTTATTAGATCCCAGCATCATATGAAGTATCAAGTATCTGTGTATAAATAGCGGAGCTAATGACCGAAATACTTCCCTTAGTAAATATACAAGCAAAAATTTATTCAAGCTACTGATCTTAAAAACAAAATTAAACCAAATAATAAACTATTTTTTGAGACGCTGTAATTAATGATGCTATTGGCATGTAATCATTAATAATGTGAACAAAAAATTGTACAATATAAAATTTTTTTGTTTTTAATAATAACAATCATTTTACGATAAATTTGTTGTCTTATATTTCTTTCAAAAGAAGACACGTTTACGAAAACGTCCCTTATTTACGGAGACGTACGAAATCAAAATGAAAAACAAATTATTTCCTTCATTCAAAAGCAAAACAATTTTACCTTTAATGCAGGAAAAACTCAACGTATCGCTCAATTAAGTTTACACATAAATTTAATTCAATTCCACAAATTTTAAAATATTTAATACAAATATTTAAACGTATCGACGTGCGGTATAAATTCATCAATAACTCATTCAAACAATAATTACTCTGCATAAAGAGGATGCAATATAACGTCTATCCGTTTTGTTTTGCCCAGTTAAACGAAAATGTATTAAAAGTCAAACGAATTCACCCAAAGGATACAAGCGGCATGTTAAAAAAAAACACGCGTAAATAAAAAGTGAGCTAGAAAATATATAAGTCGCTTTGAAAACTAGCGGCCGAATGATCTTACTTAGAGAATACGCCTCCACTTAATAATAACGCGAGTGGAATGTCAATCAGAATCCGAAACGCCGCACTTGACGCCGCGGCGGCGTCAAGGGAAAAGTGGGGGGAAAAAAGCGAAAACTAACCGTTGCGTGTGCACCTGCCCACACGCTTGTCAATAGAGTTATCGTTTTCGAGCCTCCTCTTTTTTTTTCCTCTCCATTTGGCGCGTGTTTTTTTCGCCTTTCTCGTATTAGTTGCCCGCGTGTTACGCAATTTCAGCTTTTCCCCACCCCGCGATGGAGTGCGGTGCCGGTGTGGCATCGCCGCGTCATCTCGTGCAGCGCGCGTATAAGCGCCCAAACGAAATTGATCTGCCGCGCATCGCTGCGAAGCCCCTCCCCCCTCTCTCTCTCTTCCTCTCGCTCCCGCTTCTTTTCCATTTAAATGCGAGTGAGAACGCGCCGCGATCCGCGAAGGTCAGACGTGTCGATCGGAGTGTTCGTTTTGGAGGAACATTATCGAGCGGGGGAAAAATGCAAGTCTCTCCCCAGAGAGGCTGCAAGGCTGCAGCGCGAGATCCGAGACGGAGAGCGTAAGAATGCGGCGCGGCATCGAAAAGTTTGCGACGCCTTTTTCTCTCCATTTCCTGCGCTCTCTCTCGCGATGATTACAGGCGAAAGTCCCCCTCCTCTCGGCCGCTCCATCTGCCGGTAGAGCCGCACCTCTCCTCGCCACCCCTCGGCATTTGCCGTCGACCCGCTTATACACTCTCTCTCTCTCTCTCTCTCGATTTCCGTCGCCGTTGTCGCGTCCTTCGGGAACTCTGCAGTATGTACACACGCTCTAGTTTCCTTTTTCGACTAGGGCCCAAAACGATCCCTCTGGCGCGTCTCAGCTGCGGGGGAATGCAACGTCTTTTTCCGGGGCAGCGCTTCTCGCTCTCGCATGATGTTTCATCGAAATTTCATTTGTTCTTGCTTGTTTTTTACGCCCTGCGGAGTGTAGCGGTAAATGCCATCGAGTGCTGTTTAGAAGTAATTAGTATGCATAGAAATGTAAGTTTTTAAATTCTGAGTTATTAGGAAGTTTCAGACGATCAAACCGGTATTAGCGATTTCTCAAATCGACCAACAGTTATTAATTAATATATTATTTTCAATTTGCAAAGGTTGAATGAAATTTAATTGTTTACTATTATTGAGCGTAAAAAAAGAAAAATAGCACTCAGCTATGCACGACACGTCGAACTGTCATCTGCTTGGAATTGTTAGGTTTCGAGTGGTGACAGGTACATTTACCGATATTTACTTTTTTCGGAGCGCAAATGCATGTAGCAGCGCGTCAAAAAAACTTTTACTTGCATTTTTACTTTATTTTCAGAAGGTATAAATCATTTAAAAGTTTAATGTTTTCAAAAAGTAAAATTCCAAAATTATACAGAAAGCTTCTGAAAAAATGTATATATTTAAAGATTCGAAGTAGTTTAAAGGATGAAGGTGCGTCTTTCGCTGTTTACACGAGCGTATCTGGATCATCTATTTATGTTTAAAGATTGTATACTTCTTCAATTGAATAACAGAAAAGTTAGACTGTACGTACACTGAATGCGGTTTATTTTCTTAGTCTTACAAAGTACAGTAGGTCTGCGATATGAATTCTTATTCCGCCAGATATTCACTTTATATGATGATTCATCTGATTAATCACGATTGATCTTCATGACCTCTCGCTCTTAATTTCTCGATTATTTCCATTATTGTTGAAAAATTTCAATCGTGTAATCGTGCGGTTGCAGACTCTTCTTTTAATAAATAATTCATTCGATAATATTATTATGCGATATTGAAAAAGGTATAGCATATAGGTTTCGGAATGCTTTTTAAAAATAAAGTGCAATGTTCCTAATTATATAATCCCAAATCGGAATTGCATCATTTTCGATCTAAAATAACTCGCAATTAAAATAATTGCAAACGTAGACAATTGTAATTGTGGTGACTACTTTTATATGCACGAATTAATGATTAGTTTATCGAGTAAAGCGTTAACAGTATAACGCGTACTTGTATACGTAGCCATTTATTTTTGTTTTATTTTTTCAGACTATGTCTATTTTGAGACATCTTCGACGTCCCCTTACCAGATACGAAGGATAGAGGAGCTAAATAAGGTACGCAAATATTACCAGTATCACATTTATTTTTCGGAAATCTAACGAAATATTCTCTACTTTATACGTAGATTATTCAGGTTACGTCAGTGCCCGCAAACTGCTGCTAATTATTTATTCTAATATAAATTTACTTTTATAATTTTAATTTATTTAGTGGTTATTTTTGTTTTATATTTGTTGAAAAGTACGTGTGCACGTTTTTTATTGCGCTAATTATACTGTTTCAACGGGTACATATTATGTCGTTAAATAATTTTTTATAAATTCGCAAAAGTCTCTTATGCTAAATAAAAAATCGTTGCTTTTGTCCGTACTGTTATTGATTTTTCGGGACGGCGGAATAAAATATTTCAGGTAAAGCGAGTTCTTCCCGCGAAATCGTGGAACATATAATTGGGTTATATACATTTAGTTAATTTCGTGAAAAGTAGTGTAACGATGACCACTACTTAGCATCCAACGAAATTGAAAAAACATTAATGCAAATGAAGTAGAAATTTTTATTTGTTGCCATTCACATGTTGAATACAACAATATTGTTCTCATTATTAATATGAAAAATTAAGCGCTTGCAAGCGATCAGAAAGCAAGGCATTGTTCAGCAGCGCAGCGACACGTAGCAACGCGAATTTTCCGACGCGTCCGCGTTTCCGCTCGGCGAGTCAAAATTTCGAGTTCCAGGTCGGCGTATCGAACGCGGAATTACCGACCACACTTTATGAGAGAGAGAGAGAGAGAGAAAATAAGCGGGTCGCCTATATAGGTATACTCTGACGCAGAAATTTTAACCGGGATTTTAACCTTTGGACTGTCGGAAAGCCGATACAACGGCTCTGAAGGAAAATCATGTTTTCCCGTAAGAATCGTGTGTATACGTGCTTAAAAATACTAAGCCTTAGATTTATGCATTCAGACAACCACGTATGTATAAATAGGGGTCATTTGGAGGTGAACCACATCATTAAAAGTTGAAAAATCAAAATATTTCATGATTTCTTAAAAAAAGTAATACAAGTCGTAGTTTTGAAAATTGCACAGTACCATCGCATTCGGCATCCCCGAAAAGCCCCATTAACGCTTGCTTTAAAATTTGACGATCCGAAATTCTTTCTTTACCGCAGCCGGCCGGAAAGCCGATATATCGACTCGACCGACGATACGAACTTTGTATATAGTCGATGCCCGATTAAGACACAAGTTCGGCCAGTTGTAAAGGACGTTTTGACACCTCGCGTCCCGGCAGTCCGCAGGTTAACGAGCTCGCGCTCGGATTCTTCTCGCGGATCTGCAATATCCGGCGGGCGCGGGCTCGAGCAAAGAGTTAATTACGACGCAAAGATCAAAAGGCTGGCCCGAAATCTTGGCTCTCTTTTGTTTGTCCGTCCGCCGTGACGTTTCGGATGCCGCTGCGACGGGGCTGCCGGCCGGGACGAGAGAGAATTCGCGTGTATTTACCCGAGCCGCGTAATGAGCGTCCCTGTATCTCTGCTCTCTCCCTCTCTGCGCGCACAGTCGCGGAAAACTAATCGATAATTCTTCCCCTTTTCACTTCCAGACGGCCAACGGAAATGTGGAAGCCAAGGTGATGTGCTTCTTCAGGCGGAGGGACTTGCCTTCGACCCTGATTATGCTCGCCGACAAGCACCAATGTAAGTAGATTTATGCTCTCTGTCCTACTGACTTGAGTACCTTCCTCCGTAAAAAGACTACTACTTCAAAGCGGCCGGTGGAGAAAGGAAAGCTTGCCTTCTCTCGTGTTTATACTTGACAATTTTCAGCTATTTTTATCCCCGGCCGTTTTCTTCCAAAATCCAACGGAAATTGAGTTCTTGCGCCAGAGCAGCTAGACGCGCGGACGTGCGAGAGCTCAATTCCCGATACAGAGAAAAGAAAAATGCACACACTAATTATTCTTAAAATACATTATTAGTAAAATGTATATAAAAGCAAAAGATTTAAGTAGAGAGAATACGAAAGAACTATAATTTATCATGCTTCTTATTTTTCGTTTTATCATTTAAATGATTTAGCCTAGTTTAAAAGTATTATTTTTCGTTCGCCAATCATCCTGAGCTTAGCTCGACCACGCCGTTCTGTCTCGAGCAGAGGAAAAAATCGTTAATCTAACTGGGTTAAAAAGAATCTAGAAGGCCCGGTGCGTTCGCTCGTGACGCAAAGTGCTCCTCTCCGAGGAATGTACTGGCACATTACATAAATCGGTGCGCACGCAGAAAATCTCCTCGATTAATCGGCGTCGCGTCCGCGGCGGTGTCTTCGCACCGGCCAAGGAGAGAGCAGCCTCTCTCGTAATTTGGCAAAAAGCGCGCTCGGGGGCAGCGGCGGCGGCGGCGCGCGCGGGGGGAGGGGGCGAGAGCATCGATTTTCCCGGTGCGCGCCCGTTCGACACACACGCGGCGGCCGGCATCGCGGAGCGCAGCGCAGACACCCGCCGCGCGCGGGGACGCGCGATTGCGAGCCGCCAAGATCGCCTCTCCGCGGGGGAGGGAGATTACGAGCTCGCCGAAATTCGCTTCGGGGCCAATTGCTTTTTCGGTGCTCTCCCGCTGGAAGGCTGAGTGCGCCGGCCGCGTATATGTACAATGCATATATGCATGATCGTTCTCTGTGGCTTGAAGCGGACTTGCGAGTAGAATAGAGTTTCCAGCATTTTGTTTGTCTAGAAAACTGTTTCGCGCGCTAGATACTCTCGAAATTTTCTTTGCGATGCATTGCATAGTCTAGCTTTAGTTAGAATGCTCATAGTGGCAGGCTTCAGTTTACTGTTGTAGATTAAAAAGTCGTTTTAATTAACCATATAGTGCTGGCAATGCCAATGATCAAGGAAATTCTGCGTCGGAATTTCGGAGCGTACACTCCTTCCAGTGTATCGGAGTGTTGGCAAATCAATTATACAAATATAATTGCTTTTTATATTTACATCCCACAGCCCCCGTTAATTGCGCCACAAGACGTTTATTTCGAAGATTAAAGCCCAATGCCATTATACCATGAATGAATGGGCCTCGAGACCCCTAGTCGAATTCTTTATCGCTCGATATTCTGTCGAGACGCGCATCTCGTCAGCTACAAAGTTTCGCTGTCCACCGGCGCGTACTCGCTCAGCCGAAGGTTTGGAAAGACGTCGCTGCTGCTCCGCGGGCACTTGTTGAAAAATGGAAGAGTGCGGGGACTTTGTCGGGCATCGGCGGCGGATTTCGCGCTCGGCCGGAACGAAGGGAAAACGAGCCGGAGAGAGAGGTGGAGGCGCCGCGCGACTCGGGAAATGCGGGATCTTATCGATTTGCCGAGTCGAGAAGAACTAGAGAGCGAGAGCCGCGAGAGAGAACTAGAGAGAGGTCGGGCGAGCCTCTTCTCTCGGGGAAACGAGGGCCGACGGCTGCATTGGCCGCTAATCAGCCGCACGCGTGCCGCGCGCCGACGTCGGCTGCGTCTCCGGGTCACGGCGGGCAGCGGGCGTGCATTTTTCCTCCGGCGGAGATAATGAGACTCGGCTCGGAGAGACGTGGAGGCGAAGGGACAGAGGGCGGGCGCGGCGGCGGCGACGGCGGCGGCGACGGCGGCTAGAGGAAGCCCGGGCGGGGGGTGGCAAAGGGAGACGACGAGGTGGAGTGTAGGGCGGTGGGTGGCTGGCAGGCAAGTGGGAATGTATAATAAGTAAAGTTAGGGGGTGAGTTCGGGGGGTGGTTGGGGCAGAGAGGCTGCAGGAGGAGGAGGGACGGACGAGGGGGTTGTATCGATCTGCCGAGGGGGAGGGCCGCTGCTGCCTCTCTCTCTTTCTCTCTCTGCCACTGCTCTCCGGCAGACAGAGACGGAGCCAGGCCAGAGGTGGCTGCCCGTTACCCACCACCTCCTGGACCACTCCAAACTAAATGAATGACTGACGCCGACCGGTCGGGTCTGGCCCTATTTATCCACACGGTACTTCTCACCGAAATGATCGAGTCCACCTGGCGGCTTCGGTGACTCGCGGACCGGCTGCGGCGCGGCCAGATTATACCCGCCACTTGGAAAAGAGTTTCCGATTTCCGAGCTGGAGTGATAGAAAAAGCGCGTGCAGCTGCATTACAATGAGCGGGGCACGCAGCGGTCGCGCGGCGGCGATCCATTAGTAACTGTAAATCCGGCGTCAATATTTTATAAACAATGTATATTGACACGGAGCTGCGAAAGCTTTCACAGATTCATCAGCGGCGACCAATCGGGTTTTACTAAGACAGGGTTATAAAAAATGTACGCGCTCGCTCGCTCTCGACGCACAGCGAGAGAGAGAGAAACGCGTAAAAGCAGACTCGGGTAAACCTGTAATAGTTGGCGCACTCGGCTGGCGGTGTGGCCGCGTACGTGTCCACCGACAAGTCACAACATACAAACTTACGCATTACACGAGGGACGTTCGCATATTGCCGCACACGTACGTCTGCCTCGTCCGTCTCTTTCTTTCTCCTCTGTACAGACAGTACAGGGCGCCGCGCGCGCACTCGCACACACAGAGCGGCTCGCTGCTTTACGGCACAGACACGAGAGTGAGAGAGAGAGAGAGAGAAGGGAACGCGTTTCGAGTCTGTCTCTTTTTGTCGTTCGCGCGCGCGGCAGCTGTAGTTTCGCCTGCCTCCCTCCCTCCCTCCCTCCCTCTCTCTCCCTTTATCTTTCATCTCTTCCCGTCTCTCTTCCTTCATTACCTGTCTCTATCCGTCCGTACGCCTGCTATAGTCATACGTGTGAGCCCGCGCGCGCGAATGTCTGCGAGCCGAAACGTGTATTATATAGAGCGCAAGTATATATATATACATATATACGTACATAGCGGGAGAGAGCTGCGATGGCTTTGGGCTCTCTCGCTCTTTTCCATTTTCTGGATACGTCCCTCTCCCCTCTCGATTTTCTCTCTTTCTGGCCGAACGCGGGGGTAGGAGGGTCGGCCAAATGGGAGTAAGCAGCAGGGTTGCTGCTGCTGCTGCCTCTCTCTCTCTCTCTCTCTTTCATTGCAAAGCATTTTCTCTCCTCGTTGGCCGCCCGATCTTGAGCCCTCGTCCTCTCTCTCTTCTTCTTCAACTCATTGTTGATCTTTTTCCTTCAATCTTTTTTACGAATTTCCTCCGCCGAGGCTCCCCCCCCCCCTCTCTCTCCTGCTTAATTTCGTTCTTCTCTTTAGAAATTTCCTCGCGTCTCTTTGCGCTCGGTTCAGTTTCAGTCGAGGCTTTTTCTTTCTAATTTTCTTTCCCATTTTTAAAATTCTCGCCTTTCTTCTATTTGTAGTTGCGAGGCTGAAAACTTGGTGGTGCTTCCCTTTTTAGCGCCGGATAGAGATTCTATTTTTTACGCCAGAGAAGGGAGAAGAAACGTCCTTTTGGCTTGCGGTCGCTATTGTTTACAAATTTTTCTCCCTAAAAGCTGGCATTCTATTTTCTTGAATAATCTCGAGCAGGAGATACTGCTCGCATCCGTCGTAAAGAAATACACATTTAAGCTGTGTACGGATTTGCGAGCTAGAATCTAATAGGTATCTTGCTTGGCGCGTCGCACTTTTTTCTCTTATCTAAAATCTCGTATCTCTCTCTCTCTCTCTCTCTCTCTCTCTCTCTCTTCATTCCGCTTCTCGATGCTCCTTTTTTTTCAATTTCTTTATCCTGCTCTCTCTCTCTCTCTTTCTCTCTGTGCAGGCGCACACATACACAACTCGGCTAGCTTGCTCTGTCGTAGTCGCGCCTTCGGACTCTATACCGCACTTACATCCGAGCGCGCCTCTCCGAGCTTATACGTATAGGTGCGCGAGTGGATTCCTTTCGCGAAATGAGAAAAACTCGCTTTATGTCGCCGTGCGGCGCATGACGATTTCCCGATCTGCGAGTTTAATGACACCTTTTCCGAGCAGCTAGTTCCATACACCACTGTTGCTCTATTTGCTTATCTCGCCGTTTGCTGATTTATTCGGTCCAGTAAAATGTCGGATCGCTACGAGTAGCTTTCTACTTTTGCTGCGAATTGAAGACTGTTTTTGTTGTTTCAACGTAGAAATCAGAACATTGCAGCTGGAGTTGAAATGTTTCAGATTTTCGACATCCAGCTGTTTTTGCAGCGCGTAATTAGTGCGAAAATTTAAGTCAGACCGAGTAGTGTGGAAGTTTCGCGTGCGGAACGATTTTTGCCGGGTTGCCTCAA
>JAWWEM010000010.1:25678686-25692065 GCA_035582935.1 Ormyrus thymus
TAGTTATTCGATTTCGCGCAATTACTATAAAGTAATCCCTTGCCCACTTGACATATCGCGTATGGATTCTCAAACCGGTTTCCAGGTCGTAAAATAATATTGAATATCAAAAACGCGATTTTTTTCGAGTGCCTCCTGCTACATATCTAAACTGCAGCTTCAAGTTATTCGTGTTATTCGCGTATGGATGAAGAATTCCAAGCAATTTTATCACTACTTTCTGGTTTAAGGCAGACGGAGAAGGGCAGCTGCATATTTTCTGATTAATAAATCTACGATACGCCCTGGTCAAAATGAATTACAGTTTTCAAATATTTACCGGTTATTTTGATATTTTGATTAGAAATTAGTAAAAACAAAATAAAAATATTCCAAAAGGTTTCTTGCACTGGACAATGGAGTAAATTATGTACAAGTCGATATTTACAAGGGTGTTACACATTTTTACTTTAGAAATACCTGGGAATTTGCTTGACATTAGGGGCACAAAAAAAAGTAGAAAAATTTAACTTTTTGTTTAAAATTTCATAAAAGCAGTAGAGAATTTGGAATCTTTTATCCACAGAGTTTAAACTCGAAAAGTGTAGTTTTATTAAAATATTCCTAGGTTATACATTCGACGAAAAAGCATTCCGCTAAGAGCGTGCAAGTCTCCCCAGCTATTTTATAGTTTCCTCGCAATTTTTTAAATTAGAATTTTTATCAGCAACCTTCGTACATTATCGGAATGAAAACCTGGACTTGTTTCCATCTAACTTCTGAAAAGCGCCTAATACATCGAAGAGCCCTCTCGCGAACGCCCGAAATTGAATTTAGACTCTGGCGCGGGGGTCCAGGAACGCTTTTCCATTTCCCGAATGTCGCGTTCCGCATCCGCGACTAGGAAAACACAGAGTTGTCCGGCCATGATAACGAGGGAACACAGTCGCATCGCGTCCGCGATTATTTTTGTATCGGCGAATGATTTTTCGACGAGCAGTTGCCGTCGCTGTCCCCCGCCCCCTCTCTGAACGGGTCCCCCTTCCTCGCCACCGCAGCCGCGAATCGATCGAGCCGAAATTCAATTGCAAAGCGTGCCCGCGCTTTCCGATTCAATTCTCCCCGGTTATCTACTCTCTCTCTCTCTCTCTCTCTCTCTCTGTCGCTCTCGCTTTTTTGCCGAGATCATTTTCATCCCGCTGGTGAAAGAGAGCCGGTCATTGTTTCTTTTCGGGGATGGGACACCGCGACGAGCGTCTAAGTGAATAATCTCGTTTTCGCCGCGGCAGAGAAAGAGGACGGGAAACTGAATTTTCAGCCCCGCCGCAATCGAATTTTTCAGCGGGTCGCTCGATCGGCGCGCCGGGGGTTGACGGACAGCCGGAAAATGATATCACAAACGATTAAAGCTCTGCGCGCCGTAGGAAAAGCCGTTTTTTGCTTTCGCCGAGGGGGATTTGCATATAATGAGCAAGACAACGGCAGATTCCTTTGGAGGATTAAAAATCTTTCAGGGTCTTTGATTAATTTTAACGCGGACATTTTTTGTTTAGAAGCGAAGTTACCCGTTACTTTTAGAATAGGCAAAGTATCTGCGAAAGTTTTTTATGACAGAACTTCGCTATCGGGGCGTACAGGAATATAGCTCAGCGAGAATTTTACTAAATTAAACAGATCGATTTATTGATTTTGAGAGCGAGTATGTAGATTTATGAGCTTTAAAATATATGTAAACGCAAAAGGAATCGATAAGCGCAACAGTGCAATTTTCAATAATTTGCCGCAAAAACTAGATCAGCCTTAAAAGCTGCGTGAACTCGTCGAGGAAGCGTAATAATTTATTAGCCGATCAATCGATGAATACGATTCGCCATTAATTTTCGCAAGTTAATTTTATGTTTGCACGTTTTGTTTGTCGGCGCTGATAATTTTGCATTCCTCCCACCGCATTTTACTTGTCTTGATTTTCTTTTATAATTTCCAAAAAGTTCGACAAAAATTCTCTCGAAAATGTCTGTGAAAAAAAAATAAATCTGTGTATTTCTCTAAACAACTTTGCAATTTCAGGAGGCACACGAACGTAATTAATAAACTCTGAGAATTTAACTGTAAAAACACGCACTCTAGAAAAAAAGCCCCCGTTCCGTAGAAAATACATGTGGGAGAAAAGCAATATCTAGGCTCCTCCGAACACATTAGTTGGCTCATGTGGCGGTGTTAGGGTACGAGGATAATTCGCGCTCTCTCGAAAGTGACACTGGGCATTTGCAGTGGCGAGCGCAGCGGAGCAGCAGAGGTCGGAATCTCCTGCGAGCTCGGCGAGCGGCGGCGGCGGCGGCGGCGGCGGCGGCCATCCAGAGAGCAGCGGCGGCGTCGGCAGCGGCGGCGGAGCCAAGGACATGACTAGCGGCACGGCGCTAGCGGCGCCGAAAGTGCCCATGAACAAGGGCGGCTGGCTCAAGGCCCCGCTCGCGGAGGCCCACGAGCCCCACGGTGAGTCTTCTGCACCGGGCTGCCGAGCTGCCTCTACTACGCACGTACCTCTCTCAGTGCCCTTATCTATCGCTATTTCACTCGGCCCACCGCACACCTCGGCCACGCATCCGCATCTCTTGACCTGCCGCTCCGAGCTCGGCGCGCGCGATTCTCTTCGCTCGAGATCTTTCGGACGACGCGTTTTCGAGGCACCGCCAGTCGCTGCGCCAATTATTCCTGCACATCGAATCGATGCGCGTCTATCCTGAAGCGAGACCTTATCGGAGGAGGCAGCTATTTATAAATTACGCGATTTATAAATGTCGCCGGTACGCGCGCTTGACATTTACATTTAGAATATCCCGACGTTCGACCGGAGAGCGAAAACGCAACGTGGCAAGTCGAGAAAAAAAGTGCGCTCGCAAAAAGAGGAGGAAGGCGAGCTTCAGCTTCGGCAATTATTTCAGTCTCGAGCGCGCATTATCTGCATAAATTCTCTCGCGCGCGGAGCAAAGCGAGAGAGAGAGAGGGAGGGAGGGAGGAAGGGAGAGAGAGAGAGAAAGAGAGAGAGCGACGGACGGTAAAAAAAGGAAGAAAGCGAAGCGCAACGGCGTCGCGCCTGCGCACAGAGAGCGCGCATACATGTCGCGCGCTAGAACAGTGGCGAGCGGAGAGAGAGGAGGGGGGGGGGGAGGGAAAGAGAGAGCGAACGCGAGCAAAGCCAGTGATGATAAAAAGGCTAACTGACGCACACACACAGGCGCCAGAGCGGCCGGTATCCCTCTCGGAAGCAAAAATCCCCAACCACCTCTCCTTAGCGCGAAATTCTTTGTAATCTTGGTGGATGCCGCGAGTCCAAGGCAGTTCGCTGTAAGGCCAAAGAGACAAGAAATCCGCTCGGTTCCGCTCCTAGGAGGGGGAAGAAAGGGTTCGAACGCGACGGGGGGAAGAGGCGAGCGAAAAAGGGGGCACCTTCCTCGCAAGTTTTACGGCCGGGGCCCCTGCCTCGCTCGCCTCTCTCGCTCTCGCTCTCTTTCGATTTTAACCTTCTGGAGCCCAAGGAGCGAGCGTACACATGCACACACACTCCTCCCCCCCTCCCCTTTGTTTCTCCCAGCTCCTCGCGAGACCTCCTCCTCCCTCCCGAGCTCGGCTCCCGAGGAAGGAAGCGCCGAATCTCGCCGGTCGCATCTTCCCCTCGGAGAGAGCTCCTCTCCGAGTCCAGCTGCGGCCGCTCGACTTTCCGCGCCTCCGACCGACGGGCGCAGGAGTCCAGGCGGCCCCGGTCCACCTTGTCCTTAACGTCGAGAGTCCCCGAGGGATCTGCCGCTGTGCTTGATGATACTTTAGTAATCTGAGGCTTCTGCGACGCTCCGAGCGCGGACTTTTCACTTTCTCCGCGGCGTTATGCCCGCCCGACGGCGTCGCTGCCGCATTGCGTGCGTTACACCTGTAGTTTTTAAGCTGCATGAAAGTCATTGCGACACTTTGTTTACTGGACGGTATACATTTTATTTGCATCGGAATTATAGTACACCTTGGCCGTTCGTTCGAGCTGTATGTATGTAGCGCACGAATTCTCAATCCTGCTTTTGTGGCATATATATATATATATATATATATACACACACACTTGGCATCCGCTTATTATTATTTTTCGCTCCGAGCGACATTGTACGACGAACAGACAATACTCTTACAGCATTGGCTACCCAAAACATTCGTCGAAACGGAGCACAGGGATCGAAAAAGTCAATGTGCGGGAGGGACGAGTAAGCGCGAGCTCGTTCTCGAGCTGATTTTCGCATAGGCGCAACGAACGAGCGTGAGCAGAAGTTGAACGCCGGAGTTCTCTTTCTCTCTCTCTCTCTCTCTCGCGTACTCCTCTCTGCGGGCAAATCCAGGCGGAATTTTCTAGACGAAGCTCCCTCGATTCGGGCGTCCAAGTTGTACGCGAGAGGATTTCCCCCGGACTGTTTCGCAGCGCCGAGGGCATATTGATTGCGATTTTTTTCCTTTTTTTTTCTTACTCGCCCCTCCCGTTTAGCGTACTTTTCATTTTATATGCATTTTCGATTGTACATTACTCTCATCACTGTTAGAATACCTTGCGTTCCTATGTGCGTCCGATTTATTTTACCTTCCCGTTTACATGTGAATGTTCCTCTCTTGGTATGCTGTACTTGGCGTAGAAAAATATCCCCAGCTTAACGTAGGCTCTCTAGTCGTAGCAGTAAACTCGCCGATAAGTCGAGTAGAAAGCGCAGGCGAGGAGGGACCGATGTAAAATTAATCGTAGCCGCGAACGTTTCAGGGATGGACGAGGGCACAGGTGGCGGAGGAGGCGGCGCCGGCGGAGCGGCCGCTCTGGGGACCGGAATCAGCGAGCTGAGTCCGAAGCAGCGCCACCAAATGAAGCACCGCGAGCTCTTCCTCTCGCGGCAGGTCGAGACGATGCCAGCCACCCACATACGCGGCAAGTGCTGCGTCACCCTGCTCAACGAGACCGAGTCGCTCCTGAGCTATCTCAACAAGGACGACTCCTTCTTCTACTGCCTCGTCTTCGATCCGGCCCAGCGGACACTGCTCGCCGACAAAGGTATGCTACGGTCCTCTCGCGGGATCCTCCCTCGTTTTTCTCGTAGATTCAACCTCTTCTCGTTCGGTATTCTGCTCTTGTTCTCTTGGCATCGGTGATGGGATCTCTCTTGTCCATAAAGTCCAGAAGCTTCGTGGAAATAATGCAGCGTTGAGGCTATTAGGTACGTTTGCAGGTGAGATCCGAGTGGGCAGCAGATACCAGGCGGACAACATCGCGTCGGCGCCGCTCTCGCAGGCGGAGCGCGAGTCGGACTCCCGCCGGCTGCAGGACCTCGAGACGCTGGTCTGGACGCCGAGACACTCGCTGACGGACCGCCAGATCGACCAGTTCCTCGTCATCAGCCGGTCCGTCGGCACCTTCGCCCGCGCCCTCGACTGCTCCTCCTCCGTCAAGCAGCCCTCGCTCCACATGTCCGCCGCCGCGGCCTCCAGGGACATCACCCTCTTCCACGCCATGGACACCCTGCACCGGCACAGCTACGACGTGGCCAAGGCCATGTCCTCCCTCGTGCCCAGCTCGGGACCCGTCCTCTGCAGAGACGAGATGGAGGAGTGGAGCGCCTCCGAGGCCAATCTCTTCGAAGAAGCTTTGGAGAAGTACGGAAAAGACTTTTCCGACATTCGCAATGATTTCGTGAGTATTTCGCCCTTCCTTTTTCTCCTTCGCTGTTCGCAAATCGGCAATAACGATAATGATTTTTTACCGTTACAGCTTCCCTGGAAGACTCTGAAAAACGTCATTGAATACTACTACATGTGG
Organism: Ormyrus thymus; assembly: GCA_035582935.1. Lineage (NCBI taxonomy): Eukaryota > Metazoa > Arthropoda > Insecta > Hymenoptera > Ormyridae > Ormyrus > Ormyrus thymus. Next base: position 25,684,502 of record JAWWEM010000010.1, read on the forward strand.
AAAACTACGGACCGTTACGTTCAACAGAAGCGCGTCAAAGCCGTCGAGGCTGAAAGCAAGCTTAAGCAAGTTTATATACCCAACTACAACAAAAACGCTGGTCCAACGGGCCCGGGTGCTATGGTGGCCGGGCAGGCGAGCATCATACCCATCGGCAACGCCAACAACAATGCCAGCAGCAACGGCAATAAGACGGTCAGCATACTAAACGGCAGCAACAGCAACGGCAACATTGCCGCCGATGCTGCTGCAATGCTGCTAGCCGCGCAGAGCGGCAAGCCTTGCGAGAGCTGCCAGAGCACGCAAAGCTCGCAATGGTACGCCTGGGGACCCTCTCAGGCGCAGTGCCGCCTTTGCCAGACATGCTGGACCTATTGGAAAAAGTACGGAGGACTAAAGATACCTACGAGAATGGACGACGTCGACGCAGATCGTAAACGCAGCGGAGGTGGCTCCGACGAGGAAGGCAAGGGCGTCGGTGGTGCCCACAGGCCTCACCGTTGTAGCATCCCTTCCTGCGGCAAAGAGTTCAAACTCAAGGCTCACCTTAGTCGACACTACGCGAGTGCCCACGGAGTAGATCTTCGTGGCAGTGCCGGCCCTGGGGGCGTTGCAGCTGGCATGGGAGTTGGTGGCTTAGGTGCTGTGAGCGGAGGCTCACCGCGTCCCGTCATGAAGACGCGCTCGGCCTTTTATCTTCGCACCTCGGCACTGGCGCGTGCCGCTCGTCGACTTTGTGCTATTCAGATGCGCAGTCGGCATGCTGCACGGGCTCCGCACCAACCGATCAACGCAACCCCGCTGCGGCACCTCTGCGCTTCGCCACAACTCGTGGCTAAAACGCCCGCTGAACTGCGTGCGCTTGGTCGCGCCGTCAAACCTAGGTTCCGACTGCACGTCAACGACATTGCTTCGCGCCTTGGCGATCATCCAAAGCCGAGGCAGCCAGGTGACTGGGACTGGCTTACACTCACCTCGCCGGCAAATCGCAAGCAACCGGATCACGTATCCTTCCCTCGACCGCCCAGAGCACCTGGCAAGTTTACGTCCACAGTTCATTACTAATATACTTGCATATTTATAGAAATTTTTATTAATTCATAAATATTTTTTATTTATTCCATCAGATGGTAGCATCGTGTATGAAAGAGTTCCCAATAAAATGGATATTGATAGACTTCCGGTAACCCCTCCAGTTCAACCTGCTCTCCAAACGCCACAGAATCTTTTAAAACGCACAAGGCCTGGATTTGATGAAATCAATGGGGCAGATGGTAAGTTTCACTCTAAAGACAAACTTTTATTTATTTAAAGGAAGATAAATTAAATGATGAAAATCTTTCTCTAGGTATCGGATTAAACGCCATGCTACCCGGTGGACCTTCGCCAGCAAAACGGCCAGCTGCCTCGACACCTCTGCATCCGAATGCGCACGTTCCTATTGCAGCTGGTGCAAGCCCAACGACGGCGGCAGCAGTAGTAGCAGGCGCACTGCAACCTTTAGTGCCACCGCTTAACGGCCGTCCGGCTCATCCACATGGAATGACACCACAAGGTCCGATGTCTCGAAGTAATGCACGAAAACAACTAATGTCCTGGATGGATGCACCCGATGATGTGTACTACCGTGCTACAGAATACATTAAGTAATCACCTTATTTTTTTCTTCAAGAAATTTCTATAATCAGGTGAAATTAATACCAATGGTATCTTCTGTCAAAAAAAAATTGGTTTTTATTTTTATAAAAAAAACAACGTTTTAACCACAATCGAGGTCCTTCTCAAAAAAATATTAATATTATAATGCAATTTATAAACAAATATATTAACAAACGACTTGATAGTTTTAAATATAATAAACAATTGAGGAGCCGGATCGAGAAACCGGCCGCGGCCAAAAGACCCGATGATAGGGTTGATTTTTTAAAATCTGCATAAATTATGTAGGGCATAAAAAACAAAACTTTTTTACATTTACTAGTTTTTGATTCGATAAATAATTTTAGAGATAAAAAATAAAAACTGCAAAATGTTTACCGATCGGAATCATTAAATTTGGAAACTTAAATTGCTGTATCTCCGTAATACATGCATAAATCAATTTGAAATTTTCAGGATAGATAAAGTAAGTACTACCGATACTGAAAGCATTATTAGAATAATAATATTCTGCGTTAATGTAAGAAGTTTTTCACAAAATTTTGCATTGATTTGATTATTATTAATCGAGATGCAACGATTTGAAGTCGCGACTGGTGTTCCATATCGCGGCGTGCACCAGAAAAGCAGAACAGCTAACCAAGTTGTACGTTTTCGTTGACGGAACGTTTGCAGCCGTGACTTTAAATCGTTGTATCTCGATTAATAATAATCAAATCAATGTAAAATTTTGTGAAAAACTTCTTTACGTATCGAGGAACAACTTTCTCGCTCAAAGTTTTTTCAAAGAGAAGTTTCATAACACACTTTTTCTCGGCGAATCACGAGAAACCTAACCTTTTGGATAGAGCACTTATTAATTAAATCTTATTACACTGACGAAGAACATTATTATTTAGTAATGCTTTCAGCATCGGTGGTACTTACTTTATCTATGCTGAAAATTTCAAATTGATTTATGCATATATGACGGAGATACGGCGATTAAAGTTTCGAAATTTAATGATAACGGTCGATAAAAATTTTGCAGTTTTTATTTTTTATCTCGGAGACTATTATCGAATCAAAAACTTATAATATAAAGAATGCCTCAGATCGCAAATTTGTCATCGGGCTACAATTTACAATTTATCTGTAATTTACCTGCAGCTACAATTTACCTGCAACCTGGACCATTCTTTACTTTCCCTCCCTAGATGTGTAATATACTATTATAATATATTTTCGTAGTTGCCTTGAAAAGGATCTCGATTGTGATTGAAACGTTGGTTTTATTCGTAAAATAAAAACCAATTTTTTTGACGGAAGAAACCACTGATATTAATTCCAGCTGATTATTCAAGATTCTTACTGTCATTAGTATCAGCTTCTACAAATTTTAAGATATTTGCTTTATGTAATTTTTAAGGTTAATTTTGCTTTTACAGAAAATTTAGAAAAACTGTCCCTAGTGGAGAACTTCGACGAGCAGCTCGTAAACCTTGGCGTCGGTTGAACTTTCCTCAGGCGTCTACACTTGCACGTATTATGCAACAACAAGTTAATGCACAGAGACAGCCAGAAGATATGGTTGTTGTACTCGACTGAACACGTGTCTCAAATTTGGATTCTCGCAACGCAAAATTAAGATGAGAAGAGAAGCGAGAGGATTAAATAATATGTGATGAAAAAAATATATCTACTAAGCGTGGTAGGAAGAATAAGAAATATCAAAAATCACTTCAACGCAACTCATCCATTGATTCAAGAGTTTGGCCTCAAAATCCATGTAAAGCCATGAAATATGAGAACCAACGACAGTGGTTTCTTGATGCAAACGAAGATAATTAAAATTTAAGCAAAAGAAAAATGATGAGCAATGTGGCAGTTAATTCTGAAAAACTCGTCGGCGATCCCTCAATTTTAAAATGAAATCGAGTCATTCACCGTGAATCATGATTTTCTATTCGTATCAATTAAATATTGTTGTTATTAATAATAATTATTATTAAATGTACATATGCATACGAGCGCAACACACAAGCATACACACAGCCACGGGCACACGTACATACAAAAAAGGATGAAAATAAAAAAAAAAATACAGCGGGGCTAGGTAATTTACTTTAAGTGGTTTTCACAGGAGTTTGATAGATTTTTTTTTATTTTTTTTACTCATTGTGTATTTCACAGCCATTTCATATTCACTTTTCTAAATAAACCCAACGACTTGGTATGTTTATTTGCTGTATGCATGCTATAACTTTAGCTCATCAATTAATGAATTAAGTTAGTGTAGTAATTTTGATTAAGTATTTATAGATTATTTCGATTGTAAGTTTAATTCGATAAAGAATAAATGAAAGAAAATTATGTTAAATTTGAAAAATTAATTATCATACACTGTTCTCCTGTAACTGTTTTGAGTAAGTACCTGGTTCTGTACATAATGATATACATACATAAATGCATAGTGAAAAATAAATGAAAAAATCGACAAGCGAAAGTGTTGTCAATGTCAAAGCACGCGCAAGAATATGTCAAGATATATCCTGCGTTGAGGTGCGACGCTTAAAAAACAATTTAAAGAAATTGTCGAATGAATTGTATTAATGCCAAGCTCGCTGATCCGTATTACACTAGACGAATGCGCGCGACTACGGTAAAGCGAACATGTGCGAAAGAAAGCGAGAGAGCAAATGGGAGAAAGAATGCTCACTGTGAATATTTTTATTAAATTTTCAAGTTTGATGACTTCCGTCGCAACAATTAATAAATAAACTAAGTATAAATGGGTATGTCTTTTATGATTTTCCTTTTATCCTTTCTCCTATGAAATTCAATTGATCAACATTTCTGCATTTTTAAGCACATCGGCAGTTATAGATTTCGAAATTTTTCGTCTGTTTTTACAATTCGTTAAAATATCGCTTTGTTTTTATTCATCAAAAAGACACTGCAAGGAGAAATTCTTGAAAATTTTAAAATAAAACTGAAAAACTTAAAAAATTAATGATTTTAATTATGTGTGTCATACGTACGTTCTTACATTTCCTCCAGTTAATATTTAATTTATAAAAATTATTTATTTAAAGATTTTCGTTTTATTAGATTTATAAAATTTTATCTATTTTATAAAAAAAATTTTTTAATTACTTGAGATTACTTTACCGGAGTTTTACGTAAAACATAATAATAATGTTAGAATTTCGTAAACTATTATTTTAAATAAAAGAGTTTTCTTATTAATTTTTAGATTTAAATGTTCACATGTTTATCTTATTATACAAGCTTCTAATTGATTTATTCTTTTTTTGTTAATGCAATAAAAAAATCTATATTACTAAATGTATTCTATTTTTTCATAAACTTAAAATTAAGATTATTTTAATTTATCTTGGATTAACATCAATTTTAAATAGAATAAAGAACTTATAAATGCGTCTTTTTGACTTTTACTCTTTTTGAAATAGCGAAAAATGTAATTATTAATAAATTTAATAATTTATCAATTACTTACTTCAAAACATCTTTGAAAAGGTTTTAATATTTTTGAAATTTAAACCGATCATACGTAAAGGCTAAATTGCGATATAAGTAATTTACCTGTAAAAAGAGCAACACATTCTGAAGCGAAAACTCGAAGTTACTTTGAAAATCGCGGATTTTTCTTTTTGTAAAATGCCAGTTTCGCGGTCTGAGGTAGAGGGTATAGACTAATAGGGTGGGGGAGGACACGGGCACTTAGTGTTGTGATACTTCCCCATCGTCAGCTGAATTGAACAGGTTTTAGCAGAACTCGAAGGCAAAGGGGAAATAGAGAAAGAGAGGGAGAGGAAGATGTTTCCCTCTCTTTACTCGTAAGAATTCGAATTAATTCACCCTCGAACATACATTTTTTAATTATGAATCGTCGCATTTGACTTTGGATTGTTGACTCGAAGAAGACGTAAGCCCTCTCTGCTATATTTTCTTGATTATCCGCGTATTCGCTTCGTAATATAGGTTAAGGACAGCTTCGCGGAACTCTGGGATCTTCTACTTTGCATTCTTCGTATTAATAATAATTGACGATTTTATAACGCTGCTTTTTACTCTTTCAAATAAATTTTCTTTTTTGGAAATTTCAAATACGTTTAAATTGCAATTCGATTTATGAAGGTTATGATAGTTAATTATAGATTCTTACATGAATGAGCAACTTTGATTTTTCCTTAATTTTGAACGATGAGCACATTTTATATATTTTAGTATAGTTCTTCAATTACATTCTTATTTATTTAAAATTAATTTTTGAATTAATTTTTACTTTACTTTTGACAGGTCAAGCAAACTTTAAACAGAAGTAATATTTATTATTTTTATATAAGAAATTTAAATCAAGTAAAAATGGTGGGTGTTTTTCCTGCCCTTAAATTGGGTGTACTACTTATCAAACAGATTAGCAAGCCACTTGCTCAAATTATTGTAAGTCAAGCTAAGAATCACCCAGTTTTTAGGACTTATTTTATAATACCACCTGCACAATGTAAGCAAACATTGAATTTTAAATTTTGAGGTCTTAATACTATGTTTGAAATTGCCATTGACTTTACATTAAATATTTTCAGTTTATCACTGGGCAGAAGTGAAGACAAAAATGTACTTAATGAACTTAGGCAAGCCAACAAAAATTGCTAAACTCAACGAACAAATGGCAATTGAGCTTGGGGCAAGCCTAATGGGTGAAGTTATAATTTTTAGTGTTGCTGGTGGATGTTTAATGCTAGAGTATAACCGTCAAGTAACCAAAGAAGCAAAAAAGGAAGAGTTAAGACAAATGCAACTGCAAAAGTTCACTGATGATATACAAGCTTTGTTTGACGCAACAACTAAACAAGAAGCTGAATTGGAATATTTAAAAACTTCTCTTGAAGAATTGGCTAAAAAAACAAAACAAAAGCTTTCTGTAAGGAAGGATGAACCTAGTAATAACAGTACCAAAGGAGATCAAAAGAATGTGATTGATCGTGCTATAGATTACTATGAAACAGAAGTTAAGAAAAAGGATAAACCAAGTTAATCAGGGTTACTTAAAGGCAAGTGACTTTTACTAAAAAAGGCAGTGATTTTGAATAAGTTTATTGAAGGCAACAGTATAAACTTACTGTTAAAGAAGGCAAATCATTTTCTTCTTAACTATAATTGATGTATTTTATAGTTATTATATCTGAGCTTGTCACTGCGTTCACTTGTATATAAAACTTGTTATAATCAAATCATTGTAGAATACCTAGAGCGTCAGTGAAAAAAAAGCAAGTATCATGTATATACTCAATCATTGAAATTTATAATACAATTATACTTTTTAAGCTCAGTTATTTCATGTTATTATTTAATTTTTATTAAATAACAGTGCTAGTCAAAAATAAATTTTCTGCCATTTTGTTTAAAAAATAAAATACGATTTTTTCATCTGTATATTTATTTTGTCATTACAAGTTTATAATTTATTTTGAAGATATGTCACTTGCCTCATAAAAATAACTTGTAAGATAAACTTTTTAGGTTTGAAAAAATTGTTACATTTGATTATTGTTTTTACTTGCTGGCAAGTAATGAAAATAATTGTGACGGTTTTACAGTATATTAAAATTTAGTAAAAATCAAGAAAATAAAAAAAGGATTTTTAATTAATGAAATACCTTAAAATTTGTTATATTATTAACTATTCTTCGACAAGCAAACGTGCGCAAAAATATGGCCTTTCCGCTCGGCGTATTGAAAAATATTGTTCGATACATCGTGCGAAAGATAATCCTTGACTCGTGTGATTGTCGCCTCTCTTTCGCACTAGTATCGAAATGTACTGTAACGAGTGAAAATCCTCGTTACGGTCTCTCCTTCTGGCTTGTAATATTATATATAATATTAATCTTTACCAGAT
>JAWWEM010000010.1:25692165-25723877 GCA_035582935.1 Ormyrus thymus
GCTGTTCTACTGCCTTAAAACTATTCTGGATTCCGTCTCACATTGGAATTGCAGGTAATGAATCAGCAGACTTATTCGCACGACAAGTTACTTCTGAGGATTGTACAATTTTAACAGAAATTCCTTTTACTGATTATCACGAAACATTTACAAACAGCTGCTATTCTCAAACTAACGATTTCCTACTGAATGAAGGTATCCATAAAGGTAAAGAATACTTTCAAAAGTTCTTCAAGTCAAAAAAGAAATCGTGGTTTACTAACAAAAACTTGAATCGCAAATTAATTGTTACTGTTGCCCGTATGAGAGCTAATCATTATAATTTGTTATCTTCGCTCGCTCGAGTCAATATTGTCTCTTCATCCATTTGCCAATGTGACGAGTCTGACGAAGACCTGAACCACGTACTTTGGCAATGCAAATTGTACGAGAATCATAGAACTATTCTCATAAAGAATCTGTTTAAATTAAAATACTGCCTCCCAATGAGCGTGGATTTGGTCATTGCCAAACCAGACATACAGGGTTGTCGGCACATCTTAACCTTTCTTAAAAACTGTAATCTTGCTATTTAATCCTGTACTTTCACTGTATTTACTCCGATTCATGTATTTCTAGCGATGTATAACTTTCTTACCTCTGTTCACCTAACCTAATGTATTGCTTCAGGTGAAGCTGAAATAGGCCCTAGTTGGCCTGAAAGGCTTAATAAATTAAAAAAAAAAAAAAAAGACCTGGTAAAATTGGTACAAATGCCACATATAACCCGATACCGATATCGATATCGGGTTATATGTGGCATTTACACCATTTTACCGTCTTTCCGACAAGGTAACTTTTGATTTTGCAATAAAAACTCGAATATGTACTTAACTTCTAATTTTCAATCAAAACTTAATTTTTTCAGGGTACACCCCAATGGAAATAAAAAATGTAGAAAAACGTACCGAAACGTATGCAAATGTATGAAAAAATTTAAAAACATATGAAAATGTACGTTTGACTTTCGTTTCTTTTGTACGGTTTTATAGGGTTTTGTACATTTTAATACATATAAAATTATGTATTTATAAAATTATTTATTAAATTATTTATTTATTAAATAATTATTAAACTAAATTATTAAATTAATTTAATAATAACTTATAGGGGGGCTCCACTCCCCTGCGCGCTACACGCGCCAACCCCCCATAATAGGACTGTACGGTAATTGGGGCTATTCGCTAATTGGAGCTGTTCGGTAATTGGGACTGTTCGATAATTGGCACTGTTCGGTAATTGGAGCTGTTCGGTAATTGGGACAGTTCGATAATTGGGACTCTTCAGGAGGATGGGGGAGGGGCCGGGGCGGAAGCGGGAGAGGTCGGGGCTGGCTTAATTCACGGCGGCAGCGATATATTTTTATAATATAGAGAGATAAATAATTATTATTAATTTAATAATAAAATACATAATAATAATTTTATAATAATAATAATTAATTAATTTAATATATTTATTAAACTACTTGTTTATTTGTTTATTTATTTATAAAATGATTTATTTATAAAATTATTTGTTTTTTACGTATAAAAAGATAAGAAAACGTAGGAAAACATACTAAAATGTACGGAAACGTAAGAAAACATACTGAAATGTACGGAAACGTACCAAAACATACAAATTTGTGTATACCAAAATTTACGTTTTCATACTTTTTCATACCTTTTCTTATATTTTCATTTTTGCTTTGATTCGGCTATTGAAAAAAATTTGGTAAAAATGTACCGAAATATTAAAAACCGTATGGGCAGGTACGGAAACGTATCAAAACATATAGAAACGTACAAAAACGTACAAATTGTCCGAAATGAAAGTCAAACCTCCATTTTCTTACATTTTCGTACATTTTTGTACGTTTTCGTACGTTTTCGTACGTTTTCGTACCTCTTTCATACATTTTTTATTTCCATTAGGGCATAAACGTAAATATAATTTAATGGTCTGTCAAAAAGTCTCCCAAGCATAAAATAATAAGTCAATAATGTACAAATCAAGCATTCTCTCATCACATACAAATAGTTGAATATATATTATCTACACGTATATGTTTCTTTATCCTTTCTTCCGCTCTAAGCTAATTAACTAAATTCTTACGCCGTTTCGATCAAGCAAAAACCTTGTCGCGTACTGCAGAAATGTGAAAAACGTCCCAGGAAGACTTATATCGCTATCAGGCAAGTCGAAGCGCGTGCACAAGTCCGTTTTTTCCGTCTATCCCGCTGTCGCGCCTCGGCGGCAGATAGGAACGCGCGATGAAAGTCGGCGCGGATCTCTGTCGCGCGTGTCGAGCGCAGCTCGAGAGCCTGAATAATTAACGTTATCGCGCCGCTGAGTATTCGCGGGGAAACGAGCGCGTTCGATATCCGATTTGACATTAGCTAGAGCGAAATTTCTCTTTCGCTGCTCGTTTTAACAAAAGGACTTACTTTCTTATCTTAAATTAGATACTTTTGTTTTTTTTATCTGAAATTGAATGTGCGTGCATTCAAATTCATTGCAGGCGCGCAATGCGCTTTTTCGTTATTTTATTTATAAAATCATTTTCACTTATGTCTGTGAATCTTTGAAAAAAATGAAGAATTTTTAAGTGCTAAATGTTAGTTCTTTGTACGTAGAATAACGTTCATTTATTTTCTTTGCATTTTTTTTACTTTAAACAATTGAAAATAGCTTTTAAACAAATTAAATTCACAATTGTTGGCAAAATTTTCAATTTTGAAGCACTAGTAACAATTTATTCTTTATTTTTTAATAATAACTTTTATTGTGATGGACAGTACAATGTTTTTTTCTTCAAAATATGAATTTGAAAGTCTCAGTATCTTGAATAGAAAAAAAATGACATTGAAAAAAGTAAGCGAAAAAGTGTAAAAGCCCACTTTTATAAATTAAATTTGCAATAACGTCCGTTCTAATTAACTTTTTTGAATTTTTAAAAAACAGATGGATTCCTTATTAAATAAGAAATCATTTGATATGTCTCGGATGCCAATACCTTCGATAGTTCTTTCAGGAGAACGGTTTAAACAATTAAATTGTTTATAACAATTTCCCTGACCGTTTTTCAAACTTCCACCTTCGAAATTCGTGTTCAGGGGGAAAAAATACATAAAAAACACTTGGGTGGAGTCGTGGGCTTCCATCGGCCACAAAACCCATTCTGCTCCTGCACTAAAAGTCAATTTATTGGGTAAGGTATGGTTTGTACACATAAGAATCATGCACATATTAATTGTGCACAATTTAGCATATAGCTCGATATATCTATATATAATTTTCACCAATGCTAAAATGTGTACAATTAATATGAGCAGGATTCTTATATATGTACAAACCACACCTTGCCATTTATTATATTTGAAAATAATCAAATCTTCTTTGTTGAATTTTTTTTATAAAAAAAATGAAAATTTTATAAAATACACGAAATATTATCATTAAAAACGGAGTGTTTGTAAATAGATGACAACGTTTTTCACGACAGATATTAAAAATGTTACCTGGATTTCCGTATGAAAAATACAGGTAACATCCATAAGCTGGATTTTTATGGATTTCCACTGAATTCCATTAAATTCCATTAAAATCCAGCTGAATTTATCATAAAGAAATCCAACTACTGTCCGAAAAAATCTAGGTAAAATCAGGCAAAATCCAATGAAAATTCAACTGGAATCCATATAGCCTTTTGATAGGATATTATTACAAATGTTAAAAGAAATATTTAAAGAAAACATCTTAACATAAGCATTATATGATACGTGAACGTCTTATGTTGACATATTTTCGTAAGTTATACGAGCCTTCAAATATATAATGGATACTAAAAGGGGAGTTAAGGAGTCATAAAAATTTTTTCATGAATATTTACTGCTGCAAAAGCAAGCTGTGCTTTTGAAAAGTAAATTTTACTCCGCGTGTTCATTCTACATCGTCTTATAATAATTTAAGAATTTTATGAAAAAATGCAATATTTTTGCAAGTGTCTATATAGTAACAGGAACAGAGTATAAATCAAAGAATATAAATAATTTTAATTATATAGTTATCAAAAAATGTTGTAATACTTTGTGAAAAATAATTTGCTTCTATAACAACATTTTCTAAACCTATATTTGTAAAGTTATTCAAGAAATAAAATTAGTAATTATTTATAAATTTGCACTTATTGCAATGTTATTTATTCTTCAAAGTACCTAAATTAAATGTTTAAATCATAAGTTAGATATTTTCATATTTTCTTTAAGTTGTGAAAGATACGATCGACTTTATCTTTCACGTAAATATACATTACGTACGTTTTCGGAAGATATCACAACTTGGTGCAAACCGACAGGTTTAATCTTTTGACTTGAAATAAAAGCAAACACTTATAATTAGATTCGCACTTAATTTCGTTATTGATAGTAATATTGCAATGCTTTGCAGCTATATGTACGCATATGTTCAACTGCTAATTTAAAAACAAATAGAACAGCTTGTATTTCTCATTATTAGTGTTTTTACGTCAAGACATTTTATAAAAATGCAAAACAGAATACCTAGAAATTTCAAAGTTCAACGCAACGGAATGCAGTAAAATTCTGTTCATCGAGCGTGTAAGAGCCACGCATAGGTACATCACAAATTGCCAGAATCAAAGCGTGGGACTACGAAGAGAGCAAGAAAAAGCTCATCCTGGCGCCCTCCTTCGGGTTCTAAGCACTCGCTTCTATACACTCACACAGCCTCACGATCATCGCGAGAGTGAGCTCGACTCGGCTAGCATCGGCTATCGGCTTCTCGATTCTCTCTCTCTCGCGCCGCCAGCAGCGCTCGACTGCTGCTCCCTCCGTCCTCGATCCGACAACTGCAGCAGCGGCGGCAGCAGCAGCACAGGATCCCTGTTGTTGCTCGTTCTTTCCCAGGGAGTCCGCCATTGTTGGCGCACGTATATTTTCAACCAGGCCTGCCGTAATCCGACAACATCCAAGATGGTACGTAGTCAATCCGACAAATATTCATTCGCAACGACACCGGGAGCCTCGGGCTCCTCGCGCTGTCGAGTATTTCTTTCTCCGGGGGCCGAAACGAGCCTGGAAATCCGGAAAACCGCCCGATTGCTCTGGATTGCGCAACTGCGCTCGGCCACACTCTGTACCGTCCCTCCATCGACGAAAATTCTCGCGACCGGATTTAATTTTCAATCGAATACACTTGGGGCGTCGCTTTCACGAGGATTTTTCGAATATCGACTCGTGCTCAGTAAGGGATGACTCGCCGCGAGCCTCTAAGAACGCCAAGTTCCGTCTGTGCGCGGACGTCGCAACGTGTCATCAGGAGGCGCGTGCGGTCGAGAATTCTTAGTGTTTTTAGTCGGAGTATCCGAGTTCCCGATGAACTTTGGACGACAATGAGAATGACTGCCAGGTGGACGGACCACGTGGACACCAAGGGGGTCGCAAGGCACTGCGCGTCATTCGAATCGAGGTTAAAAGCTGTTTCGCTCTGGCTTCCAAGAGCTGTGCTGAAAAACGGTCGATTGTCGAAAAATGACTGGCCTCCGAGGTATTTTAGTGCTTTTTTGCAGTTTGAACTATTGATCTTTGGGGAATGACGTACGTTTTTAATTGGACTTGTCCTGTGTTGGATGGAGCTATTACTGACCCATGACCTTTGTTCTGTTAACAGGTGAACTTCACGGTAGACGAGATCCGTACCATGATGGACAAGAAGAAGAACATCAGAAACATGTCTGTCATTGCGCACGTAGATCATGGAAAGTCAACACTGACCGACTCCCTTGTGTCTAAAGCTGGTATCATTGCTGGTGCCAAGGCTGGAGAGACACGTTTCACTGACACCCGAAAGGATGAACAAGAGCGTTGTATTACCATCAAATCTACGTAAGTCTACTTAGAATAAAATCTTGTTAAAATATTTAGGTAGCATTATAAATCATGTGCTTTTCTTGCAGGGCCATTTCTATGTTCTTTGAACTTGATCAGAAAGACTTGATTTTCATTACCAATCCGGACCAACGTGATAAAGAAGAGAAAGGTTTTTTGATTAATCTTATTGATTCCCCTGGACACGTTGATTTCTCCAGTGAAGTTACTGCTGCCCTGCGTGTTACTGATGGAGCTCTTGTTGTTGTTGACTGTGTTTCTGGTAAGTTGACAATGTAAAAATAATTAAATATCCATATTGCTCAAATAGTTACAAATTTAAAAATATAATTATTGCTTCATAGGTGTCTGTGTACAAACTGAAACTGTGTTGCGTCAAGCTATTGCGGAACGTATTAAGCCTGTTTTATTCATGAATAAAATGGACCGTGCTTTGTTAGAGTTGCAATTGGATAGTGAAGATCTCTATCAGACTTTCCAGCGAATTGTTGAAAATGTTAACGTTATTATCGCTACCTATTCTGATGACGATGGACCCATGGGTGAAGTTCGTGTAAGTAAATTCAAAACTACTTTAAAAAAAATTATGAAAATTATTTTCCCCTTTAAGTTTACATGATGATTGTTCTATCACAGACCTGTTCTGAAAATTTTTGAAAGACGATTAAGAACGGCCAACTGACGTTTATTGTAAATTATTTATTTTAAACAGTCTATGTTTCAATTTGATATTAATACATTTATTTTTACATAATTAGGTTGACCCAAGCAAAGGATCTGTTGGTTTCGGTTCTGGACTTCACGGATGGGCCTTTACTCTGAAACAGTTCTCAGAAATGTATGCTGAAAAGTTTGGCATTGATGTTGTTAAGCTAATGAACAGATTGTGGGGAGAATCCTTCTTCAACCATAAGACAAAGAAGTGGAGCAAGCAAAAGGAACCTGACAACAAGCGTTCCTTCTGTATGTACGTCCTGGACCCCATTTACAAGGTAGACCTATTAACAAATTCTTTCAATTTAGTATAGATAACATTCTTCTGGCACATTAGCGTCTCTCTGTAGTGCAGAAAAGGTTCTCTTCTTCGGAAGAAAACTAATTCGCGCACAATGATAGTGATGACAGTGCATTAACAGAAGAAGATCAAAATCAGTGACTGTGTTTAAACGATATCATTGAGCCTCTATCCTTATGCTCGGTAATGATACGCTACGACACATTGACGCTACATTCATTATACATATTATTTTTTATATAACATTTAACTTTAAGTTTTTATTAACTATAATTTTTGTCTTCACAGGTCTTTGACTGCATCATGAACTACAAGAAAGATGAGTGCGAAGGTCTCTTGAAGAAATTAGGAATTGTTCTTAAGCCTGAGGACAAGGACAAGGACGGAAAGGCCCTTCTTAAGGTAAAAATGTTATTAAATAATTTTGATAAGTTATATTTCTATCCTTTTCTTATTCCTTATTATGATGACTGTTCTAAAATATTTCTGACACCTCATCTGAAAAATAATGAAAGATGTTGCGAACTGTTACTGAATAATTTTTTTATTATTATAGATTTATAGTTTTAATACTATTTTATTTTATAATTAATAAACTAAATAATGTTTTAGGTTGTTATGCGTACTTGGTTGCCAGCTGGTGAAGCTTTACTTCAGATGATTGCCATTCATCTGCCATCTCCAGTAACTGCTCAGAAGTACAGAATGGAAATGCTATATGAAGGACCTCTTGATGATGAGGCTGCTGTTGGTATCAAGGTACAACAAATTTTTTAATTTTACGTTAATACAATTTTTGAAATGACTGTTAATTACTTTCCGATCACTAATTTAAATTTAAATATATTATTATGATGATTGTTCTTTCACAGACCTGTTCTGAAAATCATTGAAGGACGCAAGAACGGCCAACTGAATATTTAAACATATTAACAAAATTTTATGCAATTTAACTTTTCAAGTTCTAAAAAAAAAATTTTTATTTCAGACTTGTGATCCTAATGGTCCTCTTATGATGTACATCTCGAAAATGGTACCGACTTCCGATAAGGGTCGTTTCTACGCTTTTGGACGTGTCTTCTCCGGCAAGGTATGCACCGGAATGAAGGCCCGCATCATGGGACCTAACTTCCAGCCAGGCAAGAAGGAAGATTTGTACGAGAAGGCCATCCAACGTACTATTCTCATGATGGGACGTTATGTTGAAGCCATCGAAGATGTTCCATCTGGTAAATTATTTTTTCATAAAGATTTGATATGTGATTGACACATTAGTATGATGATCAAACAGACCTGTACAGAAAATACATGTTTGACAATAATTTATTCTTTCTGAATTTCAACAAATTATTTAGTTTATAGATTCTTGTATTTATATGAATATAATATATCTATTTATTTGTTTACAGGTAACATTTGCGGTCTTGTTGGAGTTGATCAGTTCTTGGTGAAAACCGGTACAATCACCACCTACAAGGAAGCTCACAACATGAAGGTCATGAAGTTCTCTGTCTCCCCTGTCGTGCGTGTCGCTGTCGAACCCAAGAACCCTGCCGATTTGCCAAAATTAGTAGAAGGTATTACCCCATTTTATTAGCTACTGAAACATTATTATTCCCATTTTTTTAAAGGATGAAATCGCTTTTGAGCACTGGGTTATGATTTTCCATGATTATCGTTGACAACCTGATTGATTTTGAATAATTTCTTTAATTTGTTTATTATAAAATACAGTGTATCTAATTAAATTTTTTACTTTACAGGTCTGAAACGTTTAGCCAAATCCGACCCTATGGTCCAATGTATTATCGAAGAATCTGGAGAACACATCATTGCTGGTGCTGGAGAGTTACATCTTGAAATTTGCTTAAAGGATCTTGAAGAAGATCACGCGTGTATTCCCATCAAGAAGTCAGACCCTGTTGTATCATACAGAGAAACTGTTTCTGAGGAGTCTGATCAGATGTGTCTTTCCAAATCTCCAAACAAGCACAACCGTCTTTTCATGAAAGCGCAGCCCATGCCCGATGGTCTCGCTGAGGATATCGACAGAGTACGTTTTTTTTAATTATTTTAAAAATCAAAATTGAAACTTTATGCATTATTCTTTTAGTTTATAACTTTTTAAAATGATGATTGTTCTTATTTATTTCTGACACCTCTTCTGAATAACTTTGAAAGAGGCTTTGAACTCGATCTGATTTGAATTACTAAAATTTAATTTAATTGCTTTATGTACAAAAATTTATTTTTAAAATAAAATGTTTTATAAATAATTATTTTATAATTTTAGGGTGATGTGAATCCAAGAGACGACTTCAAAGTACGAGCTCGTTATTTGAGTGAGAAGTACGACTACGATGTGACGGAAGCTAGGAAAATCTGGTGCTTTGGTCCTGACGGAACTGGCCCGAACATTCTTGTCGACTGCACGAAAGGAGTACAGTACCTTAATGAAATCAAGGATTCTGTAGTCGCAGGATTCCAGTGGGCCGCGAAAGAAGGTGTACTGTCTGAGGAGAACTTGCGAGGTGTTCGTTTCAACATTTACGACGTCACGTTACACGCCGACGCTATCCACAGAGGCGGTGGCCAAATTATTCCCACAACGAGACGTTGTCTTTACGCTTGTCTTCTCACTGCCTCTCCCAGACTTATGGAACCTGTCTACCTTTGTGAAATTCAGGTAAGTTTTATTTCTCCACATTTTACTATTGGTTTTATTTTTTTTTTTTATATTTACTTTAAGAATTTATGTAATTATTTTATTATTTTAAAATTGTACCTTTCTGTTTTATCTAAAGTCATTTACTAATTCGACGTTTTATAATTAAAGAATAATAGTAAAAATAAGTAAATGTGTTTGGTTTCAAATCTAAATGAGGAGAATGCTTTTGAGCACTGGGTTATGATTTACCGTGATTATCGTTGACAACCTGATAGTTTTGAAAATCTAAAAAGAATTTTAAAAAACTGTGTTATTAAAATATAACTAATTAAAATTTATTCCTTATTATATACAGTGCCCTGAAGTAGCTGTGGGTGGTATCTATGGTGTGCTCAATCGTAGACGTGGACATGTCTTTGAAGAACAGCAAGTGGCTGGTACCCCTATGTTCGTTGTAAAGGCATACCTTCCCGTAAACGAATCATTCGGTTTCACCGCCGATTTACGTTCCAACACTGGTGGACAAGCTTTCCCACAGTGCGTATTCGACCATTGGCAGATTCTTCCCGGAGACCCCCTGGACAACGGAACTCGCCCATACCAAGTCGTCCAGGTAATCAATCTAATTCAATTTTTATTCCATCCACGATATAACTGGTGATTATGGCTTGTTAATAGTCTTATCATTTTTAAATTCGTGGTAAAGAAAGTGTTTTTTAAGTTTCGGTTTTCCAGCAATAACCTGGTTTGCCTGAATAGGGAAACATACAGATTATATGAAAAATTCTTCTATAATTCATTTGTTAATTATAAGATAACTAATTTATTATTCACATCGTTAAATATTAAAGTTATTAAGGTTTTTATCGATAATTCGTCAGATTAGTAACAAGTGCAGAATACAGGAATAGAGTGTCTAACAATTATTATTTTGTTTATATAAATATTATAAATGTTATTTTATTATTTGCAGGACACACGTAAGAGGAAGGGACTGAAGGATGGTCTACCAGATTTGTCTTCATACCTTGACAAACTGTAACCGTCATGGATGATCGCATCATATTTAAATAATTATTTAAATATTGTAATTCAATTAATATCGCTGGAGCAGTATACGTCTCTACCATCGGTCGTTATGTGAACTTTGTTCCTCTGCGCAACATCGTGGATAATAAAAATTATAAATACAAAAACACGGACAACTATAATAAATTGTAATTACAGAGCGGGGATGAAGGAAAAGAAAAAACTCTTACTTTAGCACGGGGAATACTATTTTATACATTAATTTAATTAAAATGAATCGTAATAAAAGCTGCCAGTGGCTTTTGTTTTAGAAAAAGTCGATATACAGCGCTAAAACGTTATTCTGTAATTTTTTAAATTACTTCCTTTTTTATTTTTTACCGTTTATCCTGTTTTGTTGCCCCGTTAAGTTCTTTCTATTTGACTGAATAAAATAAATCATTTTAATGATTGTGAAACAATAACTTTTTTCTATTTAAAAAAATTAACTTAATTTATTAAACAAAACCTAAGGTAAACTTGCACTGAGCGATATAAAATGTTTATGTACTCGTTGCACATTGACAGACTATATATTTAAGGTAACAATAATGAAAACAATTTTTTAAATATAAAGTTTAACATTCTTTTATACACAAATCTTTTATAATTCCTAAAAACATTACAATAAACATACATCTTTATTTTTTCAATATATTTAAGTAATTAGCTTATACTAAATTTTATAGATTCAAAAATTTTTATATAAATTTTTTATAATTATTTTCGACAGATATTTGACCTTAGTCTATTTTATTATTTACATAAAAGTAGATTTTTAACTTAAAATTTTTAACTATGATTTTTTGACTATTGTAAAGTCAAAACATATAACATATGATTTACAAAAAATATTCTAGAAATACATAAATTTTTCATTACACTTATTTAAAGTAAAAAGTTGTGTCTTACTCTAAATTATTTATAAAAATGTTATTTTGTTCTCAAAGTATAAATATTTGCAAAATTATGCTTTTTTAAAAAGAAATTTTTTTTACTAAACGGGATTAATTGTGTTTTTATATATGCCTGCAAGTGATTGAGCAGCTAGAAAAATAATATCTTTCCTGGAAACTCCTGTCAACGCACTATGCCATTCAGTATGAGAAACCTAAAAAAACAAAATTAGTTATATTAATCAACAATTGCGATATTTATATAACGTACAAAAGTAAAATAAAAGTTATAGTATAAAAGTAAAATGCTTGTAATAGTTCCGGTCCTAATTATTCGACTAATTATTAAACCTTTCAAATAATTTTAATTTAGTTGCAATATTTCCGATTTCAAATGCATTTTTTTGCATGTTGTGTAAGTTCATTCAATAAATTAAAGCTTCACATGAGCATGAATCGTATTATTTTACAAAGTAGATTGTTAATTAAAGAAATAAATTGTATTATTTTTGTTTTATTTTTTTTAATAAAAATATTTTGTTCAATGTTAATGATCTTGATATTTTAAAACAATTTTTGTCTATTTCTAATTTAATAAAACAATTGTACCTGTAAATTTGCACCCATCAAACTGCCAATCGTTACAGCCAATCCATCTTTGGAATAATTTTCTGGTGTTGATTCTTGTGCTGTTTCAACAATTTGACTAGGCACAGGTGTCATTTGCGTGAATGTTTGCAAATTTATATTTTGTTTAGCATCCTCGAGCATAATCACTCCTAAATCATACCACTTGCCTTGGCCCACTTCTAATAAGAAATTTTCTATTGCTATAATTGGAATGTCTTCTGGAATTGCTGGAATCTTTCGTATAGCAGCTATTCTTTCTTGAGCTGCTTTTACTCCTGCATCGAAACCCACTGGTTGGGCAGCTTCGAATGCTGTCTCAACATTTGTACCACTATTTATGGATAAAACATAATTATTTATTTTAATTACTTAAAAGTTAAGCGCTAGGTTATCAGAAATTAATACTCACCTAACAGTTGCATTTCCAAACACATTCTGAAAAGCTTCCCGTATAGGAGTTATTTTTGATTCTTTATCCGAAGCTACAATTATTTCAATGTCTCCACCAGAATCTGAAATATATAAATCTAGAAGTGCACGAACATATGTGTGAGCATTTACTAGCATGATTTTAACTGGTGGATAATTCTCCATGGCCTATTAAAAAATCCAAGCTCTTTGGTTAATATTTCCATCAAGGTTACATATTACATAAAATTTGTTAACTCTTCTTAACATTTAGTTACTTTTCTTAGTGATAAGAATATTAATTATTTGGAAAATTATTTAAAAGATTAACTATGTTTCACCATGAATGGAGTGTTTGACAAGTAAAGGTTTAACACTGACACTCAAGTATTGCCAAAGTTTAAATCAAAACTGGGTAATGGCACTGATCCAAAAATAGAGCAGCATGTGTGAACCAGTTTAGGCTGCTATTCTTACATACCTGACACAGTGTTTATTTCCATTCATTTTTGTTTATACATTTTGAATAAGCATTAATAACATTCTTAATAAATAAATTTTGAACCTTTAATTTATAAGGTAATTTTATATCCCTTAATATTTATTTTAATGCATTATTTACAGATAACTGTAGGTGTTTAATAATTTATTTATAATTATAATTAATTTCTTTTTTTAAGATTATAACTGTTTTAAAAAAAAGTTTTCAAATTTTTTAAGTGATTAATTATTACATGATGCAAAAATTATAAACAAAAATTAATAATTGTTAATTAGTACTGAAATGGAAGCATAAACAGAACAATGTCAAATAAGAATGAAAAAAGTTAATAAAATACTTACAAAGAAATTCACGCATCTGAGGATCAAGTGTAGTTATCATAGAATTAACACTGTTCTTAGCTTTTTCAGCAACTTTGCTAAGAACAGTGCTGTTGGCAACAGTATCTTTTACCCATGTAAACAAACCGCTTGGTAAGAGACCATTATCCATTGTAGGACTATCTGGAGCATCTAATACTTGTGGCATATTATCGGAAGTAGAGGCTGTAGGTTCTGCTTTCAGAATGCTCTCAGGCAACTGTATTGGAGGTTTAATGCTTTCATTTTTTATCAGCTCTTTTGATTGATTTGCCGGTGAACTTGGCACTGAACTTGTAATGAAATGAGGAAGTGCACTCGGCGGTGCAATGTTGGAAAGTAAATTTCCAGAAGATAAAGGTGATGTGACAGCTGTTGCAGTAGTTCCAATTGAAGTTCCAGCTGCCTCTGAAATAATATTGAATTATTGTTAAACATCTAATCTGCTAGAAAGAAGAGATTTCAGAACAGTGTTTTCAATATGAAATATATATCATCCTTGACATTTGGGAGATGACTTAGAAAACAAAGAAAAGCGAGTAGAGTGATAAAATTGGTAAACAATGTCGAGAGGCTAACCAGTTTTCAGAGCATCGCCAAACTCCTCAGGCTTCTTCTCGACGAACTCGAAGCCCGACTCCCCGTTCGATTCGTCGGTCATGTCTTCTGCCAGATCTGCTCCTGTTTGGTAAATTAGTTCCTGGGGGGATTACTCGAGTGCCGACCCTCTTCCGCGTATCGAACGCACCTCGGGGTCGTTGATTCGTATTATGTCACTCGTCGTCCGTCGAGGACTCCGGTACAAAACTGAAGCTGTCAAGATGCAATGTCTCGACGAATCGAGACTTTCACCTCTTTCTGCACACGAATGCAAACAAAATATAGCAATTACTCTTTTATTTTCTTGTCTCTCTCACTCTAACTTAGATTGCTTTGATCGAGTCTATGGTGTATATATATACCTTATACTCTTATACCCACGAACGAAGTGACAACCGCGCCACGTGATGACGTCTTCGCAGGAAAAATCTTTTGTTATGTGAATTTGCCTTAATGCAATGATTAAAGAGCTGCTGTTGAAAGCTCTGCTTGCGGTTTTTGCGATATCAACAGATGGGTGGTTTCGGTGTTCGGAGCTCGGACTACACGCCACGGTTGTACTTTGTACAGTTGGCCGTTCGTTGCTGTAATAAATTGACCGCTACCAAGTGGGATATAACGTGTCACAAGGTATGTAAATGTCCGAAACACAGTAGGTGTCTTTTAATAAATTCCTTTAATTTTCAATTTTATACGTTTCACAAGTGCAGTTGCAAGTTTTGATATAACCATCAGTTTACTTCGCGAATCAAATGTTATCTTAGTCGTAGAAAATGCTAATGACTAAAGACTATTACATGTTATTTGACGCGTTTTGTGATAAGATAGTTTCTTACTAAAAGCAGACTTGTTTTTTAACAATATGTTTTTCTGTAGAATGTATAGGATCTAAAAGGGGTGTGAGAACTAAAGAAAATATTGCATTGCGTTTAAGATAGGTAAGTCTCTGACAAAAATATAACCTTATTTATAAATTGGTTGATTAATCAAGTAGTTCTTTTTAATCGAATTTTAATAATACATCTTTATGAATATAACTATAAATATAAGGAGATCGTAAATAATGAGTATGTAGAAAATAATGAAGTTTTATAATCTTGACCCTCATTTCTTTTTAGAGGACAATTATTATACAGGCGGTGCACCGTGCATGACGAATTGTGCGAGAGTGCGAGTGAGATAGAAAATAAAGGTTGACAGATTGGCAAAGATGGCTGACAATAAGGAACTTCCGCCGCTTTGCGACAACGAAGAATCAAAAAATGATATGGATCTCGACGATGATGACAGCGATATATTTGCGTCTGCTATACAGGTGATTATTTTGCTTCTAGTACTGTATAATGTCTACCGGTATCGTTATTTTTTCTTCTGCTATTCACTTTCTTGTTTCGTGGCAGCTATCAGTATCAGCGTTTTATCGCATATTTTAATGTGACTTTATTGTGTTTGTAAAATTTTATCTATAATTTTGAACATATGAAATGTCCTTTTTCGTAATTTGGAAAAATTTGTAAAATAAAGGTATATGTTAACTCTAGTATAGAACAAATATCCGCCCCTTTTGGGCAGATATCAATTTCAAAGTTTTAAATATTTTTTTTATTTTTAACATGTTCCTTAAGCAAAGAGGAAATTGTAAATATTATTTTTTTAAATAATTAAGTATAATTAAAAATGTTTTATACAAAGTGCTTTTCAATGTAAAAAATGTTAATCTGTGACTCAACAAAACTATTTTTATCTATTACTTGTAAATCTAATCTTCTAAAATCTATTTTCAAGATAAAAGTAACAAAATTTTGTTATTTTAGGATCATAATATTCATGAAAATTCTTCTCCGTATAATGGTGAATCAACCATTCAAGCTGAGTTACCAAAATTGTCATTGCGAGATACCATTCAAGATAATTCTCTGTCAACTCTCTCTAGTCCTGCTGCACCATCAGGTCCTCTTAGTCCACCTCTAGATCCAATGGGAGGAGATATTGGTGATTTGCACGATGTTCCAATTAATGATGAAGATTCGAGAACAGCTAATCTTACTAAATCTCAATCAATGGAAGAGGTATTTTTTTTATAAATAAAATGTATAATTTTTATTACCTTTATAATAAGCTCATACATTAATTTTATATTTATATGCATAAACTTTAATATACATTTAGATAATTTTAATTAAAAAAAATATAAAATGCTTTACTTTCAGGTACCAACTGAAACTAATGATATGTATTTGGAAATCACTGTTACTTCACCACAAAAAATGGGTGACGGTATGGGATCATACGTTGCATATAAAGTTGAGACAAAGACCAACATTCAGTTATATAGGAAAAGAAGTTTTAGTGTAAATAGACGGTTTAGTGATTTCCTTGGACTGCATGACAAATTAACAGAAAAATATTTACGTGGTGGCAGAATTATACCTCCTGCTCCTGAAAAGAGTGTTATAGGTACGTTTTAGTTAAATAATTATTAAATTTAGTTAATTTAGTTAAAAAATATATCATTGCTTATTAATAATACTTTTAATAAGATGCGTTTATTTAAAAAATTTGTTTCTTATTTTTATTGGTTTAGGCACAACCAAAGTAAAAATGTCGGGGGAAAAAACACAAGAACAAAATTCAGGTTCTGCTGAATTTCTTGAAAGACGTAGAGCTGCATTAGAACGGTTTTTGAATAGAATTGCGAATCATCCAATTTTTTCGATTGATCCAGATTTTCGAGAATTTTTGGAAGCAGGTAAATTTTGATAGTTTCAGTAGCTTAAATATTTTATGTAAAAAGAATTACGGTGAAATAAACCATATTTAAATTATATTTGAAAATAAATTTTAGATATGGAATTACCTAAAGCAACAAATACCTCTGCTTTGAGTGGCGCTGGAGTTATGCGTTTGTTTAACAAAGTAGGAGAAACGGTGAATAAAATTACGTACAAAATGGATGAGAATGATACTGTAAGAAACATTTTTATTATAATAATATTCTTTTTTATTTTATAATAAATTAATCGTCGACATAATTTTTTTCATTTAGTGGTTTGAAGACATGGTTACCCACGTTGATACTTTAGATTCACAACTTCGTAGTTTACATGCGGCTGTAGAAACTTTGACTAACCAACGAAAGGAATTAGCTAGTTGCACAGGTTCAACGGCTCGATCTATTGCAGTTTTGGGTCACGGTGAACCTGGCGTTTCTCTCGGTAGAGCTTTAGCACAATTAGCAGAGACTTTGGAGAAAGTTGAGGTTGTTCGAAAAGCACAAGGTAATAGCGATCTTTATCAATTCGGAGAAATGATTCGAGATTATGTAGCTTTAATTGGGGCAATTAAGGTAATTAACTTTCACACATAGTTTAAAATACGATTCTATTAAAAAATGTAACAATAGTTAATTAAAAAAAACTTTTGTGTTCAACAGAATGTCTTCCATGAACGTGTTAAGGTCTTTCAAAATTGGCAGCATGCGCAACTAATGCTGAATAAGAAACGAGAGCAAAAGGCTCGTTTAGAACAGTCAGGTCGTTCAGATAAAACAAGTCAAGCAACTACTGAAGTGATTGAATGGGAGGCAAAAGTTGAGCGAGGTCAGGAAGAATTCGATAATATTTCAAAGATGATTAGGAAAGAAGTGGAACGCTTCGAAGTTATACGAATACAAGACTTTAAAAAGCAGTTAATACAGTATCTTGAGGCAATGTTGCAGCACCAGAATCAGCTTATTAAGCATTGGGAGAGTTTCTTGCCAGAAGCTAAATCGGTCGCGTGAGCAAGCATTTAACAATGGACTTTTTTTCCACTTTGAGAGAATGTGTGAGAAAAAGAGATCGATAGAATTTAAAAAGCTCTTGTTTGAAAATGAAATCGTATCGATGGCATTTTTAAAATGATCTAAGTGAATGTGGTTCGTGGACAGTACTGCAACGATTTTACAACATCCTTTTTTCTCAAAGATGATCTGATTTCAAAATAATTTTTGCATCCTGCTTGCTGTCATCAAAATAGTAGTAATACTTTAAGATGCTTTTAATTTTTCTAAATATTTATTTTTAAATATTTACAAAAATAAAATGCATATTGTGCATTTTTGAATAGAATTTTTTTAATGAACATTTATGTTTTTGTAATTTTTTGTGAAGCTTTGTACTAATTTAAAAGTAAAACAAAATAGTTTTATACGAATTTCATATTATTAATATGCAATTAATTTTGAAATAAAAATTGAGAAAATATTTGCACATCATTGTAAACACGCTTACTTAAATAATGAAAAATTATGTTTATATTGTTTTATACCTTGATTTATTTTTTATATCTTGATTTATTTTTTTTTCTCAAATTTTAATAAAGTACTTGCAATACGTTAAATCTGGTTAAAAATTAAATATTATCAGCTTATAAAACATGAAAATTGATATATTTTATTGTTCTTGTAAATACTAAAATAATCACTGCGTTAAATCGCTATCAGATTTAGAAAAAAATAAATAGTTCAAAGTTTCAGTACTGTTCAGACGAGAAAATAACTTTGGATTTACCGAGCATAATAATAGCGCTATTGTTGTTAATTATATTCGTCGATTTTCAGTGCGTAATGTCGAGCACTGATTATATGCCGTGACAGTGATTAATCATTCAATTTCGATGTCTTTTTATTATTAATCGAGCATGTTTATGTAAGAACCATTGCAATCATTGATTTACATTTATTAATATTATAATATTACTTTTATTACTATTATTAGTTATTATAAATGACTATCTTTATTATTATATTTTATATAAATTTATAAATTAAAAAATGTTATACAATAAAATCCAATCCATAAAATTTACATTTTTAATTTGTTAATATTACGTTCAAAATTATATAGTAATTTTTTGGAATGTAAATGTTTAAATTCATTTTATGTATGAGACATAAACAAAATGTAAAAATATATTCTTTCTATATTATTTCATTATTATTCAGTAAATAATATTAAATGAACTTCTAAGATTGTAAATTAAAATATTATAATTATATTTAAAATAAAGTTAAATAATTTACATAAATAATTCTTGTTTTAAACTTACATTAAGAAATTTAGAATTTCAATTGTTACGTGTAAAATTTCATAAAAGAAGGGCTTAGGATTAAAACTACAATTTTTCAATATTAAGTTTTGTGAATTACTAATTTATATAAGATTAGAATCGTTGAAAATGAGTAGATTGCGGGAATTCTAAGGAGCAAGAAACTCATTTATTGTTTAATTGTTAGACTTTCATGAACAATAATGTAAAACGTTGACATGACTTATAAAAAAAATATCCAATACTAAAATGTGACGCTACCTTGCCCCGAAGGCGCCGAATGAAAAGAGCTCGAAAGTATTGCTTCTTGCGTCTTGTAGATTCGCGAGCCTAATACCTTCCGAACATTTGTCGTACGTTCTTGAGGTAAATAAAAATCTAAATTTTTTTATCGATATCTGTATGAATCTCTAAAGCAAATGTATCCAATTCTGAAAATATTCTTTCAGCATTTCAAAAAAATTCTTTCAATTTTTAGGAAAATTAGTGGTTTGGTATTCTTAACTTCTTCACTGAGGAAAAAACCTTGTATTTGATTATTTGTTTATTCTTTATACTGTTTTTCCACTCATAGGAAGCCGACTCTTTAGAAGTCAGAGACAATTCTGATTGCAGCATTAGTGCTAATCTTTTGAGAAGTTAAATGGTTATTTTGTTACTGAAATTTTTTTTGCAAAAGTACAAATAATCCTTTTTCCTCATACATCTGACGTCTGGTGATTAACATTAAGAAATTAATATGTAATAAGTTTTATTTCATTTGCAAACCTATGAAAAAAATTTAATAGGTAATTTCAATATAGAAAATCATTAATTAATAATCAATAACATTTTGTGAGCTTGAAATTATACGAATGATTTTTTTTTAAAAATTAGTTAAAATAAAATCAACTTTATTATTGAAAATAAAATCAAATTTCTACTCCAAAAGTTATTTTCTGTCTGTATATGTGTTTGCATTTTAATGAAACATGAACGATTAATTTGCATTGCAGAGGTCTAAAATATTGACATACGTCATTTAAATTTTCCATATCATCATCTGACATTTGCAAAGTAATTCTATGAATAGTCTAATGTATCATTTGCGGCACGCGTGAATTTCTTACAAACTCCAAAACTATTAAGAAATGATCGCGAAAACATTTTTAAAAAGTATTTCCAATTATTTTTATAATGCTATATATAATCAAAAGAACATAAATGGCTTATTATTTTCTTGAATTTTTTATATAATAAACTACAGTTGTGTATAAATTTAATTTGCATAAATTGTTAGGAAATGAATTTGCCCGAAAATAGGAGTCGAAAAATGTGTCTTTTTAATAATTTTAAACTTAAATAATGACGTATAGAAAAGGAATAATCAACTTTGTATAAATAAAAAAAAATTAATTTTGTATTATTATACATAAAAAATGCATTAGTATTCAAAAAATCTTTTTTCAAAGTAATTTTATCAAAAGATATAATTGTTTTCGAAAAAATAATTTCACGAATTTTCTAACAAATTTTAACGAATTACTTTAAAATAAATCAAACAAGAACACTAAGTTAACTACGGAGTAAACATGATAATTAATGTTCTCAAGAGACATAATTGAATAGCGAAGAAACGAAATTTAAATTGATATGCATACATTAAAGTAGTATTTGTTATTATTTGACGGCAAGAGTTTTTCCTTTCGATAGTAAACTAGATTGATAAAAAAAACATTTTTACATAATTAAAGTACGTTTTTTAATTCGAGCTAGCTTTCAAATAAAAAAATGTATAATTTTTTGAAAGAAAGAAAAACGTCGAGCGCTGCCGTTATTGCCGAGAAAAACAAATATTAGAAAGCGAGAACTCGAAGCCAGAGTTCTTACGCGCTCCTGAGTATAACTAATTACGTATAGGCGCGCGTTTTCCAAGCGAATTTTAACGCGACGTCGAATTTCTGGAAAAAGTTCACCTTGAGAGACGCTCGCGTCTCGACGCTGATAATTCCTATCCTGCGACCACGCCATCGCAGGGTATACTTTTCGTGCACATCCGCGAGTGCGTGATGGTTGCATTTTTCCTCAATCGTTTTTATTGCAATAAGCACCCCGGCTGAGAGCAGTGTTTACGGAGCAGTTGCAGGACACAGGTGAAACGACTGACTTCTTTCCGGTGAGATAATCACTCCATTTTTCACCCGGCATTGTCTCTGCGCTTCTTTGCCAGGTAGGTTCTTTGTCGAGATCCGTTTTTTCATTTATACTTGTTCTATTAATAAGTTGAATAATCCCGATTTTAAAAAGTTTTTCGTTCGTTTCCGTAACTTGTAGTAGTAATAATAAAAGAATTGAATAAAATTTATAGAAATAATAATTTTATTTCAAATTTTTGTTTAATAAAAGGAAAAAATTAATTATATTTCATTATTTTTTAAAAATGAAAAATAATCTTTACTTATTCATACGTGATTAATAATAAAGTTTTAAAAAGCGCTACGTAACATTTGAGAAAAAAATATCTTGAAGAATTCACTCCAAATTTATGTTAAGTTGTATAAAGTTGACGAACAAAAAGGCGCCTATAAATAAAGATTGACTGGTCTGGATGAGTTTTTATATCGATGTATTTTCGTTTTACAACTTTGAAATGATGTAACTTTTGAATGATCTAAGTGTCTTTTAATTATAGAAAACAAGTTTTTAACACTTGATTTTGAAACTTTATGAAGCATTTTTTAGGGCTACACGATTGTTTCTGCATTTGCCATGTTTCAGAGCTCGTGTACTCTCTTAGTAAGTTAAAAAAATATATATAAAATCATTAAAAAGTAGCTCGGTGCTATTCGAGATTTTGGAAAGAAGATAAAAAATATATTTTGCAATATTTGCTCTTCAACAATTACGAAAACAAATATTTAAAGTTCTACGCATTCATTAGCTATGCAATGATATTCTTGACAGTAAACGATGATTAGCAATTTGCTAAAGTTTAGCTTGTCATACTGAAGGACGTACCGTTTATTATAACACTTTTTCGTAAGAAACGCGGTAGAAACTTGCTTTAACTTTTTCTTACAAATTTTTAAATCCATTCGATGTTAAAAACAGTAGTTGAAATGTCGCAGTGCCATTTTTAAATTGTTTAAAAAAATGGAGTAAAAACGTAAAACTATTTCTTACTAAATTATTATTATGTTTATACACGATTCTTTCAGGAATTTTGAAAGATTAAAAAATGGACACCGTAAAAAGAGTCTCCACAGAGGAAGAGTTTAAAAGAAATCCTGAATTAAAGAAGGAAGATCTCGAACACTTGAAGGACTGGTACAGAAAGCAGCCCCACTATCCGCAAAGTGTCAAAGAGAGCGAACTAATTTTATTCCTGCACAGTAATTACTATCGCCTAGAGCCTACAAAGACGACCATCGAAAACTTTCTTTCGTGCCGAACTCACGTGCCAGAATTCTTTTACAACCGAGACCCGTCCCTGAAAGAGCTGCGGTCCATACGCGAAACTATGTAAGCGATCTCCCTCCGAATCCCCAGCCTTTCCCACCTTAAATAATGCCTGCCTAATTAACTGCTCGGTAGACTGGTGGTGCCGCTGGAGCAGAAGACGGCCGAGGGCTACAACGTCATCTACACCCGGCTGATAGATTTCAATCCGGATCGCTTCATTTACAACGACGGCATGCGCTGGTTCAACATGATAGCCGAGCTGTGGCTGCTCCAGGGCGGCACGATGAAGGGCCACGTGATTATCTGCGACGCCGTCGGCTTGGAGATGGTTCACGCTCTGCGCCTCAGCCCCGTCGGCATCAAGAAGTACCTCTTCTACCTGCAGGAGGCAGTGCCGCTCAGGATCAAGGGCTTGCACTTCATGAACACGACCCCCGTCATGGACTTCGTGCTCGGACTGATGAAGCCTTTTCTCAAGAAGGAGCTGATGGATATGGTTCATTTAGCTTTTTGTTAACTATCTTTGATTTTGCTAAAGCTCGATTCTCTGCTGATATTCTCTTTTGTTATATCGTTTTAAAATCGCTGCAGAACAAGACTGCCGACTAAACTTCTTAAATGAAAATCTTTCGTTGCAGTTGTTTTTACATTCGTCGATGGACAGTTTAAAGAAGCATGTATCAATCGACATTTTACCAAACGAAGCAGGCGGTAAAGCTGGGCCAATGATGAATCTCTACAACAAACTGGTAAAAGAGGTCGAAGAACACCGGGACTTCTTTCTGGAAGAGCAAGAAGTCATGCGAATAAATGAAACGCTGCGCCCAGGCAAGGCTAAATCTGCTACCGATCTATTCGGTGTCGAAGGCAGTTTTAAAAAACTAGATATTGATTGACGTGGATGTTTTTGTGCTTCTTAATTTTATTTTGCCGTACTACATAATATAATAATACATTTACAATAAATTTGTAAATGATTAATGCGAGGTATTGGAATAGAAAATTATTGTGTTCACTCAGCAGAGCTGGAATTTTGAGCTAATGTTGAACTTAGTTATGTGTTTTGAATAAATTTTGAAATGAGTTTATAATATTGGTCCATTTTGAGCAAATTTTTCGTTTAATCAATGTTTTATCAAATAATTTAATTTTGAATCATGCATAAATTGTGCATGAAAAATTTGGATTTTTTATGAATATTTAATTCGGTTTCTAATTTTAAATAGTTTGAAACTCAAAATAATATTTAGAATAATCAATTCAATAATATGCATCTTTAAATATTTTATTTGAGAGTACTTACAATTAATACTTTTCAAAATTCCCAAAAGAAAGTAAAATAAAATTTATTTTTTATATCGATAACATAAATTTAAATGTCCTTAAAAGTTATTTATCAAACAATTAATTTTAACGAACAATTTAAATGCAAATTAAGTACGTACATAAATTAAATTATATCTTTACATAAGAGTTTGAATAAAATTTCAATTCTTTGTTACACATAAATCTTTCTTTATCAGACTCAAGTTTATTAAGCATAAATTACATTTATCGGTATATAACATTTCTAGGAAAATAAAAAATATTAAAAATTTTAGCATTCAGCCATATCTGTACTCCTTAGCATTAAATCTGATGCATCATACAAATCACATGTATCATTAAGCTTACAAAAAAATACAAAATACATTAATTTTAGAATAATTTTATCAATTAATTTTTTTTTATTTTTTCTGTTGATTTTGAATGTTTCTACATCCTATTTTAAATTTTCTTAAATTTAACTTATGTATTATTAATTCCATGTTCGTTTCATAAAAAAATTTTGTAAATCATTACTTTTCATGCTAAATACTTTTTCTCGTTTTATCTTCAAAAAATTGATTGTACAGTGATTAGTTTTATCATGTATTAAAATGTTACAGCAAGGAAGAATTTCGTATTTCCAATATATATTTAAATACATATTTTTATGTTGTTTTAAATATGGTAAAGTTTATTTAATAACATCACAGATACAATTATGTATGTACAATAATTAAAAAGGGGAAATCCAAAGCAGATGAAGCTCTAAGAGAGTCATTCTTGCGAATATTTACGTAAAAATGATAAAATTTGCTCAAATCTACCGAATTCTCAACGTGTTACGTTAATTACGTCTGAATTCAATGCTTAGTCAATATTTTAAGATAGCGTTGAATAATTTTTATGTAAAAAATAACCTTTGAATTTCCACTCTTTGATTATCCGAAGAAAAAATCGCCCCGCTCAATACTCCTTTTATATAAGTTGCCATTAAAATCGGAGCACACGAGATTTAAATTTCAAAGAAAATATTGTTTTTGTCCAGGGATGGATTTTTAAATATTATCACTGTAACAATGGCTTATCCGTCTTTGTTCATTAGTCAAGTGTTGTCTTACATCTCTCTCGCATACTTTAGTTATTCGTCAGCGCACAGTTTGCTTTCCCCTTCGTTTACTTATATTACAAATTGTCTTCTGATGAGGAAAGTTTGTCGAATACGTAAAGTTTGAGTTGGGCGTCGTGTCTCTGCGCAATCGAAGCAGAGTCCGGCTTGACAGTTTGAGAGGCGCAAGGAGGTTCGACGGATCGAGGTAAAAGGCTGCGATTTAGCTCGGGCATCGAGGCAGTTGGATCCTTCAAGGGCACTGTCACTTCGCGAAGTGAGTCTGTTGGTGAAGGTGGAAGCACCACTTTTTCTGGAGCGTTTTGAATGAATATCACTCTAAAAAAGAAACCACAACATTTAATGATTTATAATTATTATCAACCGTTTCGAAATTTTTCATTAGTAAGGTATTCACCGATTGAACGCTCTCCATCTTCTGCACAGCATAATATAAGATTTACATTGAATATACATAAAGACTAGCCCTCCTGTAGAACCTATCACAACAATTATTAGTTTCATCCAAAAACCCCAATCAACAAATCCCCTGCGAGCTTCTTCAACAGTCCGCTCTACCAGTACATATAAAGACCAAGCAACGCACAATGCTGCAACTGCATGAAAAGCTACTGCACACCACAACTTGCGAACTTCAGGAGCTGACATCTCCAGCTTTTCCCACTAAAAAAGAAATTATATAAATATCATTTTTCCTTTTTGCAACAATAATATATTTTCAAATGTTTGTAATTTTCATAATTTATAAATATAAAATATTGTTAAAAATTGTATCTTTACCTCAGAAAATGGCTTTGTTTTAGCGTGCATTATGAATGTGAATTTACACAGTTCACAGGCACGTGTGTCAGATGCTTTTATCCATTGTTGAAGACAAGCCTGATGAACATAGCGCAGACTGCCACTGCAGTAGCATGGAGCCAAAAGAGGTGCACCAGCTTCACCTTCACAGTGACAGATCCTATGCAAAAGAGATATATTTATTAAAAAACATTTAAATGTTTTTTATTAATCTGAAATACTTGATTGAATTTGATTACTCACCGACAAATGTCATGATTGCTTGATGACAATGTACTCACTGATGAGTGACAATGATCTGGAATTACTGTAACGACAGGTGCATATGCTGGCTCCTATAAATTAAAATTAAAAATTTTTTAAATTTGTAAATGAAGTTTTCTTAACAGAATAATTTTTTAATGTTACAATGATAAGCAAAGTCTATTTTTGTATATTTTAAGTCTATTTTCTGTCTATACAATAGTCCATTGAGCATGTCGCTAAATTTGAACTTGAATTCTGAAATATACTTTTGCATTGATGGCAGACAGCCAAAGCTTCTTCAATAATATTATAATTTTCAACAGTATCAGTAAAAATTCTGTAGGTAAAAATGTAGATGATAGTATCCTCATGTATAAAACTGCTATCAATTTATGTTGTATCAACTTTTTTCCAAAGCTATGCTTCAATTGTCAATAATAAGAATGAAGTATTATCTCAGTGAATGCACACTTATCTTTTGACCTTTAAGCATAAGCCATGTGTCTTTAGTATACTTAACACTTTAAACCACTCTAACCACAGACAATGAATGCAGTAAAATACTTGACAGTTCAACTTTTATTTTATAGGTCTACACATTAATAACTAATTTTTAGAATGATCTTTCACATGAAGTTATTTTTGTGTGACTTGGCTAAGGTCAATATGGATCATTTGTCTGTTTTATTTTAAGCATACTATGTATTTCCTCATTTTGTTATATATTATGTTAAATTATATGTCATAAAGTAAAGTTGAAAAAGTATTATTTAAATTTATTGACTGATATATACAAATATAATCAAATAGGATGACAATTTTTTTTTTCAAAAAATTTCTGTTTTTATAACTTTTGATTCAGATATGTCATCCTTAGTTATTCTTATCTATATAATAAATATTTTGTAACCATCAATTTTCATTAAAAGTGAATGACATTTATTAAATATACATGTCATTGCCTTCACTGGCTTTAAAATAGTAATATTTTAAAAGAACCTGCAAACATTTTAAGTAGCTTTAAAAAATTATATCTTTATTGATCTTGCATATGTAATATAATGAACAATAAGAACATTATTAACAGACTATGTTTGTTTAATTCTTGATATTGGTTTTAAAAAATTGATTCTATTTCAGATATACGGAGGATTATTAATTTACATTTAAATTTTTAAATGGTATTAAAAACTTCAGTTTTTAAAGAAAAAGTAATTATGAACTTTAATATAAATATTAATTCAATGTATTAAGAATTAATTCAATGTGTTAAGAATTTATTTATTCAATATATAATTTATTATTTTAAGTCGAATTAAAATTTTTACAATTATTAATAAGAATTGTAAAAAGAAAAAATTGATTTTGAAAATAAATTTCAAGCTTATTAAACTATAAATTCAATATCTATGTACAAAAATTTGCAAAGAAAAAGGCATAATGTAAATATTTACCCGAGGAGTCCATTCTGGTGGCGGCTGCTCCTCTTCAGCAGTTGGACTGTTATTATTTGCAGGGCCCAGTGATTGAGATGGTTGCCAATCGGGTGGATTGACATTAATTTGGTGAACTGGCATTACTCTTTGATCACAGGCAAACATGGGAACACTTATTGATAGAAAACAGTATTGAGAAACATTTTACTGGAGGCTTTTTCTGGTTTACTAACAAATATCATATTTTTCTCTTTTCGTAGTAATTCAGCTGTTACGTTGCTGCTTTTCAGTAAAGTAAGGAAGAGCAGAAGTTATGTCTTGATTTTAACTGCTGCGGTAGCAGGTGCTACCTTTGGCAAAAAAATAGCTCAAAAGCGTAAAACCAGCATGCTAACGACTTCGATGACTGTGACTAGTGCTTCCTGCGTGTATGAGTGTACGTCTCTCCGTTTCTCGGCCGTCTTTGCAAAATTGAAATTCAAATTCTTTCCGATGCCTTATTCATCGTAAGGCATTAAGCATCTAAATGAATTAGTAGACTCGGCCGCTGCTGCATAGTGTCTAGAAGCTCCGTGTCTCGAGTTAGCGCGAATCGAGAGACTTGGAGTACTGCAGAAGCATGCTCTTGGTCGCGTCAGCGCTGCGGGAATTAAACACCGCCGACGACAGGGAAACAAAGCAGTAGTCCTGGAGCATCAGCGACCTCACGCACATGACCTACGCTCAACAAAGGGGCAGCGAGTCTTTCCTTCTTCGGGCAGAAAAGATGCCAGCACTGCTCTCAGATATCAGCTAATACCATCGGCGAGGGCTGCCTGGATTTTGACCCTCGTTTCTTTATTCTGTGAACGAACGCGCGGAGACCTTCGTCCGCTCGGTGCACACACGAACTTGCGCCAGCGTATGTGCAATGGCAGAGACGACACTGTATCCGTATCCTCTCTTTCTCTCTCTCTCTTTCTCTCCTTGCCGAGAGTCCGTCGTTCGTCTGGCCGTGTTTTTATCTCGCGCTTTGTTTTTGTAGCTTCGAGACTGCGAGCTGCAGGCCGTTCTTGCGCGCTGCGCTGGTCCCACAACGTTCGGTGACGATTCTTGCGGTTCGGGCTTCCAAGGACGACGGCCCCGGATAACGGCGGACAGCGGGACAGCTGCAGCAGCGTGTATATGCGCACGCACAAAGCACACACGGACGCGCGCAGACACTCACCGCGCTAGCAGCAGCGAGTCTTTTGTTTACGTTCGTCCTCGCGCCTCTCGCTCGCTCCTCCCAACGACTCGCTCTCGCTCCACAGTCTTCAGCTGCTGCCGAGCGACTGTTTTGAGGGAGTCGCGCCTACGCACAGCTGCGACTGCCGCTGCTGCTGGTATTACTTACTGCCTCAGACTTGGCTTTACCTTGGTTGCGCGGCTGAGCGGCGTACTTGCACACGCGATTTTTGACTGTCACTCTGGGGGGTCACGTGATCTTGCTCCGCGCAGTCCAAGTGGCATTTAAATTCTACGCTCCATTTCCACTGCGACTTTTTAAATCTCAGCCGAGATTCCCTTTAAAGTACTGTTGATAGGCGAGGACTGCTTTGATGGATTGCGTTCCTGGGATTTCAGGATGAACCGACTGATCGATATATTCCGAATTTCCGCTTTGAACTGCTTTTATTCCCGAACAAACTCTTTTGAATTTTTTTCCCAGCTCCGCTTTTAACAAGCCCTTTCAAATTAAAAAAATTCTCTCGTTAGTTATGTTAGTCATTTGTATCTTGATAGGAGAAAGAAAAACGCTCTCTCGCACAATAACAAAGAGTCACAGCTGTCTCCGAGCGAAAGGAAACAGAGAGCTATTAACAGATTTACTATTGGGTATTCTAGCGACATCTGCAATATTGCTAAGGGTTGTTCTCGAAGAAGCC
Source organism: Ormyrus thymus (assembly GCA_035582935.1). Classification (NCBI taxonomy): domain Eukaryota; kingdom Metazoa; phylum Arthropoda; class Insecta; order Hymenoptera; family Ormyridae; genus Ormyrus; species Ormyrus thymus. The sequence goes on from JAWWEM010000010.1 coordinate 25,721,595, forward strand.
CCTCTGTCGAATTTTCGCACTGAGATGCACTCGAACCACAGCAGCAGCAGCAGCAGCAGTTTTATGTAACGGAAGGAAGAATCGATGGAAAAAAAGCTTAATTTGCTTTGTATATACATATATGTCTTCGTGCCTAGAGATACGGACACTGAACTTATCCGCTTGGCGGACGTTCGTAATTTTCGACTAATGCTCTCCCTTTAGCGCCAAAATAAATACGTCTGTTGTTTTTGTGCCGGACAGTCGAGAAAAATCATTTCCTTTCGACCCTTGAATTTTGCGACGCGCTACTGCTAATTCTGTGATTTGACAAATTTTGATAAGCGATGGAATATACCTTCAATTATTCTTTTCACGAAATTTTCAATTTTAATTTCAAAATATATATCTTATGTGGGCAGAATGTTAATTGTTATACAATTTTTATTGCATTCTATTATTCTTTGAAAACTCGCGAGTATAATTTAAACGCAGCTTCGTCCGAATAATAGCATGTACGGCTCCTAATCTAAACTTATTAGGCATAAAAAGCTAAACGCGAAATGTGCAGATTTAGGTCGTTGAAAAATGAAAAATCGTGCATTAAAATATAATAATGCGACCTTCGTTCATTCGGCGCTAAAAATAGCTTCAATTATAAAAGCATATTTTGCCTATCGTAAAACATGTTTACATATTCGCATTGAAGTGTAACTTGCACGGTGTTAATGACCTATTAATTTGTTAATCAAAGTAACACGAGAGGGAAATTATCCATTTTAAAATAATTCGACACGTCGGTATTTTATCGTTTGTTTCCATTAAAAGAGAGCTGAGGGGCGAGATCGATCGAACAAGAGGCAAGTGTGCTGGACAGTGTAAAAGGTGGGCAAGAAAAAAGTGGCGAGGAGACAGAAAGTGGCCAGGGGGGATTGAATAAGTGACTCGAAGTGCTATTGATCTGTACGAATGAGTAGTAAATTTTTTTCTAAAAAAAAAGCCACCATTCTTTTCGTTTTAAAAGACTTGAATTTACATTTTTTTTTAATAAGTTATATATCTAATCCATTTATAAATTTCATAAATCCTTTTTTTCCTTTTTCGAAATTGCTTAATTAATCATTATTTTTAACAGACATGCTGTCCTGTAGCGAGTTTAAAAAGTCTTCTTAAACCTTAAAGTTTGTCATCCGCAAGAAGTTCGATTTTCTTCAAGGGGTGAACTCCCAATGAATTATATGCGTTAAACAATACATTTCCTACGCATCGTATATGGCAGCATCATTAGATTGAGTGACGAGTCGCAGTTGTATATAAATATAAGATTGTGTAGCCATGAAAGCTCAAAGTGCATTTGCAGACGTTGACGATAAAATGAGCTCATGAAAAAAACATTAAGATTTTATGATTCGAATAAATAAGTGTTGACTAAACTTGAAAATTTGGGTAGCGCATAAATATCATTTTATAAAGCTTTTATATAGAATATTAATTTTTTATTTAATGTTTTTGATATCGAGCAATTAAAAACAATTTTTATTGTTTATTTTTATTTTATGTCGCTTGAAGGTGAATTTTTTTATCGTGTAAGACCTGTAAATTTATAGAAAACTACAGTAGTTTTTTTACTTAAATAGTCAAGTCAATCAATCCTTTTCAACATTCACTTGTTTTTAATTAAAACGAAATACTTGTAATAATCTAAAGGACAATTAAATAAGAAAGGCAAAAGAATGCGTACGTCAATTCTGCAGATAACGTTATAAAATTAACGCGTGTATAGAAATTAATTAAATGTATGCAAAAAAAAATACCAATAACAAGTTATCTAAAAATAAAAAGATTAATCTATCATAGCAGAAAAAATTGAATAAATTTATGCATTCAATATTGTAATTCGTGTTCAAATGTACTTTATGGGTAAACAAAAACTGCAATTCCGTTTTTAGTTACAAAAAAAAATTTTTTATTTTTTGCATATGTATTGTAAATATTTGCCTACTTTTAAGAAAATAAACTTTATGATGTGGTATCACTATTTTTGTGTACAAAATAATTTAAAACTGTATTTTTAAAGTACATACTTTACGAAGCAGTTTTTTTATTAATGTAGTAAAAAATATAATTATTTTATTAAAATATAATAATATATACCCGCGTGAAAATATTATATGAGATCTCATGAAAGATCTCATCTGAGATCCTACATAGATCTCATATGGATCTTTTGTAACGATTTTCAGCCATGATCTCATTGAGATCTCATCTGCAATTGTTTGTTAAAAAAAAATTAATAATTTTAAA
>JAWWEM010000010.1:25723977-25752370 GCA_035582935.1 Ormyrus thymus
GTGCTACAACTTTTTATTACATGCACTGCAGCAGCGCGCGACGCTCGGCGCAATTAAGGCCGTGTCACTTTTCGTCTTTTTCTCTGCGCACATTACCTTTTTTTAACGTGCAACGACCCGCAGCAATGGAAAATGTGATGCGCTCATGCTCGATCTCTGCACTCTGAACCAGCTGAGTCGAGAATATCAGAATGATGAGTAAAAAAAAAAAACAATTATGGCGGATATCCAATAAGAGGGGTGCAATAACTAGCAGACGAATAATGTCCGCTGGCGCTGATCATATGGAAAAAACGTGTATATATATGTATATATATATATGTAAGACCTAACTACTCCTACTCCTACTGTAGGTGTGATTGTTCTGTGACGTCAAAAGTGAAGAGAACAAACTTACTCAAGGCGCTCATATTCGATAATAAATATGAAATTTCGTATTGTAAAAAATGAAATAATTTTAAAATTATCAAATTGTAAAAAATATGAAACTGCATAAGTAACTAAGCTCTATAGTTTAAGCCTTGTTTTTAAATTTTGAATTTGACCAGTTTGATATTTGGTTGAAAATACTATTAATTAATTATAGTATTATTCATCAGTTTAAAATTGTATTTTAAAAATTTAAATTTGAAAAATTGAATTTCACTAAATCATATTAAAATTTACTTTTAATTATTAATTTAAAAATAATAGTTATATTAGTTCAAATTAATTTATAAAAATTAATTTTACAATAAATTATTAATGTTATTATATTCATAATTATATAACATTTTACGTAATTTACACTTACCTTATATTTATTCCAAAATATTTGTCTTTTATATTCTTTGTCTAGTAAAAGAAATTGAAGACGAATGAAATTTTATTTTATTTATGAAAAAAGCAAGTATTTTATACAAATTATTGTAAAACACAATTCCCAACAAGTGAAATTATCAAATTTTATGTAACAGTTAAAAAAAAGTTTTTAGTTAAAATTGTATGAAAGCAATAATAACTAAATTTAGGAATAACGATCATATACATTACTGGTTATGTTAGATATATTTAAAATCATATGATACTGATATCTGCTGATATATTATAAGTATGTCTATATACTTACAAAACTTACTCCATGCTTTAAACTCTGAAAAATGGCGGCCACTACAAGCATGGAGTGCGTCGACTTTTTAGAATTTCAGGTATTTAAAAAAGCATTTTTTTATTATTATTATTATTATTATGTATTAAAAATACAAGAATTTTAAGATTTTTAGTTTTATCGTAACTTTATTTAATTTTTTTTCATGATGACATAACCTCATTTTAAAAACCGGTAATATTTACTTTATTTCTTTAAAAAAGTTGAATTTCTCAATTAATATTAAATAATTAACAAAATATATTTATATTTTTTGGATTAATTGCGAACTAAAATATTGAATGTTGTGTAATTTTACAGGACACTTTACAAAAAATGAGGCAAATTGATGACAAAATTATTTACCTGCTGAATACAACTATTCCCACAGAATCATTTAAGGGCCAAATTGATCCAAGGAATAAATGTAAAGATTTATTTCAGCAAATTCAATCTGGCCATGTACAACGTCAAATTGCTATTAAAAAGTGCTTGAATACAGTTCAGGACAGGGTTAAGGAACTAAAAGAACAACGTGAAGCTGGGAAAGATGATCCTACTCTAATTAAAAATTTAAGAAAAGAACAAAGTACAATGCGTTTTCTTCAATCAGAATTAAATGTTGAAGAAGTTATTAAGAAAAGAACAACTCAAGTTTATTATGAAAGATGCAGGGGATTTTATAAGCCAGAAAGCAACGATTCATGAGGGCAACTTTTTGTGGTACAAGTATTGTTGACAAATATGTGGAGAAGATGTTTGCCAAGAAAAAACAGTGAAATATAGTATGCCTATATCAAAAATATGTTAATTAAATTAGAAATATCTATCTAAATTTATAAATATAAAAAAGTTTCATTTATTTGTAATTTTTATAAGTTTAGATTGCAAGTATAAAAAATGGTAGATATTCCTAATTTAATTTTATATGCCTCTCACAATGAATTATGTTATAAATTAAATATCTTTATACAAGATTTAGAGACTTATAGTTGGTGATTAGTTGCATCTTCTTTTCATAACAGAAAAGATATAAATGATGCTGCATGTACATAGATTGATTTATTAAAAAAATAAAATAACATGAAATTCTGTTTTAATTATTTACATTTCTTGACAAAAATTTTTTAATTAACTTTTAGTATTGCAACAGTCCTATAATATCTATTGAGTTATATATCAGAATTATTAAAATATAATAATTAAGATTCACTTTTAGCAGTTGCTTGTTGAGTTTGATATTCCTCGTTGATTTTTTTGTGCCATTCTGCATTTCTTTTTTCAAGTGTATCACCTTTTTTTCTATTTTGTTTACCAACGTAGACTGCAATAATGCATGCTACAACTGCTCCAGCCATGATATAATTCGCTGCTTTTACGCGAGCTCTACTTCTAACTTGGACCATTGTATCAGCTCTGTATCAATTATTAAATATTAATATTAAACTTTTGATGAGAATAATGAAAATGAATCTTTTCTACTTTGTTTTTACAATAAGAAATACTTGCATCAAATCACTATGATGAAAAATTTGATATTAAGAAAAATAAAAAAATGTAAAAACCACTTACTTTATTTTATCTGGCACTTGTCCTTTTGGATATTTCTTCATCCAAACTAACACCCATTTATCAAAATTATTTGGAACGTACATTATAGGACCTTTGAAAAGAAATAATTTTTTATAATTAATACATATTTGTACATGTAAGTATCTAATATTGTAATAAGCAAGAATTGTAATTTTTATACCCATCGTTGAGGATCTATCTTGTGCTGTTGACGAAGAAGTTTTATTAACTGCTTCTGAAGTTTTTGAATCTAAACATTTTGCAGACTGACTAAAAAATCTACGATTTATAATTGATGTATAACATCTGAAAATACTTTGTACTGACATTGTTCTGTAAATGTTAAATAATAAAATTTATGTAATTTTAGTTTTTGAAAAATTTTTAAATAATCAAATAAATTAAACTATTATGTTTAATATTTAAAAAAAACTCATGGTACATCACCTGATTAATAGTTGCTCTCAACTTATAAACTGGTAAACATTGAAAGAGTAAAAAGAATTACTTAAGCTTATAATCACAATTGGATGTACATACAATAGAGGTAAAATAACCTGATTTTCTTAGACCTTCAAAAAGTCTTATAATTGTAATATACAATAGATAATCAAAGTTCCTCTAACAGTACTGATTTAGAAGGAATGAAGACCCCTCAAAATATCGTGCAATCTACCATTCTTATTATATATATAGTGAACATCTGAGGATAACGTAACACTGTGTAACCCATGTATATATATATATATATATACATTAGAACGTGAAAACAAGTTTAGCACATTGACAATTGTGTAGATAGTATATACATATGCATATAAGATATAAATAGTCTTCCGAAACTAAAAGTGAGAGGGCGTAATTAAATATAATTAAACGTAATTAATATAAAAATTTAAGTAGAATGAAAGTAATAAATGACAAACTATAACATCATCTTTATTTCACATTTTTACTGACTAAAAAATTAATTTTTAAAGATCAATTTGTTAAATATTTTAAAAAATTTTTCATTATTAAAGCCTTTTCAAATTTATTTCAAGATTTAATAACATCTTTTTAAATATCAATGCCAATTTTAAGACCTTTAAAAAGTTTGAAATTCACGTTCGAGGAAGCAAAAGATGACGTTACAAAATTAATGTGACGGTCACCATACTCAATGCTTTCATTTAAAAATAAAGTTAATAAATCGATGAACAACCATTTACGAAACATTTATAGTAAAGAAATTTATGACACTAAAATTGCGCCTCTGTTAAAGTTTACATCTACATATATTTTTTAATTAAGAAAATCTTGACGTCCCGAAACACCGGTCCATTTCTAGCACGGTCGGAAATCGGCGCGCACGAAATCATGGCGGCCAACAACATGAATGAAATTTGTAAAGCTAAGCAATGGCTGCCGACTGAATCGTGTTGCATGCATGTGTCATCATCATCAATGTTAGTAAATGAAGAAAAATCTTCGTCCTCCGTTTGGGCAGTCAGCAAGCGATAAGATCGAGCCATCGTTGGACATTTAGTTAAGCGCTCATCAACGAGTTGCCCGAAGCCTTTTGGCAAAAAAGGTGAGGACCCGGTGCAGAACCTTGGAAATACCCGCTATTTCGGCACGTGACTACATGGTTTTGCGCGCGAGTGCTACGCATACATACATCTTTACCTAAATAGCTACCCAACGTGCATACATGTACAGAGTGTATATAGGCGTAGACCTGCAGAGAAAAACCGAGGGAGGGAGAGAGCAAGAGAGGGGTTCCCGTGCGTAAGGAAGCATGTACGCAATGCTCCCCGCCGCGCTATGGCGGCAATTTTCGTCGGGAAATCGATGATATTAACTCTAGCGAAGTACGGCACCCTCTCACAAGCGTCAGAGAAAACACGATTTTATACTCGGCAAGGTTACGCCCAGACGAACCCCAAGTGTTATTTATTTGCTTGTTACTTCTCTTCCGGGGCTCTGTAGTCCAGCGGGGTTGCGTTTTTTAAACTTTTGCATTGTTGTCATACGATAATTATTCTGTTTACATAGCATACCGCTGGGGACTTCGAAGGGGGAGAGACTGTTTTGAATTTCGCGGCTTTTAAGGGTTTTTTTAACCTCAATTGTTAAACGTGTTGCTCGCAATGTTCCGGAATGTTGTAGTTTACGGTTAGGAGAGTGTGCCGGAGATTGTGCCAGACTTGTGTGTATATGCGAAGAAAAGGCAGGCATCTGGCGCGCGTGAATATACACGTACACATGCTTTACGCACACACGCCGACTGGTGCGTATAGCATTTTATGATGGCGGCGGCCGTGATGTTATTTTGCTGGCTCGGTCTTCTCGGAAGCGTCGCCCTGACCCGTAAGGAGATCCGAGTGTGCCTCCGTTGAGAGATCGTGATAGCTACGAATTCGCTGCACGATAATCAACAGACAACGGCGACACGCACCGGGATCTGGCTCACGCGAGTCTACACTCTGCACTCCCACTGCCAACATTAAATCATTTTTTATCCGGATTGGTGCATATATAAGTGTATTTGTTGTTTGTTGCTTAAATTGTTTTTTTTTTGTTGGTATGTGAATTACATGGTTAGGTCGTGTCACTGTTGAATTCTTATGCTTGTAGATTGGGAAAGATGAATAAACGAAGGAGAACTTCTTCTGTGGCTAGCCGAGGTACAGAAGACGACCCAGATGATATAATACCAGAACCGACAAAGAGAAGGAAAAAATTTGATCCAGTGAGTACATTTTATGCATTATTTACTTTCAACATTTTATTCAACATTACTTTCAAAATTTCATGAATTTATAAGACATAGAAATATAACTTACAAATATTATGCTTAAAGGTGCAAATTAAGTCAACAATATTTTAAAATTGAAGTTTAAAGGTATCTAGCTATACACTTTTAATATATTTTAATATTTTAAAAATGTTAAAGACTTAGACTTTAACTAAATAAAAATAAATATCTCAACTAAATGAATAATAATTTAAGCAAATTCTTTTTAAGTTTTTTATTTTATTAAACCACCTGAATTTTCTTAATATTAGTATTATTTATACGTTTTGAAAATAAAAAATAAGATGTTTTTGATAGCAAGGTATTTTTCAAGTTATTTATTGCATTGTTCTTTATTTCCAGAGTGATTTATGTTATCAGTTATATGATATACTACGAAATCATAAGAAAGAAGATGGATCATTATTGTGTGATGCTTTTATACGTGTTCCAAAGAGACGACAAGAACCTGGATATTACGAAGTAGTCACAAATCCTATAGATTTTCTCAAAGTTCAACAAAAGTTGAAGACGGATGAGTACAGAGATATGGATGAGTTCGCTGCAGATATCCAGTTAATGGTCAATAACGCCAAAGCATTTTACATGGTAAGTTTTGTTAATAATAAAATTTATAGAAATTTTGAATAATTATATTGCTGAAGACATTTAAAATAAAAGGTTTTATTATAAATATTGTAGCGTACCTCTACAGAATATAAAGATGCTACTGAACTTTGGGAACTTTGTTTAAGCACAAAAAGTAGAATACAAGAAGAGTACGAAGAAGAACCTACAAAGGGAAAATTAATTCTAAAGGTTTAATAATTGTTTAATATTCTACAATTTTAAACAAATTTAGATTAATTAATATTTATGATAATCTTTTAGACCAAAAAAGTTGCTGCAAGGCAGGATGAAGCAGAAGATACTTCTGAGAGTTCTACAAATCCTGATGAAGATTCTCAGGCCTACGAAGATTTATTTTCAGTAGTTATGCTAGCTACAGATCCTGCAGATAGTAACAGACTTCTTAATAATCCATTTCTTTTAAAACCTTCAAAGAAGGTAAATTAAACATTTATTTAAATATTTATTTAACATTTATTTAAATATTTTTTAACATTTATTTAAATATTTATTTAATATTTATTTAAATATTTTTTAACATTTATTTAAATATTTATTTAACATTTATTTAAATATTATAATTTTTTGAGGCTTACAAATAAAATTGTTTTTTAACATATTATTATTATAATATATTAAAAAAGTAAATTAATTTTTTTATTTACAGCTTTATCCAGAGTACTATGAAGTAATAGAACAACCCATTGATCTCAAAACCATAGCTATCAAAATTCAGGAAAATGTATATAACAATGTTTCTGACTTAGAAAGAGATTTAATACTTATGTGCCGAAATGCATGTGACTTTAATGAGCCAGGATCATGGATTTACAAAGATGCTAAATATTTAAAAAAAATAATTACTGCAGCAGCTAAAAGGCAGACTGCAGATTTATCAGGTCCAATTTTAAAGTCAATGTCTGCAGCTTTATCCACAAGAAGTAAGCGAGGCAATAGGTCAGCTCAAGCATTAATAGCACAAGCAGCTTCTTTGCGGGATGAAGATGAAGAAAGTGATGATGAAGAAGAGGATCCTTTGGATACTGAGGAGAGTGATAACCCACAATGGCAGCTCTTCCAAACAATTAGAACTGCACCTAATAGTCAAGGTAATTTAATATTTTTGTTCTAGTTTTTCAACAAAGATATTTACCTTATATTATCAATGTTTGGCATTACCTGTATTGTGAAATCAATATACGAAATTACCAATATTATGATATGATTTAGTAAAAAATAATTTCAATTACTAAATATAAAATTAAATATAATATGATTGATTTAGTTTGCATTAAAGAATTCATTTTTAATCGACTTAGTTTTCACAAATTTGTATCATTTTGATTTTGAATATTATCAGAGAATAGGTTTGTTAAAATTTGATTTTTAATAATTTCAGGTTTAAGAATGAGTGAATTTTTTTGGACTTTACCTTCACGGCAATTGTACGCTGATTATTACAAAATGATTAAAAATCCAATATCATTACTTCAGATTCGTAAGAAAATTAAAGTACGTATTATTTAAAAATCTTTCTATCATTGAAATTTTATTTCTTTTAAGTTAATCTAAATTTTTAGAGAGGAGAATATGGAACGGTTAGTGAAGTTGCTGCAGATATGAATCTTGTATTTGAGAATGCAAAAAAGTATAATATTCATTCATCGCGATTATATAAAGTAAGACTTTATTTTATTAAAAATTAATTAAGCCTTTATTTAGACAATAATTTTAATATTTATTCTAATTGATTTCAGTTTGCTGTTAAATTGCAAAAAGTAATGCAAGAAAAAGTTCAAGAGCTATTAGAATTTGATCAGGTAAATAATGTGATGCGATATATGACTGATAATTATCACCATGAGATTAGCAGCTAATAATGTAATAAATTTTTGTAACCAGGAATCAGAATCTGATGATGATGAGAGTGGGCATCCAAAACTTATAAAGCGAGCTTCAAATCTATTAACACGCGGAAAATATAAAGATAATATACCTTTAAAGAAAAGACTGCATAAACTTGTTAAATGCGTCATAGAGCATGTCGTGAGTATTTTTAACCTTCAAATTAATTGCAAATTATTAAAATAGATTATATTTATAAGTTCCTTTTACAATTTTTTTATTTTTATAGACTGAAGATGGACGACAACCCATTCTTATGTTTATGGAAAAGCCCTCTAAGAAATTGTATCCCGATTACTACCAAGTGATTGCAGATCCAATTGATATGCTAACAATTGAAGCAAATATCAAAGCAGAAAAATATCACAGTGAAAATGAATTAATTCAAGATTTCAAAGTAAGAAATATTTTATTAATAGTATACATTGTTTTATTAAATATATTTTTGATAATTATGTATTGAATTTTTAACGGTATTAGTTGATGTTTCGAAATTGTCGACACTATAATGAAGTAGGTTCATTGATTTATGAAGATGCAAAAGCTCTAGAAAGGGTTCTAATGGATAAAGTAAAAGAATTAGGTCCTCTAGATTCAGTCAAATCAAGTAAATCGACTGGTTCTACCCCTACAAGAAACGTTGGGTAAATTATTTTCACTTAAATTTGTGCATACGCTTATTTTGTTTTTTAATTTGCTATCTTTTGCATTAAAAGAAAAAATACTATTAGTTCGTGTAATTATAGAAGACCCAGGAAAGTGGTGCCTTTACATTTACAAAAAATGCGTACTTTGTATGATACAATCAAGGATTATCATGATGCCAGAGGTCGCCAACTATCATTAATATTTATGAAGTTGCCAAATATTAAAGAATATCCTGACTATTATGAAGTCATTAAACAGCCTATACATATGGAAAAAATTGCATCTATTTTGAAGAATAATAGTTATGAGAATCTTGATGAATTAGTGAATGACTTACTGCTAATGTTTGATAACGCCTGCAAGTACAATGAACCAGACTCGCAAATTTATAAGGTTAGTATTCAAGTAGTTTTTGAGACTTAAACGTGAAATCAGACGTTTGGGGAATGGAATTAAAGTTTTAATTTACGGTTCATAAAAGAATTAGTGTATTATGAATGTGCTTATTTTATTAGAACGGTAAGTATTTAGTTTAGATTATAATTTAACGTTTAACGCATTTAAAAACAGGTAAGAGCTTTTTCTGCATTATTTAATATAAAAAAAAATGTATAAATAGAATGTTTAGTACATAATATATTTATGAAATATATATTTTAAAGTTTACTATAAAAGGTAAGTATAATATACAAACAGAAAATCTTTCGATGCTACTTATTACTCAGCTATTATTCAGAGGGCTGAAAATTTATATATTGGCTTGAGACAATAAGAACTTTATATACAGTTTATACATCATAGAAAACATAAGTCTGAATATCTTCTAAAGATGTTTTGATATTTCAATTCCGACTCTCTAAAAGTTAAGAACTTCTTAAGTCTTATCATTTGCATTTTATTATAAAAGGTACCTATTTCTAAATGAAAAAAGTCTATTATTTAAGTCATGTATTCCTAAACTCAACTAATTTACTGTTCTTGATCTTCACATAATCAATTACCGTTATTTTTTTATACAAATATAATATAATTTTATAAATTCTTTTAAAAAATAGGTTTTAAGAATTATTAATTAATCAATGATTTAAAAAATGGCTGCACCAAAAATTATACTTTATTTTCTTTATTGTCCTTTATTGTGTATGTAATATTTTGCTTGATTTTTTTTGGTATCATATATTTATTTTGTGTCAAAATCAAGTAAAAAACGCAGCCTCGAATTTTCCATTCAAAGGTTTTTTTGTATATACTTTAGCCTGAAAATCACGACTTTAGCATGCTTTTTCAGCCTCGTGGTACCAAAATAAAGTTCCACACTAGTGCGGAAGTTCATTATTTTAATTATTTACCCTACGAGACATTTTTTGTCCGAACGAGATGAGAGTCGATATGTACTATTAATTACACGAACGTAAAAAATTAAAATATGTCATGGAATCATAATTTAAATTAATTAAAAAACTGAATTAATAATAAAATAATAATTAATTGTAATCGTGATTTGAATTATATAATTATAAACTTTAAACAATTATCTTAATAATTAAAAAAAAAACAATATCTAATATTTACTTGAAGCATTGTTTTGGGTTTTTAAATTTCCCTCCAAAGGAAGAAAATGGCTTCTGTTATGATCCTTCATTTTGAGGTTACTTCGGTTATAGTTCTTTTTAACAAGATGCTTGTTTGAGATCGTTTTACATCGTACCCGTGTGTGTAATTAAGTCCCGTGTTTAATGTTTGATAATGTTTTAATTTATTGCGTAGCGTTGAAAAAGCGTCATTTGGCTGTGAAATACTTGTTTCTTATTGATATTGTTGAAAATGTACAATTGATACGAATAATCGACATCTTTATTGTCTACCACTAAGGCTTTACATTTGGTTAAGATGTTGAGTACTGATTCGGAAATGGTTTGCGTTGGTGATCTCGGTGAACCAGTTAAAAAGGAACCGATTAAACCTTGTTCTATAAGATTACTAAGAGATAGAGATATAGATCAACGTTTGAGGAAAAAATGCAAGAAAAATGAGGCAGGAATTTTTATCAGTATTAATACTTAAAGTGACTTCATTAGTCATGCATTCTAAAAATAAAATTTCATTGCAGCCATATTTAATATTCTTTGATTAATCTTGATGATATATAAAGTTTAATTTTTTTGATATTTTATTAAGTAATTTACATTCTTTTTCAGGATGCATTAATATTGCAAAGACTAGTTCTCCAAACTAAAATTCAATTAAGTGAAGATGAAGAAAGTGTTCCCGATGTGTCAGCAGCAGTTCAGGAAATTTTAGCATCAATATTTACTGCTCTTTATAATCATCAAGATGAGGAAGGACGCTGTTATTCAGATTCAATGGCTGAATTACCTGAGCATGACATTATCGATGGAAAAAAGTACATACATATTTCATTTATATTTAATTAGTTTTGAAGTACTCTAAAATTGAAATTAGTCAAATTCGTATCTACAGTAAAAGTATCAATATTTATTATGTACAAAAAGTAATAAATAAATTTTAGAGTACTTATAAGCTAATTTTTAATTTAAAATTTTTTTTTGTTTCATTTTAAAAAAATAAAAAACCATTTAAATTATAAAAAGGATTCGAGGATTGTCTCTTGACTTGATTAAAAGAAGATTGGATAAAGGAGTGTACAAAAGACTTGATCGTTTCCAAGAAGATGTATTTAGTTGTTTAGAAAGAGCAAGGAAATTATCAAGAACTGATTCTCAGCCATTTGAAGATAGTGTTGAACTTCAAGCATTCTTTTTGAGAACTAGAGATGAGGTTACTAAAAATGGAGATTTATTGCATTCATCCGCTCTTAATTATACTCTTCTTGACTTAGCAAATCAAGTAGCTGAACTAAAAAGGGTAAAAATGCAACAAGAACTTTCTTCATCAAACGAAGATGAAAGCTGTGATGGTAATGATAAAGTAAGTGCAATGTTTTATGTGTTAATTTTTGGATGTTTTATTTTCATTAAGATATTTAAAAGGAAAATGTATTTCCTGTAGGAAGGTGATGCAAGTAACAGTGCAACAAGTAGCGATAATGGTGGTTCAATGAGTTTTAACCAGGAAACATATCGAAATGGAGACTTTGCTTATGTTGAACCAACTGAACGTGGGATGGAGACCAGTATTGTTCTTATTGAGAGGCTGTGGACAAATTCTGAAGGACAACAGATGCTTTATGGAAATCTCTTTTACCGTCCAAGTGAAACTTACCATGTGGCCTCTAGGAAATTCCTTGACAAGGAATTATTTAAAAGTGATGCTCATGTAGCCGTACCCCTTTCTAAAATAGCTGGACGGTGTTCTGTCTTAAGTGTTAAAGATTATTTTAGAATGGTACCAGAAGGTTTCCCAGAGAAGGATGTTTATGTGTGTGAATCTAGGTATTCTACAAAAGCAAGAGCATTTAAGAAAATCAAAGTTTGGAATTTTGATCCAGATCATTTGAAATTATTACCAAGAGAAAAGCCTTTAGAACCTAAAAGAGTTATTTCTGTTTATAAAGAGAGATTAGAGAAACACAAGGAAGAAATTGCTGAGCTTGAAGAAGGAGAAAAGCTTACAGAGAAAGAGAAACCAGTAAGTACATAAATTAAAAACTAAAATAAAAATAAAATTGAGTTTACTTAAGTAAAAATACTTTTATGGCAAAAGATTAAATAATTTAAGGCCTTTTTATCCACATTATATTACTAACAAAATTTAATATTAAAAATTGTTTTATTGTAAATTTTAATAAATAATTTTTTCATTTTTAGAATGTGATAATGTTTAATGCCGACGATACAGATAATACGTATTATGAGCAATATAACACGTGTATAGGACCTGTAAAATTAGGAGATTTTGTTTATGCAGCTACAGACGGTGGTAGGCAGCAAATTGCCCAAGTGGATTCAATATGGTCAACTAAAGAGTAAGTAGAAAATTACAATTAATATGTTTGTCTAAATTTGTATTAGTTTAATCATAAAATATTAAAATACACATAAAAATATCTAAAGAGTGTATTCATTAATGTGTAATTATTTATTGTAGTGGAAAAGGCTACTTTAGAGGACCCTGGATGTTAACTCCAAATGAAATCACTCATGCACCGTCAAAACTGTTTTATAAACAAGAAATGTTTTTATCTACTGTTGAAGCTACCCATCCTATTGTTGCCATAGTTGGAAAGTGTGCTGTTCTTGATTATGGAGAATATGTGTGTAGTAAGTTTCTATCAATTTATTTTTTTAAGTGTTTTTTATATTTCACTTGTATAGTTGAATTGAATATTATATAATGAAATTTATTAGGTCGGCCAACTGAAATTCCTGAAGATGATATATTTATTTGTGAATCTTTATATGATGAAAATAAAAATGTTATCCGAAAACTTGGCGGCGAAGGTCTTAAAAAGTTTAATCACTCTAATCAAGTGATGGAAGACGAAATTTATTTCTTCCGCAAACCAATTAATCCAACAAAGGTAAATATAGATTTTTTTTAATTACAGACTTATTTCATAATTTATTATTTTTTATAATGCATGCATTTGATTGATAAAATTAATTTCTATGCATGAAATGCCTGTTATAGGTACCTAGTGATGTATCTCTAATACAAAATCAGAACAAATCTGTTGGATCATCTACAGGTCAATTTGAAATGGTAATTACAAATTAAAAATATTTTCCATCATCATGCGTAACTAACACTGCTATTGCATGTTTTTTCTGTAAACATTCATCATAATGCAGCGATCATTTTTAATTTTTCATATTGTGCCATATTTATTACTTTACTTTTTCTTTACAATAAAATATAATGAACTATAATGTGAATCGCTGCATTATCTTGAATAATGCATGTATCGTTCCTTATGCCGGCATATTCACGTTTTGTTATATTCATTTTTCGTTTAAAAATTTAGTCTATTTTCAACCCTAATTTATCACAACCTATATAGTAAGTACAAAAAGGGTTTAAATATTCAGAGCACCTGTTGGGTTTATTAAAATTATGAAAAAGAAAATTATCTAAGCGATTGAAAAAGATATAAAAGACTCCCAAATAACTCGCTCCTATGTCGAAGTAAAAAATTAAAAAATTAATGAAAAATTAGAAATTTAATATGCTAAAAGAAGTTTATAACATTTTAAATTAATAATAGAAATAAGGTACAAGATTATTTTTTTGAGTTTAAGAAAAGAATGTAAAGCCTTTTCATTAATTATTTTTTTACACATCATAAGAGTAAAAGGAAAATATGTAGAATATTGTTTTATTGTTTAAATTTATGTATTAGTAGAAGATGTTTGATATATATGAAAATGTGAGTAATTCTATAACCAAATTTGGTTAGTTTTATCGTAATTATATCAAAGTTAACCTACTATCTATTTTTTTTTCTTTTCCAAAAAAACTCCTTATGAAGATACAAAGCTTTTTCGGGCAATAAATTTACATCTCTTAAATACTACAATCTTTTGTTGTCCGATATTTAATGTATCAACAATTCAACATTAGCTGATTTTATAACAGTATAAATACCGCGTTCCTCAAATTTAAATTACTATCCTTACAGCGCCGCGTTGGACAGGCCTTTTAGTAGCCTTCATATTAGATCCATCAATATATAACTTTACTTATTTAATAATTTTAAAAATATGAAATATTCTTGTACCTTACATCATTCAAATGTTAGTCCTAAAAACGTGAATTCGGCTTGTCAAATAACATTTGAAAATTTAGTACTGTCGCTTTGTATTTACTTGACGGTTTTATAGCAGTTACAAGAGAATTAAAGTTATTTTACAAAAAAGTAAAATTGTTTTTCAAGAGGATACAAATGTCCATACATTTCGCACTGAATTATGGGTCATAAAAAATAAAGTTCTGCTTATAACAAGTTATTGTACAACTATTTCCATTTTGACTGTTATACATTATTAATATTGATTTGAATTTAATTATTTTACGTTTTTCATTTTTTAATCCAAATTTTTTATTTAGTTTGTGTTTTTGTCAAAGGTAACTTAATAATTAATTTCTCCATTTCTAAAATATTTTTAATAATTTCTAATTTTTTTGCAAAAAAAATTTTTTTGCTTCGCACACAAAGTAATCACGATTTTTATAAGTGTAATTAAATGTAATAGGCTTTGTTTATAAAATTTATTTTACAAGAATGTTTAAGCTTGACATAATAAATAATTCGTTAATTTACTATTTACTATGAAAAAGAAAGAAGCAAATATTTTGATTTATAAAAATTGAATGTTTAATAATTAATCAATGTTTGATGTACATTCATTACCTTAAATTTTTACAGTTAATTATAAAATATTTCTTAAATTCACTAGCATAAGAAAGGATGTGAAAATCTGACTAATTGTACTTATTCCATTTTGTTATCAGGTGGGAATTATGATTTAAAGTTTTACCGCGAAATAAAATAAATAACTTGAGATTGTTTTTGGATTTCCAATTACTAACTCGAAATGGTTTGAGCATGTTTGGTTTTCTCCTAGTAAGAATTAATAACAACAATAAAAATAAATTTTGAACTACTTGTCTGTGAAGAATCCAAAAATGTGACCGAAAATGTAAACATTTACCTACCATTACTTTCAATATACCTGTACTAGAATGTCACTCGCGTTTAAAACCTAAGCTTTTAGTCAGTTTTCACTTCTTTTTCGACTCAGTGCAGTAACTTGTAATAAATGAAAGAAAGTATCGCTCTTTGAAAAGCTTAACCGCTGACGCAGGACTTTGTATCGCCTTGTAAATTCACAAAATGCGAAAGAGAAAGGTAAAAAAAAATTCGACACTCCCGTTAGCACATAAGTTAACGTAACAAAACTAAATGGTATTAGGATACATCGCCATACTTACCGAAGCTGGAGTCGGATGTACTAGGCATGGGAGTGGGATTAGGGGGTGAAGACAGCTTGGATGCTCCACCATCGGTTGGCTCCTGCGAAGCTCAACCGGTGCTCTCCAACTCCCAAACACCTGTGTCATCCAAAAAGGTAGGCCTTATCGTGTCCATTTTTCATTTATGCTTATTTTTTTCTGAAATTTTTTTTCATCAATTGTCACTACACTTTCACTGACCATTCACATTTTTAATCTCTTTGGTTCATGTGCTGTTATTTTTTTTCTTTTCGGCATTTTTGTTTACAGAAATATGCCAGCATACGACTTTTACCCTTTATTTTTATTATTTTTTTTTTAATCGTTTTGCACCATTAAAAAACAAAATTTAGCTATTGTATAAGGGTGTGTGCCGTCGGCTCTACATCGTCAATGGCGGAGGTGTTGTAATTTCCTTTGTTTTCTCTTCTTTTTAGAAAACTCCGGGTAAGAAATTAGTTACGGGATATATTTTGTATTCGAGTAAAATACGAACGACGGTCGCGCAAAACAATCCTGACTCGAACTTTGGAGATATTAGCAGAATGGTTGGCAACGAGGTATTTATTTTGATTTTTTATAACATTAGTTCTTTCTCTATTTTTATCTTTTCTTTTCTACGTTATTTTTCATTTTGACATTTAGATGCGTATGAGTCTTGCGTGAAGTTGTTGATTAGATTTTATTGTAAATTATTAAATGCATCAATTTCTTGAGAATCGCTTTGTGGGAGGATGTGAAAGCTCCTATCTATAGTTCTAAGAACTTTGATACATTCACTTTTAATTTAGCGTATTAAGAGAAATATCAATAGAAATTATTTATTATTAAATTTAAACTTTTCTTATATCATTTCTAATAAAATAATTGAAGGTTCTAATAGTAATCTAATTAGTGAAATTTCTTACATTGATATAAGATAAAATAAATTTGACTTGTAAAACGATAAAAAGCGGAGCTATCTTTTTTATCTGTGTGTAAAAATGAAAAAAAAAAAAAATATTTTCATTAATTCTTTCATATTTTCGAAAAAATTACGTTAATAAATATTTCTTTTATTTCAGTGGCGAAAGTTACCCACTGTCGAAAAATCAATGTGGGAAGAACGTGCAAATAAATTGAACGAGGAAAGTGGAGTAATAAAAGGATCGATTTCAGCTGGTTCATTGCAGGATTTAGTGTATGAGTGTTGTTGGGAAAATTGTGATTGGCAATTTGAAGATATGACTGATTGTATTGAACACAGCGTAGCAGAACAAAATGGACATGTTCAAACATTCTTTGCAAACGCTAGTAGTGGTAATATTTTTATTATTTTTAAAATAAATTTTAGTTTTGATAACAATACTATTTTATACTAATTTTCTTTTAAATTATCGTATGTACAATAGCTTATTATTTTTATAAAATGCATTATTTATTTATAAATAATTTTTGTACTCCTCTTAGATGTAGAATATCAGTGTCAGTGGCGGGGTTGTGGTCGAATGAAAAAATCTGTGCCTCCATTTCCAAGTGTACAAAGGCTTGCAAGGCATGTAAAAGAAGTACATATACTTAAATCAAACGGACGGGTTATTCCTCCAGCTGACAGGAGCAAGTGCGTTGAAAAATTTAAAACAATATTACAACCAAAACATTTTTAAATCGATATTTTAATAATTCGTGAATATTCTTGTAGAAATTTCGTACCATCCAAAGGATCCGCTGCATTAGCTCCTATGGAAACAGGTTCTTATTTTTTTGTTTTAATAAATCCTGTGACAATTTTGCGTTATACTGAATGAAATATTCAATATTTCAGAAACTTCAGCGGCAGCCACGCAAACGAATAATGTACCTGCCGCCAGACAACCAGAACCATTGTTTGTTGCAGTCCCTCCTCGTCCAAGTCGCGTTTTACACTCGGATGCTTACCTAAGGTATCTAAAGTTGCCTTTTTTTTATATTATATTCTTACTTCTTTAGTGACTTTATTTTATGCTATTTAATATTCTATTTAAGTATAATAAGTATTTAAATGATTCTGTGCAGGTATATTGAAGGATTAACTGCAGAAAACCGTTACGTATCTAACTGGGATAAACAAATGGCTGCCACTCCTGAAAACACACAAACACCAGAAGTGACAAAGCTTCCTGCGGAGTGGTTGGGTAATGGTGTGGGAAATCATGGAAATGTGGTGAATGCCTTATGGACGTTGAGAAATATGATGATGCGTGATGTTCTAGCCATTAATAAGACTCTATAGCTTGTACATTAGTATATTTACGTTTCGATTTTTATGTTTAAAAATTGCCACATGTATTTGAGTACATTGAAAGCGCTTGAGTTTGAATGGCAAAGAAAGACTGACGTAATTAAATTAAGAATTTTACAAATTCTTGGCTTAAAAAAAATTAGTTTATAAATTTTTTATCAGTGAAAAATCTCATGTCTCGTTCATAATTTAACGCTCAAACGCACGGCAATCTCTACACTTTATGTTAAAGAAAGAAAAAATGTGTATATTCAATCATTGTAAAACATGTAAATTGCGTTCATCTTTCTCATCGTGTGAATATGCATAAAAGTGTGACTTGGAGTATAAAGAAATAAAAATTTATACAGATATACATGACTATATATTCTTTGTAAGATTTTTAAGTTATTTTATTGTGTTATGTGATTTTTATGGATCTGTTTATAGTTTACTATAAGTAGTAATCACATACGCATCTCAGGGTTTAACCATGTTGGAGAATCGGATTCAAAGATCCAATTTTTGTTATCAAAAAATTATAAATGCATTCAAAAGTGCTACTACAGTCATTATATACACAGTGCGAAGTATAATTCTGCGTTGTATTAATAATTTAGATAATTTCTTTAATACTTTGCAAATACATTTTTATCATCAATATGAAACTCTTGTTATTTATTTTGTATTTTATATTTTAAAAATCAGTTACTCTTCCTCCAATCTGCCAGTCTCCCCATTTAGTTGGTTCCTTTTCCACCTCGGGAATTAATTCACCAGTACTTGGATCAGTGTCTACCAATACAAGATCAATAAATCGCAGTCCTGGAGGTACTCCTACTTAGAAATTTAATTTGAAAGTCGCATATTTCAAATATTCAATTGATAAAATCTTTTAAGTGATAGTTGTTTACTTGCAAGTTTTTCCATTTTTAGTTGTTTATGAAATTTTTTCATTCGCGCAGATTCTTCATTAACGGCTGCTTTTTCAACAACATCTGCTTTAGCACAACCTGAAAAATAAGCATAACTTCTGCTATAATTTTTGTAATTAAATTTAAAATTTTATTAATTTAAAACATACTTAGTGCAATGCTTCTAACATTAAATTTCGTATTTAATGGAATTCTTCGTAACATTTGTAATTGAAAATTTATTAGTCACAATTTTTTTTTAAATTTTCTGGATCACTCTGATATTAGATTTTTTGTCAATAAAAAACAAAAAAATAACTTGAAAACAGCGCCCTTTTTTGTGTACTACATATGGTTCTCTATTTTGCCACATGCTTAGTAGCGCTAAAAATGATTGCGATTTGTTGCAGCTGATTTTATGTAAATAGAATTTAATTTTATACTAATGATACAGTTGTTGATCACTAAAAATTTTAATTAATATTTTAAGGTAAATTGAAAAAGTATAAATATGTTGTGTGAAGAGTAAAGTGTTTGTTAAGTTTTAATTTAATTTTTATAAAATTTCGTATTTTTAATACGTGACCTTGCTACTACGGAAATTTTATTTTCTTTTTTATTTATTACGTAAAATATTTTTAAAAATTCGATTGATATTCATTGAACAATAGTATGAAGACAATTATTTTTACATTATTAGTACATAACCTCAATACCTTATTTTACAGGTTAATTATCTTACAATGTTAAGAACTACTCAACTTACATGTAATAATTTTAGTAAAATATATGCAGGTATACATTAATAATTGATCTATTTTTATATTATTTAACTTTAGTGATTGTAACCATTATCTACTTCTTTAATAATTTTTAGGAAGTATAAGATTTCATTCATCTTCAGCAGAGAAAGATGGAAATGTTAAAGAAAGTTCACGATTAAAAGAATTCAGACAAAAACTTCAAAAAACACCTCTCTTAGGTTTGGATGATCAATAATCTGATTATGTATTTCTTATATCCTAAATTTTTATCAAAGTACAAGTTTATTGTAATTTTTATATTAGGAGGGATGGGAATAAAGAAGGAAGCAAGCGTAGTAGAAGATCCTCATTCAAAAAAGATGCGTGCAAAAGCTCCTCTAGGTTTGTGAAAAATATTATTAATATATGAATAGTCTTACAAAATTAAATATTTTTATTTACTTTAGATAAAGTAGAAGAATATGAAGAAGGACAACATCCTTATCAAGAAAAAGAACCTTTAGAACCATTTCCAGATAATGTTAATCCTCACACAGGGGAAGTTGGTGGACCAAAAGGCCCTGAACCAACTCGATTTGGAGATTGGGAAAGAAAGGGGCGAGTGACAGATTTTTAGAATTGAATTTAAATGAATAATATTGTAAATATTTTAAATAATTTATAATTTTTTGTAAATAGAAAGTTTTTAAAACAAAGGATTTTATTTGTGATAATAAAACAATTTCTTTAGATATTTATTGTATTAAAAATGTTTCTATTTTCAAATATTACCTTTCTTCATACATTATATTTATATTTAATTTATTTCTAATATAATTATTTGTAATGATGATGACACTGGTGTCAGTACAGTAATCACTTAAATAAATAATTGACACTATGGGTTTTTCTGCTAAAAAATTTTTTATATTTATTTTAAAAAGAGGAATCTTTATAGTTTTGATACGTTGATAATTTTAAAATAAAAGTAAAAAATGTTTTGACAGAAAAACCGCTGGTATCGATTATTTATTTATATAATTATTCGCTTTAAAACGCGTTTATTTCATTTAATTGACACTACACCAGACTTTTAATTATCTTTTTCCATAAATCATAAAGAAAAGCAGTGAAGAATCTGCAGAAAATTCAATTAAACGTGAAAACTCGAGTTTATCTTTTTGTTTTTAAAAGAGAGTGTACAGGCGTGTGTTCCTGCAGTAATCCAACTAGCTTTGCCATCGTAATTTGTCAGCCATTCAGATTGATAACAATGCCGATCCAATATCTCCTATACTCTCTCGGGACTCAAGTTCTCTAGTTGACCCAGTTTGAATGTTTCGATCCCGTATTCTTTCTAAAAGTTGCGCACTCATAGATTAGTTGGTGACAAATTGGAATTAACGGTAATTGTGTTAAATTACCAATGTTCTTTTGATATCTTGATGTCAAAGATGAAATTCTTCGCCGTAAAATTTTATTGGCTAATAGAAAACTATTTTTTTCTTTAACAATTATAGTTTACAATACAACAACAATTGAAAAGTTCTTAGGAATAAAAGCACTTTTCGAGATATGATCTATTTCCGTAAAACTGTTTATCCGAATCTACTAATCAATTAATATATCTTGCTGAAATGTTATTATATCTTAAAATTTAATAGATATATCACAATTATAAAGTAAAAGGGCATAATATATATCTTTTATAGGCATATAAAAACTTTAAATTCGTTTTCCTCAAAACGAAGTTTTTCGAGAAATATCTTTCTTCCTAAGAACTCTTCAACTGTTGGTATTATGAAAACTGTAATATTCTTTGACTTTGGTTTTTAATTATTTGTGTTCTCCTGTAAAATATATTTTCAATAAAAATATAAAAAAGCATTTCACTTCAAATTAAATTAAGTAGTTAATTCAATTCGCATTTTGTACTGCGAAAATTCTTGCAACCTTTATTGTAAAATACAATTGATTTATTTACTGATGGTAAAATAAATTTAACTAAATTTAGAAAAAAGTACTGTAAAGGCATCTTGAGAAAAAAGTTATACTTTACCTTAGCATAAGATTTATTATCCATTTTTACCCTCTTATTGCCTAAAATAAAATGTAAAATTTTTATAATCGCAAAATAAAATTACCAACTTTGTAGGAATATAATGCACTTGCTATAAAGGCTTAAAGGGAAATATTGCCCTTGCAGTTTTCCTTACTTTACTCTTCTGTTGTTGAAGTTACATAGGCCCTTGCATACTAAATTCATTTAATTTCCCTTCATACTTTTAGAAGAGATGCAAACCTTAAAATAACAAACAAGCCAACTGAACAGAATTTCATTCTCGCAAAGAAGCATTATTTAATCAAAATAAGATCTTTCACTAACGTAAAACGAAGAAAAAATGAGAAAACACGCGCAAATCCAAAGCTCGAGCAATTAAGTCGTTTAAAAAAAATTATAGCCGACAGTGAGCAAAATATTGCAATTAGAATATATGAGATCAAGATCACGCGCTGCATTCATCGTACACGTGTTATGCAGGTGAAACTCAAGACGATTGTACGGCTAGAACGGTATTAATGTTGCGTGCGTGTACTTGGCAGCTTTCCGGGAGGGTTGTTTGGCGCTAGTTACGATTATTTAGCTTCAGTGCTTTGCATACTGAGATTCTGACGCAAATGCTGCGTCTACGATTCGAATGTATTAGCTTCTCTTTAATTGAGAAGTATTCTGAAGATTTTCTTCGGAAAAATATTGAATGGAAAAATAGAATGGTGGTTGTTTACAGAAACGAGTGATTTCGGATATTACAGGGTGATTGAGATAAATTTGGGAACGTTCTTGCTGTGAAATTTTATTAATAAGAAACAGCAATTTCGAATAAATTAAAGATAGATAGGCTTAGATAGGCAGTGATAATAAGTACGATTTAAAATATAATTTACTGTCTATTTCGTTTTAAATTATGGTTAAAGAGTTACCGACAAATTTCTTCACCAGGGTTTTCTGCACAGTTAAGAGCTCAAACTTAAACTGTCTTTGAAGACAAATTCTTGAATGAGTACAAAAACGTTATGTAAGTTTTTGAGTATTGAAATGTTTGAAAGCACGCTTCATCTCCGCAACTCTTGGCAACTTCTTTATTTTAGCTAAGCTTGATAGCTTTTTTAATCTTTTCAAACTTTCTGAAGTAAATCAATTCGGTAAAGAGCGAATAGGAAGGGTTTTTGAAATAAATATGAGTTGGTATATTATTTATCGGCAGCGCGTAGTTGAATTCTTTTTCTGGAACAAACTTCTGTAAAAGTATCTGTAGCTTTTTACGGCTGCAATGGTTCAATATTATATTTGTCGATGGAATGAAATAGAAGTCTGTAGTCGATTAACGTGTTTTTTTTTCTCAAACTTAAATAAAAGTTTATTGTAAAATTTTTAAGATTCTACAGCGCCCCTCATCGGTTTATCTGACTTATCATTGATTTTTTCGCCTTCCAGATGTGTGACGCTTCATGTGATCCAAGTGCGGAATATTTTTTTATTATTTGATACTAATTTGACTTAAAACTGAATTTCATAACGATCGCAACTCTAACTTTTTGCATTAACAAACAAACCGATCTGCAAAAAGGCATCGACCTCCGACTTTCCTCGATCGAGCATGCATACATAAACGACGTTAGACCCAAGCGACGTCGACCTCTCTGCCTCTGCAGGATGCTAAAATAGCCGTTCCCCATAGCGCATCGTCTCCGGCTGGAAAGATAAAGATGCTCAAAGAAAGAACAACAGCGGAAGGAAAGCTCGCGACAATCAGGGGGGAGGGCGGCGCACGGGCGAGAGTGGCTCATTATGCCGGAGCCCACTTCGTGAGCCGTTTAAAATACTCGCGCACTCGGCCGTCCTAAGTCAAATATCATTCGTCCTTATCTCGGCCCCTCGTCGACGACGGCGCATGTGTACACAGCGTATAAGATTCACGCAAGTGTATACGTGAAAGGCCTTAGCGCAAGACGTGTATATACGCAGGTATAAACGGGACGTCGACCCTTACCCCTTTCCCACCCCCGCCCGCGCCCTGAAAAGTAGGGCTATGTACCACCGGTGGAGTAGCTTTCTTCAAGAGGCTGCCGCTTCTTCCTCTTCTTTTTTTATGTACATCTGTCACTCTCGCGCCGCGCATCTACGTGCACTTAAAGCGGGACGTTATATGCGCGCGCGGGGGCCTGATTTCGACGGCGCGCGTCAAAGCGGTGTGCAAGTTCGGCTTCCATTACTTTCCGCGGTTCTGGCCTGTACGGCAAGAGAGAGAGAGAGAGAGTCTTGTCGGGGATTTGAAACGACGGCAGGGAACGACTGCCACACGCGCGCGGCGGGCTGCCTTTTTCTTCTTTGGTTTTTGCGCCTTTATCTGCGCGAAAGCGGCGCGTATATACCTTTATGGGCAGCACGCGAGCGTTTCGTTAAACGAGCAGTATTCTCTTCGGCAATGCTTTTTTGAAATGCCGCAGTGCGATTAGCTCGAAGCGTCCTTTTTATGGGAGCGTTCAATCACGCCACGGAGCGCGCCGCCGCCGCGCGCGCGCTTTGAGAAAGTGCTGCGGGGAGCAGTTGCAGCTTGTGTCGCGCGTTTGAACGCGAGCTTTATGACTCTTTTAAAGGGATATACGTCGGGAGTGAGGCGGAAAAAAAATATGCTACTTAAACGGGCGGAAATCGTATTCGCTGGGGATTTCTTGGAAATGAATTTATGCCGGGCAATTGTTAAAAGCGGGCCGAGCGCGAAAAGTGCGAGGCGCAGGGTGAAAGGCTGGTAATCGCGAGAAAAGAGTTGCGCTAGCTGACGTCAGAGTAGAAGAGTTTTGTTTGCGATACTTGCTAGTTTACCTGTGGTTTTGTACAGTTAGCTTATAGCTACTTCTCAAAAAGTTCCATTGATTTATTCTCTTGGAATTGAAACGTCGTGGTGTTTCGTGACAATTTTTTTATCTGCGAGAAATGTGATATTGTAAAAGATAATATTGACATAGAGTCAACTTAATTGAGCTCTCAAGGAGTTTTAACCGGTTTCGATCTTTATAAGGAAAAGTCAATTTTCCAAAAACTTGGCAACTAAATCGTTATTGATAATTAAGAAAATATGCCGATTTTTCAAAGAAAATTTATGAATGCAAGACGTTACTCGCAAAATTAATACAGTGAACGTTATTAGGGGTGAATATTTCTTAACGCACACAAAAATTACATTGACAATAGTAGAACATTTAAAAGTTTTTAGCCGAAATTCGATGCGACATGAATTACCCAAAAGCTGCAGACGTTATCTTAAAGGAACCCGTTACAAGAAGTTTTAGCATCTTCATTGAATTCAGTCTTTAATTATTCATTATTCACTGAGATGCATCTGTTAACCGATATTCGAAACTAAAAAAAGCTTGCTAAAAACTTGATAAAAATCAACTCGTTAACACGTGAAAGCTATAAATACGCATTTACGAAATCGTGAATCACTTTTTAATAAAGCTATCATCGTCGAATATTACTGAACTCGACGAGCTAAATATATCAAACAATCTTCTTTATCTAAATAAATTATTCTAATGACAATTTCGTTTTATTTTAGGCGACACGTCGCGTTTTATTGGAAGCAAACATCAAGTCGGTTTATTATATGCTTGATCGCATAATATTGACTCTTAATGAATCCTGGAAAACTTTGCGGCAATCTGACGCCAACTTTTTATTTCAGCTGGGTATCTTGTTAGCACGAATTAAGTCTTCCGTGTACAGATGTAAAGTACCACTTGAATCAACATTTGTCTAAATTTACTTGACTCGTTTCTCTTTACATCTAGAAGTCTGTCTATTTTCAGAGTCTACTTAGCTATTTCACGAGTGAGTGGTCTTTTTAATTTTACAATATTGAATTGCAAGACGAATATTTTTTCTGCTCCAGAAAAATTTCAACGCAGAAAAAATTACTTTGTGTACGTTTGAAGTTTCTACTTCAAAAAAAGACGTACGCTTTCAGAAGGCCGAACAAAATTTCCAGCCGAATAATCGTTCAATTAAATAATTTTTCAAAACGCGAATAGTTATTTGTTTGTTCCTGTCCAAGGCCAAATTAGACAGCGTAATATATATAAAATAATATGAGATTTGATACAAAATTTGTAAAAATATATCGTTTAATTAATTTAAGATATCATCTATATTAACAATCAATAACGCATAAATACAAAGTGTACGAAGCGAAAAACGTTCATCCAATTCCAAATAAACGAGTATCGAAAAGTACGACCGTTAACATCTTACTTACGCGTCAGCTCGATTAAGCGAATAATTAATGAGCCGACGCATTGTGTATCCAGAGATTGCCCGTTACGTACACCTCGGCGCGTTATCAGCGCCGGCGAACGAGCGAGCAGACACCCGTCCCGCCTCGCGAACAATCAACTTTCCCTCTCGCGACTGTCCTTTTGCCGGAATTCTTTATCCGAAAGAGCGCGGCTTCGTTTCGCTACGAGCGTTCGGAGGCGTCAATCGCTCCCGACGTAAGAGTGTCCCGCTAACGCGACGACGCGGAGCTCGCGATAAGTTTCGGCGCATTATCTGGAACGAGCCCGGCAGCGGCGCGATGACGAAACGAGCCCAATAAATTTTCAGCCGCTAATGCCACCTCACACACTGGGCGTGCATCGCTGTCTCGTTCGTATCTGTATAGACGTCGGGCTGCAGTGTCGCCTCTTGCCCCGGCGATTCGTTTAAGCAAATTCGTTGTCAGAAGCGTCGCGACGCTCCGGGGTTGAGCTACTAGTCAGTCGGTCGTGTACACATTGGGAAGGTAAGGCCAGTTACTTCGGCGCCATCTGACGCGCAACACTTTTCCTCTGCTGCAAAGTAGTTGATAAGGCGTTCTCAGTGATTTTTTTTTTAAAATTATTGCCTATAAAACAGTGATTAGATATTTATTTACGATCCGCTCGTTATTTTAGTGGGTATGTATTCTGTTATTTAATGCAGGACCCTTCATATAATACAGTCACTGTGTGCTTTTAATCTGTTAATGCCAAAATCTATCAGAGGATGAAAATTTTATCTTTTTCGTTCTTCGAAGCATTTACTGACTTTCTTTATTTTCACTTTATATTCAATTTTCGATTCTTTTCTTTTTAAAATGCAGACAGTATTGGAGCTAATCTTTGTTTTTATATTAATTTAATTGTTTATAAAATTATGAAAGCGCAATTACATGCATCAAATGAATACTTTCAATTTTCCTTTTGTTGTAATAAAATAATATTATTGTTATTAATTTTTTGAATTATAATATTAAAAAAATTCTTTTCCATATATATTTTAAATAATCTTCAATTGAGGAAAAATTTAATTTGTCCTACCAATTGATTATCGGTATACAAGCTGTTTTGCATTTTAACAAGAAATTTTACTGCTTGATTCAAGTTATATAATAATACGACTTATTTTATCTCTAGTATAGAAAAATGAGAGACGAGCCTTTCACATATTTAAAAAAAGTCGTCAAGACCGAAACTTAATCCTTAGGATAAAGCAATAAAATACGTCTTTATGAAAAGTTGAACAAAGTAAATCGTGCAAATATTAGTCCGTGACATCTTTCCATTACGAAAAACCTCTAAATATTAACCCAAGACTTACCGTCGCCGATTTGTATATTTATTACGATGCAAAAGAAAAGTGATTTATATAAGCGCGCTACCTTGCAGTAACGAAGTGAGAGAGCTCGAGAATTTAGTGAGACCTTATATTGGTACATAATCAGTGACAATTCTCCATGATATAAATATTAGGTTGTCAATAAACTGGCGCAATGTCGATAACCCGGACATTTAGCTTAGAGCCCGACTGCGAGGGAAGACCGCCACCGCCGCCGCACGATAAGACGCCATGGGCAACGACGCCGAGAAAGGAAAGTACGCAAGCCCGGAGGGAAGCAGAGCTTGGGAATACTTGGCGACCTTCGCCTGTAAGTTCCTCCAGCCGAGGCTTTTCAACTTTCAATCATACGCCAACGGCAATAAATCTTCACTGAAAGCTCGAATGCGAGCTCTTGATTTTATTTCGAAAATGTTGGATTGGACATACGCGCGTTTATATCTGCCGGGATATACGTGTTTTTTTCGGAATGGTTGCTCTGTAATTACAATTTTGGATCGTTTTTTTCGAGATTTTAATCTAAGGCTTCGTATTACATCGAGCTACACTTGCGTTTAAAAACGTCACGCAGCTCAATAACCGGAATATATCCTTGCAAATTTCAATTAGAGCTTATCAGTAATTGCGCTTTCGGTTATACGTAACTCGATCGCGGATTGTTTTTTAACAACCCTTGATTTCGGGTCGACTAAAATAATTAAAACGAGCCAAATTCATTCGACACCAAGCACACACCGGGGACAAGATATTTCGTTGAAAAATTCAATGCCTCCCCCGAGAACGAAATTTCTGAAATTAAACCATCGCCACATACCCCGTATTAACCAAGTCGTCGAGACAAAAGGCAAGCGGAGAACCAGCAACAAGTTAACAAGCGTCTGCGGGCTCCTATCTCAGGTTCGATCCTGCTGTTCTGCATCGGTACCTCGACGGGATGGAATTCGCCGAGCAGCGTAAAACTGACGGCCCCGGACTCGCCGATGCAGCTGTCGTCCGCCGACGTCTCCACCCTCATGTCCCTCATAGCCATCGGCCAGATGATCGCGCCGCCGCTCAACTCGGTCGTCGTCGATCGGATAGGCAGGAGGAGCACGATCCTCATCGCCGGCGGGCCCCTGATCCTCAGCTGGTCCATGGTCGCGCTGACTGGCAGCGTTATGGTGAGCGAGTCGCCTCTTTTATATGCGAGCGAGTTCTTTCGCGATTTG
>JAWWEM010000010.1:25765131-25776243 GCA_035582935.1 Ormyrus thymus
CCTCTCTCTCTTTCTCTCTCTCTCTTCTCTCTCTCGCTTCTGCGAGGGCGTTCAATTTTCTAGAGGTAAACGCTGACGTCGGGGAAAAGCTCGGACGTGATGCATGTGTGAGGGTCCCGTTCATGCAGCTTTTCTGCCGGCGTGTGCGTGAAAAAGGGACGACGATTTCGCAGCGCCTCTCGGTTTATGTTGGTGTGGATCTCCTCTCGCTCTCTCTCTCTTTCTCTCTCACTCGGGGCTGCTCTCTCTGTGTTGCGTTATGAGGAACCTTGTGCAACCTGCGGAACGAATTAGCGGCAATGGCTCTGTGCTACTTCGCCGGTAAGCCCGCATTCTTGGGGTTTGCGCAATTTTCCGGCAGTAGCCTGCTTTTTCCGATAGGTTTCCAGCGCCGAGTTGGACATTTTTGCGTGTAAACAAATTTGCGCCTGAAAGTTTAGCCCAGTTCGGGGACGAAGACTTTTTTTTAAAGCTTAAAAGTTTTATATCTTACGGACGTTTTTAAAGAAGGACCCTCAAAAATTTATTTTTATAGGTCAGTACAATTTAACTAAATTAACTTTAACTATTTTAATTTTGTGACATTTTGCTTTGTTGAAGAAAGATTCGCAATGGCTATGTTTACATTCAAGAATATAAAGAACTTTACCACCGACGAAGAACTTTTTTATAAGAAAAAGTAGAGCTTTATGCTTTACCACTTTAATGAAACTACAATATTAAATTTTAAATCGCTTTTTAATGTACTTCGTATATTTTTAATAATTTATCACTATATTTACGAAGTGAATTACCCAAAATATGAAATTTATTATGCGTTTTATCGACAACATTTTAGCTCAACTTCAATTTTTAATTCTGTATTTATATGAACTAAAATTAATAAATATTTATAATGTTTAACTGGTACTTAAATGTCGCTAACTTATGCAATAGTTAACTTAAATAATTTTAATAAATTTTGTAGTAAAAGCGTTTGTGTTTGAATATGTATCAGATTTAAACTAATAATTTTCAAAAAAAGTTTTTTTTACTAGAAATAATTTCAAAGGGCAACAGTTCCTCTCCAATTTTTCAATGTATTTAGCATGATTTTAAATAATCATTAAATAAATAGAATTTAGAATAGTAGCTGATAATTAAGTTTTATTATCGTTATCTATTAAGTTTATGATAAATTCATTTTTTAAATTTCGAATTTATACGAGGATTACTTTGAAATTGCATACTTGCATATGCTGTAAGAACAGAGAACGATACATTATATACATATACATTTTCAACTTATCCCTTACTAATAAAGCCGCAATAATCCACAAATTTATCGAACAAATACGAAATCCAGGAGCTAAGACGTGGTCGACCTATAGCCGCCGCTGGTTTCTCCCTTTCCATCTGTTTCCAAGAACGCGCTTTATCCCTTCCCTTCCTAGTTGCTAAGCCTCGGTTAAGAGCAAAACTCTGCAGCTCCGATGCTCTTTTCTCTAAATCGACTAATCAGCCGAAAATATTTGCGATGACATTCTGTTCTGTCATTTAATTGTAAAGGGAAAAAATTTGTGACAAAAGCCCCCATCAATCGCCTTATGGTAAGTAATTATTATTAATGATTCTAATTCAGTTTTAAGTGAAAAAAATCTTCTCATTATATTGAATTGTACACTATTTACATTAATGGAGAACTGGGTAAGTAATAGTTAAGCTTTTTTCCCACATCATCATATGCTAAAAGTGATTAAGCATAAATGATGAAAAAAAAGATTATATTGTGTTAGTTAAAGCTTCGCGAAAAAAGGAACTAATAGAACAAGTGTATTTATATAGTTTTGAAGTTGCAGAAATTCATAGGAATTTAACGCAAACTAAAATATCTCAGCTTACGAAATTGCTTGAAATTCTTCGAAACGTTTTCAAATATTATTGTATGCAGTATTTATACGCTCCAATTTTCCATAGATACTTCATTCAATCTCTTCAGCTATTCTAACAAGTAATATGAAATTCCGAGAAGAGCTATCTGATTCATACAAATATTTAATGTTACTATTTTCAAGTTTTCAAGTATTTCTTAAAAAACAAAAATTTTCTTATCAATTTTGCAAGATTCTATATTTCAGTCAACTTTGATCAACGAAATTCTGAAATTCTGACGTTCGTCTCGCTAACATTCGATTTACATGTTCCAAATCGATCTCAAGAATTTCACCTAAGAATTAACTTTAATCGGCATTCCGATTCCTACAAATGTAACGATCTCGCCCCTCCTCGAGAGATAATCCTTTCCCTTTCGCGTTTCTGCCCGGTGCGTCGGAAGTTCGAGCGAGAAAACTCCGTATTGTGTGCATTGTACGGCATTTCCCCCTCCCCGACAGAGCTCCTCGCGACCTAAGTAAGCATATCCTCGCCTTGACGGGCATAATGCAAGGGCCAAGGTGCACTGCGAGTGCACACGTGTGCATGCGTTACTTGCTCGGAAGGGATGTACAGGTGGACGAGGAGAAACAGGTAGACGAGACATTTCGGGACAATGGAACGACGACTGTGTGCGCACCGGAACAGTGCGCAAGCTACGGGAGGAGGAATTTCTTTGTGAAAATTACCGTGGCAGTCGCTGTGCGCTGCGAGCTGAGTGCTCTGAGATTAAGATTGTAGCACATTTGGCCACTGAAAACTTTGAGGGCTTGAAGATTCGAATTTTATAATGGAGTGTCAAAATTTTGTTGGGGATTTTTATAGTTATGTTTGAAAATTTTATGAAAGAGTCGAGGACGGAAGACAAATAAATGTTTTTTAAATACGTTTTAAAAATTTAATGGATTTAAAATGATTTTATTGTTTTGCATTTTATGAAGGTAAATAAATTAATAAGATATTTTCGTACAATGAAAGTCAGGGAAGAGAGGTGACTTAAAAATGACCACTTGTAACAGTTTTAAACTCAAGTCAAAAACTTACGCTGTCTCTTAGAATACAGGGGTTCCAAAGTTTCGTTTTAAAACATCTCATTATCCTGTAAGAAAGTCGAGACTTGCAATCTAAAAGTTTGTAAAGCTGCCGCGACAGTTATAATCAGTTTTTCATTTGCCATGTACGATCTACTTTCGTCTAAATTATTGTTTTTGATTATTATTTGGCTAAAAAGACAATTATTTTATTGCTGGTCTGCTTAATTTCTAAGCGTAATTCTAATATTGAAAGATTGAAGAATTAAATTAATGTTATATTTTTAATTAGAGAATGGTAAGGCTTGAATGATCCAGAAGAACAAATATCTTTTAAATTTTTGCCGACGTTTCGGTATTCTCTTTATCAATACCTTGATCAAGGCTGTGAACATATTAAGAGAGTTATATACATTATTATTATAAAAAAGTAATAAGAATTGCGTTTTTTATGGTATTACTGACCTATATTAATATTTGTTGTCTCTTAGAGAGTCGTCATGACCGTGAGAACTTTAAATTTAATAAGTACTCTTATAGAGTGTTTGTATGGCTATTAGAAAGCACTTTTTTTGAATTGTTAGTCAAAGTTGAAAACTCCTTTTATATTAAAGACTTATAAAATATATATTTTTAATATAACGCTGTAAAACGAATTTCACAGTATTGTACTTTTTATTATTAACAAAATAAAGCCGTGAGCATTTTTTATAACTATATATAAAAGAAAAGAGCTCAAAAATACAAGCTCATTTTCATAATAGTAGACAAGTGCTATGCAATTTATTCTGTATAAAAAACTTTTTTATTTTATTTTACTCTTGCGCTTTTTAAATTACACTATCTATAGATAACTGTGTTCTTTCATTGACATTACAAAGTTGTTAAACTTAATAATTTTTTTCCGATAATTTAACAGCATACTTTTGTAGCACAGCCCAATCGCATGAGCTCTTAACCACGAAATGTAGCGTTCCAACAACGAATCGCATGTTTTCATTCAACAGACTCAGTCGATCGCAAACGTTTTATTTGGCTTCAGCTTTCCGGTCATCACCTTTTTAAGCGAGGGTTTTTTTTATCTGTTTAGTTCAAATATTACAAAAAAAAAGTTTTAAAAACACTTTTCACCGAATCAATATTTACAAAGCTTACCGCGGTCGGAATCATTTAAAAAAATGAAAAAAGTTCCTGCTCAAATGATCCCGTCAAAAGACTTTACCCCCAGTTAAGATCGCGCTTCATTCTTTTCGCAATTACGCACCTACTTACCTCGACCCCAAAAAATAAAGTCGACGCCTGCGCATTGCAAGCGTGGCAGCGAACAAGCCTCCGTAATTCTCCTTGCCATTAGTAATTTCGTGCCGCAAACGCATTGTCGGTGCTCGGTGCGAGCTCTCGGCGCATTTTATTATCCGCAAGTGCGCCCTTCGTCATCCGCGAATCCCATCGCTCGCCGAGGGGAGTGGGGGAGACGTCGGTGCAGCGCGGAACTACCGTCCTCCCCCCCCCTCCCCACCCCCCGCGCGAGTCGCCGCGGCGAAACAGAAGCAATTCGGCGAATATCTGTAAACGCACACCTCGAACCGAAGCTTTCGCCCCATCTTTATCCACACGTCCCATTTCTCGAAGAGAAAAGCGCAACAGCGCCGGGAGAGGAGGAAGACGTCGCGCCCGGACGTAAAGTATAAAGCAGAGACGAAGAGGAGTCTCGGAGCGTGCGCAGAACGTTATATACGTGTAGGAGACGTGCAGGAGACGAGGGGCAAGGAGAGGGGTGATCCAGGTAGGGATTTGCATAGGACAATATCTCGACTGATTTATCTCCCGCAGCCAGTGGGTGGGAGAGGCGGTGGCAAAGAAGGTAGACGTATCCGAAGGATTTATATCTTCGGCGGTTTACGCGCCTTGAGAAAATAAGACACGGGGCCGCCGCCGCCGCCGCGGAGTGTAGGTAGTTTGCATACATCCATACTCCCTCACCCATACGCCTGCGTGAAATCACCGTACCATTACACACGACTCTTCCCCTCTCTCCTCCGGGATGTTTTATGCCTGGGTCTCCGCTCCACCGTCTCATAATCTTTTAGCCAAAGCTGTTTTTCTTTTCGGTTCCTCGAATGCCGGGCTAATTTACTTTTTCGCCGTTTTCTTTTTTGTCCGGCATTTTAGCTTTTTCCTTTCGAGTTTTCTCACTTCATCCTTCTTATCTCTCCGCTGCCTTTTCGTTTTTACGTTTCTAAAGCTGCCAGGGCGCTTCCCTTTTATTTCTTTTTCAACTTTCGACCCGTTGACGTTCTTTTTCTAACTCGTTCGATTTCAATTTTTCCCTTGTTTTTCAGCCTTCATTCGCTCGTCCACCTGATTTGTCTGCTTTCCGCGAGTTATTTAGATTTCAGATGTTTTCTGCTGGCAATTGTAAATATTTTCTGACATCTTACCTTCAAACGTATTTATGTCCTTCCTATACATTTGTTTTGCCTGGCCTACTGACCCAGCAGACGATATTTTGATTTATTTATGAAATAGTCGCATAGTTGATCAAAAATTTAGAAAGAAAAGTGTCAATAAAGCTTGACTGTCCCGACCGCATATATTGCGATTTATTTTAAGTAATACAGTTTGTTCCTGACGTCACCGTTTAAAATACTTTCGTCATCAAAGTTTTGACAATCTGATTTTGGAAGTCGTAACCCACAACAAATTTTCTTGTGTAGCAACCGAAATTTCCGGCAAGATCATAAACCGAATTACTCGCGACAACTATAATAACATCATCAGATAAAATCTTCGTAATTTGAATTGCAGTGCCTCGTAAAAAGTTTTAGATTTGCTTTTACGTCTCTTCATTTACAAAGTGTAACCCACTTTTCCTCAGGATTAATTAATTTGGAGCAGGAGCCTTTAAAAATAAAATGCATATATATGTGTCCTTGTATTTATGTACTTTTTCCGCGCCTTAATGAAGAAGTGAATAGAACTAATATCAGTCTCGGAAGACTTTAAGTCCCCGAGTGCGCCCTGAAATACTGCTCATACGCTGCAATAATTCAGTTCCATTGTAACAGATAAAACATAGCTATATAAGGTTAATTTTGTTTCGTTCGTTACACGATCTATTCAGGTCTTTCTAACCGCCCAGTCATTCCGTTCTCTCGCGCTCGCCGCGAAGCTAATGATTTTGTATG
This sequence comes from Ormyrus thymus, assembly GCA_035582935.1. NCBI lineage: Eukaryota > Metazoa > Arthropoda > Insecta > Hymenoptera > Ormyridae > Ormyrus > Ormyrus thymus. The sequence continues at coordinate 25,771,262 of JAWWEM010000010.1, forward strand.
TTCCAGCCCTTTTTTAATCCACACTGACGAGCGATTCATATATATGAATAAGCTATAGCTCTCCGCTAATTTCAAAATAAACGAAGCGAACGGGCGCCAAAGACAATACTCTCCCCCTCGATACAAAGCCGCGAAATCAAGAATGCGTTAACGACCGAGTTTCCGCATTTATGGCCGATTATCTTTCATCTCGGTATTTACATGAAACTACCCGCCCCCCCCCCCTCAACCCCCCGCATAAATAGCGGCGTCGGCTTTGTTTTCGTCGGCGCGCATTAGCTTTCCAGTTCCTCTTTACGTCCCATCCTTCTCTCGAACTTATTTTCCGCGCCCCTTTTTCCGTCTCCCCCGCTGCTCTCTCTCTCTCTCTCTCTCTCGACTCCGCGGACGCGGAAAGGCCGCGATAAACGGGGGCACGCGCGACCGAACTCCTCCCCTTACCTACCCCCTTCTCCTTGCGTGCGAACTCTTCCCTCTTTCTCTTCGGCTCTCCCTCCCCTCCCCCGTTCGTTTATGACTTTTACCGTTTAGTTTATCGGTATCCACCAGATTTACGGCGAACATAAAGTTGGACTCTATTTACGCTATTTCGCTAGAGCAGGAGCCAGCGGGTGTACGTGTGTATGCGCGCGCGTGTGTGTGTCTGTGTATTGGATAGAAAATGAGAAAAGACGTCATCGGTTTTTCGTCGGGTCCGCTCGCGAGGAAAAGGCTGCGTAAATTTATGGGGGAAGGAGGTCATGGTAAAAAGACATTGGACGTCTTTGGTTTTTAGGGGGCACTCGATGCGTTCGTTCGCCGCTGCTGGACCGAAAGTTAGTTTTTGACTGCTTCGCCGGAGTGCGCTTGAATTTAGCGAGTTATTTTGGAAAGGCTGGGCGATACATTAGACAGGAGCGGTGAGTTCGACGTAAATAGCAGTGGGTAGTTGCAGTAAAAACGAGGTCAAATTTTTTTTAATAAAGTTTTTAGTATCTCATTCGCTTTTGAACAAACAGTATTTTCCAAGCTCGGATGAAGGCGAGCTTTTAAGTTAAATGTTCAATGCTTGTGTTTGCGAGCGGATATAACATTAAAATTAAGACAAAAATTGAACTTGATTTTGCTCATAGTCTACTTTTGGTGAAAATAATGAGGAAGTTAGCCGCTATCTTTGAGGCAAAAATGAACTAGCGTGGTGCTGACCTTGTTAAAATCAAAATTTATCTATCGCGCTAATTTATTTTTGGTCTCAAGATGAGTGGTCTAAATATTGGCTAAAAATAAGATTTAATTAAATCGGATAGCAGAGATTCGTAGAAGTATTTCTTTATTATTTATTAGGACAATCGTAAATAAGATTTTCAATGAAATGATATTATCCTGACTGGAAACTCGAAATATTTGGTTTAAAAAATCGTCAAGAAAGTTTAAGAAAGTTAGGATCCGGGATTACGGTAACGTTATATAATGTACGCAGGAAAACTTGTCATGTTAAAATTACGTCGGCGGAGTAACGAGATTACGAAGAAAGATTAGCAAAACTTTTATACACGGAGAAAAATTATAAATAAAATTCGGGCAAAAATTACATTTACGAATTTTAATCCGGGACCCCTTCACATTTGAGTAAATTTTTAAGATGACGGTATGGTAAAATTTTCTCTACTCATTTGAATGAGCTATTATTTCTGTTGCTCTTTTGTTTATATATTATAAGGTTATATTACTGACATTTTTTATTCCAAAAATAATCTAAAAAATATGATTTTTTAACCTATCAGTCTGTATGATCTTCTCTTGTTATTGAATTTAACGTCAGATTGTGGAGGGGAAATTAAACTATTGAGGGAGGGAAAAAATTACCCTTACGGATTTGTAAAAGATTACAAGAGTATTGTAAATTTTTACATAATGTAATTAGAATATTAAATTTATTTCAGTATAAATAATGAAGGAAGAACAAATTACAACAGAGATACGTAATTTTTACGCAGAAATATAAAAATTTAAAACGTGATCTATTAAATATTTCATGCAAATGCGGATAAAGTTCACTCTATTGTCAAAATCGCCCGAGTTTCATTCAAATTTAGGGGTAATTTTTTACTAAAATTTTTCTGCGTGTACAGCGAATGAAATTTCGCTCGATGCAGTTGTTTCCCCGAGCAGATATAGTATACATTTTCCAGCCAGTTAACAGAAGAAGCCAGATTAACTAAACGTGATCCTTGCGTGTTTTTTTGCTCATTTTTATTTCCTAAGCAGAGCAAGTACTCTCGGCTGGCTTCGCGGAGGCAGTTTGTGCGTGAAAATAACCTGTCCACGTCCGTGAAAATCGACATCTCCCGCGGACGAGAAACTGCCGATTGAATCCCCGATAACGTCGGAGGGAAAGTAAATATTGATATATCGCTAAATTGAAAGCTCCCAAGATGTACTTATAGCTTCGGCAAATGACGCGACGAGTTCTTGCTCGTTCTCTTCGTCGTAGTCTCCGGAGACGAAGCTCGGAAGCTGCGAAGGGAAATGAATAAGCGTCAAGTCGCTGCGTCGTCGGGGAGGCGAAAAAAAAAAAAAAAAACGAGAGAACTATCTGGAGAGGTAATGTCCATTTGTTTTAAATTCATTTCGGGTTATTACATGAATTGTAGTGTTAAAGCTTCATCTCTTGGAGAATAATTTCGCAATTACTCGACATCTTTTCTGAACTTGCAGAAGTAATCATTTACGCCGGGTTGTTGAATTTAAAGCGAAGTAATTGCTGCGCTGCCTGAGAAATGATGTTAAAATTTTTGTTTCTTTGTTTAATAAACAAGAGGATTGAAACTTTTATACGAGTAAAGTCTTGAAGCTCGTTTGAATTTTAAGTTTCTGGTATAATCTCTTTTCGGAAATAACCCCTAATAATTAATAAATTTTTGTACACTTTGAGATTAAAAATTCTTTTTAAGTAAATGTTAAAAAGCGTTTTCATTTATAAATAGTAAATAAATCAAACTTTGATTAAAGAACTTTCAAAATATTTTCATGCATTTCTATAAAAATATTTAATTAAAAAATATAAATTTAAATTTAATTTTAATCATACAAAACTTTGAAAGACATCAATCTATTTACTTATTAAACAAGGTCTCAAAGAGCAGTTTATAACTTTGATTCTTTTATAATTTACTTTTTAAAATATCGGCACTAAAACTTTCAGTGTAAACTATTAGGATTAAATTACTTGATCCTTCATATTTTACCAAATGAATTGAAACACAACTACACGGAGAAAAATTTTTTAGTTAAAATTGCTATATTTTCTATGAATCGGGAGACAAACTTGATTTATGCAGCAAATTTAATATACTTGTATGAATATTTAATACATAATGTATCAAAAAATGCTATATAATATAGTAAAAATTATACCAATAAACAATGAAATACATTCGGGTAAATTTCGGTATACGGTATAGTAAAATTTAAGTAAATTCTGTATCAAAAAATGCTATATAATGTAGTAAAAATTTACAATGAAATAAACATTTTTCTCCGTGTACAATTAAAGAATTCTCGATTCACTTCTATTCAGCAGAATCATTTTTTTTTTAAACACCCGCTTTCAAACTTTTTGTCGAAAGTATTCTAGGATTAAATTATCTGACCCTTTATCTTTTATGAAAAGAATTCGACATGCAGTTATAACTAACGAGTTCTCAATTCACCTTTATACAGCAGATATTGTATATTCTTTACATAAAGTCTGCATTTATGTAATTATCACTAAATATGTACGAGTTTTAATTATATTTTTAATGAATATAAAACCTATCAAATGATAATTACATGGTAAACTGAAAATGCTTTTATCGTTTAATTAAAATAAGAATGGACATTAATTTGTCCGCACCTTAAATGTTAAAATTAACGAAATTGTTGAAAGTTCAGAAACATTAAAGCTGGACAAAGTATAAATGAAATAAAACCAGTGCACATATATACTACCTTGACTTTCTTTCCATCAGGCTAATTGTAGTAAAGCTACAGGAGTCCCGTTAAGCGAGCGTAATCTCCGCCGGAAAAAAGGAAATCCAGTTTATTCATGCCCGATTCGTAAAACATGTCAGCCTCTCTCTCTCTCTCTCTCTCTCTCTCTCTCTCTCTCGGCGTGGCGTCTCCCGAGGAAAAAGAGAGGCGCTCCGCCACGAACGCGGGACGCAGCCATTCGTCTTGCGCTCGCTTAACGTGACTCCCCGGAAAGGAAGGGCAAAAATGCGGAGGGAGACGGGGTCAAAAAGTGGACACACTCACCATTGAGCACGTGGACCAGGACGCTCGCCGATTCGGCCGTCGATGGGGCGCAGGTGTAATTGCCCGAGTCCGCCGGGAGGGCACGTGAGATCAGCAAATGCGACGTCCGCGTCTGCTTTTCCGTAACGACGCTGATCCCGCCGCGCTGGCTGTAATTTATTACGTTCTCACCCCTGTACCTGCGGGATAATAAAAACGTATGGCGTTATTCAAACCAGACCTCTCTCGCTCGCGACGCTCTCTTTGTCTATTGGCCGGATTGATTTACGAGAGCGTCGTTGACAAGTGGGATTGAGACTTTGCCAGAGTGAACGGCTGGCTTCTGCTTCGGGAGTAGTATTTCGGAAGTAGAGTTTCTGCTGGTAGTTTTAATATGGTAGGCCTGATGGAATTTATTAAAATTATACAGATTCGTAGTTGTGGTTGCGCATTTTCGGTGTGCTTTAGCGCGTCGCGACTTAAGATAGTTATAACTTTACGACGCCCGCGCATAAATTTAACCGGTACTGTAAAGCCTTAAACTTTGGCTTGATAGAAACAGGAAAATTTGCGAGAAAATTGTATTAGCGCGAGAACGATGTGAAATAATACGAGGACTGATTTCAATAAAAGTTTATAATATTCAGACTACACGGAGAGAATTTTCGCTAAAAAATTACCCCCTAAAACAGGCTAATCGCAGGACAATGCGATTTTCTGGATAA
>JAWWEM010000010.1:25795049-25811134 GCA_035582935.1 Ormyrus thymus
AAGAAACGCTTGCGGCGCCAAATGTCCAGAAAAAACTCAATTCTCAAATTTATATCTGCGCTTACGGCTCGCTTTAAACCTCGTCGGCTGTTCGTCTAGTTCTATTCATAACATGCACTATTTTATTCGTTTTGAAGAAAAATAAAAATTTCAACTCATTTGAACATAAAAATTGCAGTCGCTGCTATATATATACAGATACACTTGATGCCTTATACTAACTCGGGGCGCTCCTTGATTTTTTCTAACAATTATTAGCCAAAGAAAAGTAATTTTTTTATTTTATTTAAACTATATTGCTAAAACTAATGTAAACAATCACACTAAAATAATAATAATAAAAAACATATGATTATACTATATTATATACTGTATTATATTATAATCGCGAGACCATATATAATTTAAAATCGTTATAAAATAAAAATTAGTACATGAATTTTAAAAATTCTTTTTAATTTTGAAAATCTAATTAAAAATAAGTGGTTCATCATTGCAAAAGACTGATTATTAACTAAGATACAGCTATTCAAACAATTGAAAAAAATAAATAAAACCTTAATATCTTTTGAACTAATAAATTTCATAAGCAGAAAAACTATACAGTTCTGAACATATACAAAAGATCTACCTTTTACCAAAATTTCAAGTAATTTAAAGTCTTTTTACTCCCGTAATCGTTGGACATAGAAAACTCATTTTTTTCAATTTTCAGCTTTTTATTCAAAACCTAATTGACAAAATGGCAGCTAAAAGCTGAGATACAGGCACACACACACACATACACATACACACATCCATACAGACATACAGACATTTTTTAAAACCTATTTATTCTTGTTCCTGACACCTTAAAATACAATTACAACAGGTTTTTAGAGCAACTCCAAAAATTACTATCACAAAGCTTCCTCTAGGAGGGAACAATTATTATTCAAATAAGATCTGGCACGTATTTAATGTATGAGAATTAAATAGAATTTTAATTCAATCGAGGAATTTTAAAGGTCGATTTTTCCAACAGTTATTTTAACGTGATTGCTCTTTGCGATAATTAAAAATGCATTCTTTATTGTCGCTTTTAAATAAGATAATTGAGTTTTAATTGAATGGCTTGCTCAAACAAATATGAAAAGGGTAGAGAAAAAATTTGAATTATTAAAGTTAAAGAAAGAACGTGATATAAAATTGACATGCCATGTCACGCTTAAATTTTGTGTTCGCGTGAGTACTTTTTAAATTGATTTGTTTATTATTCAATGTATTATTAAAACGTTTTCATTAATGGTTGTGAAAAATATAAATTCCTTATTTAAGTGCGTGCGCAAACAGACTGGTTCTACTAATGATCCTCAAAACAATTTTCATAAGGCGAAAATTATTATGTTGTTAATGTACGTTAATGAATATTTCAAAACTAATTAAAGTCAAATGGCTATTATCAATGACATATTGCATAAGCAGAATTACTAGTTCGTGATTGAAACCTGACTGAAACAAACTAACAACGAACTGTTCACATAATACGATGTTTAAAATTACTAGTTGAATCCATAAACGTGAAATAAAGAACTACTTTTCTTGAATCATAATGTGAAATTTTGTTGGAATTAATTTTTGGAGGAAAAGTAGAAACAATATCTAAGCTCGAATCTTCGCGGGAAATCTCGCCGACACTATAAGCATCCCGCGAGTTCACAAGTAATAAAGTCGTTAATAAATGTCGCGCACTTGACACAATTTTCTAAAGGCGACCTCGTAGCTTCCTCCAATTTCAAGACATTCAACAGCTTGGATCTCGCTCCGTCAAACCGGTCGACTCGTAAAGAAGAAATTTTCAAAGGAAAAAAAAGACAAAAACCCAGAAGAGAGATAGACGCCGGGAAAGCGTTTCTCGCAAAAAAACGATAGAAATTTTTAGTGCACCGCCCTGCCTTCGAAAAAACAAGAAGAGAGCGAGAAAAGACGAAAAAGAAGGGAAGAAAAACAATCCCCTTGACCCACTCTGCCTCCGCGCGCTCGCCCCTTTTTTTCTTATTTAAGACCCTCCGACGCACACAGTGGCTATATATACACGTACGAATGAGTACATATAATATACGCGGGGCTGCTGTCTGACTCTTACGCACACAGAGCGCGCATTAAGACCTTTGAAAAATCCTCGCGTTCCGCGTACAATGAGTCCGCGCTCATCTCTCAATTCGGAGGCAGAGCGAGAGAGAGAGAGAGAGAGAGAGAGAGAGAGAGAGAGAGGGGGAGGGAGGGAGGGAGAGAGAAGAAATGCATTCTTCGCCGGAAACAGAAGAAGCTTCTCTTCGCGCGTGCACACTGCTCCGGTTCCCTTGCGCCGCTTTGTTTTCATCCGTGTGAGCGGGGGCCACGATTGCGAAAAAAGGCGGCCTTTGGCCCTGGGCCAGAGACGCTCCTGCCTCTCCGCCTGCACGGAAATTTAACGAGTGGGTTAAGAAAATAGCGTTACGTGGAACGAAAACAATAATTTCTGCATTCTCTCTCTCTCTCTCTCTTTCTCTCTCTCTCTCTCTCTCTCTCTCCGTCTTGCTTTTTTTCGCCGTTCGGCCCAATGTTTTATATTCTCAAACGCGCCGAGTGGGTCAGGACAACATCGGTTTTCGATCGAGGCGCCCTTTTTTTGCTTTCTCGCGAAGCCGCTGCTGCTGGAGGGGGATATTGACGTTTGGATAATCTATCGGGAGGATAGGGAAATAATTTTTTGTTTTTACGATTTTCGATTTGTCCCTCTGCTTCTTCCGCATTCTTTTTGCTATCCGGAGCTCGGCGGAATCTGCTGTTAAGTTATTCGGAAAACAGTCTCGTAATCACTGAATGTACGCTTGGAACTTAAATTTCAATGAACTGAGAATTGCACGACTCGATTCCAGAATTGCAGTAAAAATGGGTTTTTGTAATAATTTTTAAATTATTCTCGGCATGCTACATTTTTAATTACAAGAAGCTTACTTATTTTTTAAAGCTTCTAAAGCTGTATTCAATAACTTACTTTTAATGATGACATAAAATCATTACTTTATCATGCCCGCAGTTTTTTCATAATACTTTTCTTAAATGACCATCTGAGTACACAAGACTCCAACGAGTAAGCTAAAATAAAGAATTAAATTTATGAAAAATTAAATTATATTTTTCAAAAATTAGAAAATTTCTACTCCATTGGTTTTAAATTTCTTAAATTGTTTCAAAGTCCATAAATTGATGCGATAGTATTATCTTATAAAAATGATATAAGATAAATTTTAAGAGTTCATTTAATTTTTTACATTAAATAGTTAACCTTTTAAGAGAATGATATTAGAAGTTTTTTTGTATCTTATTTAACGTCGACTTGCCAAATCCCGACGGGACAAACGGCTTATAAAGGTGGCTTATAAAGGTTCCGAACCACCTGAACTTTGATCTTATTAGACACACTTTAAAAAAAAACCCTAAATTTAATGCATGTGCTGGAAGTTTATTTCCTGTACTGCATTAAATTTAATTGTATTTACATTGAATTTAATGAATTGTACATTAAAATTAGTGCATATTTATATTAATTTTACATTAATTTTACATTAATTTTAATGTACATGTGCGAAATTCAATGCAAATACATTATTTTTAATGCATTGAACTGGAAGTTTATTTCATTTTTTTTTACAGTGCACTTGTAAATAAATACAGTGGTGTTCCAATGTCAGTTTTCGCTGGAGATCAGGATCGAAGCATATAGACCTTCTGGTTAAAGGACCGATACTCTACCAACTCATCTGATTTGAGAGGTACTCCTTCAAGAAATTAACGTAAAAAATTTCAGGAAAGCAGAAGAATTTAGTGGCAAAAAAGTTACTTTTAGAAAAAGGTTATTTATACTTTTATAAAAAAAGTGCAGTTTAAATTAAAAACTCAAAGACATCATTTTTTAAATCTGCGTTAGCTGCTAAACCTTCCTCAAAGAGAGCTTCGACATGTGCCAGAACTCGTAGCACCTCTCAAATTAAAGAGATCACTTTATATCTAGTTAGAAATTTTGCATCCTAAATGTAAGTTAATTAAAAATCATGTGAAGGCACTTTTTAACTTGGAGTATACTTTACATAACTCCCTAGATTCAAGCACTTAATAGAAATTTTCAAGCACTGTTCTGAAGTAGTTAAAAGTATGCAAAAGTCGTGTCTTCTTATATGCTTATATAATTAAATTTAGCTGAATTTTTGCATACCAAATTCATAAAAACTCGAATTACAGGATAAACAATTAGCAGGAGTCTTTTAACAGGAGGTGCTTTAGTTAATATAAGAATCTGGTACTGAAAATCTTTCAGTGTAAATATAACTTTGCAAGCAATATATCGTTTATTATTTTGGATATAGGCGCGATTTCATTTTTAATTCAATTTCCTTATTGATTTTCTTTATTTGCAATTTAATTTATCAAATTAATATTAAAAAAAAATATGGCATATTGAAACATCATTGTATAACATAAAAAATTAATTAAAATCGTAAATATTTAAATAAAGTATCGGACCTTGTCCTTTACGATCGAAACAACGTAATTTAAAAAATTTTATTGTGCAACTATAAAAATATTCTTTTACTTCACATTCTTTTAAATGAAAACGCTTCGATGTAATTTCAGAAAGAGAGAGAGAGAGAGAGAGAGATTAAAAGAAAGCTGTAGGCAAAAAATCGGCGGTCGATGGAAACTTTTGAGAGAGAGAGAGAGAGAGAGAGAGAGAAAAGAACGATAGCAGAAAAATTCTGCGCCTCTGGCAAATCCAAAGGAAATACGCCCGACCTTAACTGGATTTCCGACTCTAGAGAACTCGAAAGTCCTTTTAAGTTCAAATAATCGTATTAGAAATTGAATGTGCGTTTTTGCCCCCCTTCCTCCCACCCGCCGTACAAATAGTTAAAGTGCCTCGCCATTATATATCTCAGGTGGCACCGCGGAAAATCGGAATTATGAATCCGAAAAAAGCGAGCTCGCGCGCGCCGCGGCGCGCAAACTCAACGACTTGCCGCGAGTTTCAAAGCCAATTTACTTTTGGAAAGCGCGCGGCAGCTCTGCAAACTCTGATGGCTTTTCGAAGAAATCCTCTTAGATGGTAACAACTGCCGAGTCTGCCTACGTATGCGCGCGTACACGGACGCGCGCGCACTTGTATAAAATACACTTTTCCATGAGTCAAGCGTAATGTTACAACAGTCGGCGGCCGCCGCATCTGCGAACATTTTCGCGCATATGCAAATCGAGGAGGGGGATTTCATTTTGCAGTTGATTATTTGCGAAGCGATGCTGAGCTTCTAATCCGCCTGACGATTCGTATAAGCATCTGTACGCGTGAACGTCGGTGCGAGCCCTTCTGCGCGCCTGTGTGTTTATGTGCCTGGGGAAATTTGCGCGGCTGGTCGCGCTTGTGCACCTTTGCAAGTTTTGCGAATTTTCAGTGGGTTTCTTCAAATCTGAAACTCGCGAGTATAAGCCTCTCTTCCACTCTGTTTCTCTCTTGGTGCTTTTATATAATTTTAGCTTTTTCTGTTCGGGCGATTTTCGTTTCGACGCGGAAGAATTCCGCGAAACAAAGGGTTCAAATTTTATAATTGCACTCACTATAAATTTTTCTGGCTTTTTTCGCGAACAATGGGGATCTCGGCTCGCTGCTTTTCAGAATTTATATTTGAAAAGATTCATACGATATTAGACTGCATTTAAAATTAAATCCATTTTTTTCGTTCAAGTGTCTTGATGTACGCCACTTGTTAATATTTATTTTTACATTTTAATCCACTTTTAAGTTCATAAGTGAGCACTCTCGAAATATTGGTTAAACTTTTGCTTGAAATTTTATTACCCTTTGATAATTAAATTTTAGGTATCGAATATTATAAAATGTAAAATATTTCTATTCATGTACAATAAGGAGTTTTTTTAGTGTTTAAATTAAAGGATAAAACTATCTTATAAAATGATGTAAAATTATAAATTGTATACACGAAACTCATTTGCATTTAAAAAATATTGTGAATTGAAAAATGATGAAGCATCCTGAGAATCTGAACTGTCAAAATAGGCTTCTTGGCGGTTCTTCAAAAGTGGATTTAAAGTTTAAACTCTTTGAAATATAGATAGATAAGAGATAACTGATGTTCCAGAATAGAAGATGAAGGTATTGAATTTATACCAGTCATACATGCTAATTTTTTGATTCAAACCTTAAGAGGATGTCGGAGCCGGGCAGTTGCTGTCTCTTTCGCACGTATTCTTTTTCTCGTAATACTAAATAATTACTGTCACAATATATAAAAGAAAAAGGTATTTCCCGTGTAGTTATTATAATATTCAATTCAATAATTCATTCAATAATATTCGACAACTACAAAAGTAAAGAATAAAATAAAACAGTAAACATCAGACGAAGTTTAATAAAGCTTCGTTTTAATGAGAAACCGTAGCATTTTTCTGGAAGAAAGGTTACAATTTGGCCAGTTATCTTATCAGCGAAATGCGTTTCGTTCCTATTTCCCCTGGAGCGAATCGGCCGGAGAGAGAGAGAGAGAGCTCGTCGTCGCGCGCGCGCAATTTCCGCGCCGCGTACTCGAAGAAAAAGCCTGCTGCCGCCCGCTGCCCCCGGGAAGGCACGCGTGCTCCCGGCGAACAAATTAAATCAGCGGTTTATCGCATCCTGGCCGCGCGATAAATTATGCAATTAATTAGTCGGGCAATTAAATGCAATCAGATGCCCCGAGGAATTTAGGAGGGCGTAACTCTTGGCCGCCGCGGGCAAAGCGAGACCCGGTTAACACGTGCGTGCCCGCGACCAATAAGACGGCGGCCGGCCCGTTTTTCGCGGATGCGCCCTCCCGAGAGCACGTGCTTAAGGCTGGGGAACAGGGGAGCTTTCTTGGAAATATGACGGCGGGCGGCTGCTTTTTTAGTCAAGTAAGAGGCAGGCAGGAAATTGCAGGGTGGGATGGAGGTTTGGGGAAATGAAGTATTAACGAATCTGGACTGATGATGGGTATCGATTTTTAGTGTGTAACGCACGGACGCAGTTTTTTTTTCATTTTTTGCTTTCAATGCATTTTTAAAGTTTTGTTTGGCGGGGACGGAAGCAATTTGCGCCATTTGACACTTTTAAAGGCATCACGCGCAGAGTTTTAGTTTTCAAAATAAATTTGAGATTAAACATGCTCGTTGTTGATGTTTTATCGAGCAACGGAGAGAGGCAGAGCTTAATGCGGTATAGTCTAGCGGAAAAATATAGCTGCAGAAAATATTGCGAAGCTTACATCGAAAGTGCAAAATTACAAGAGCGTTAATATTTATGTATATTTTAATATTTTTTGCGCACTAGTTTTTACGCGTTATTCTGCCGGAGCATAGAAAGTAAAAAGTTTAAAAATAAAAATGTTAAACAAAAATGAAAGCAAGCTCTCAAAAGTAATTTCAGCATATTTCGCCTGGAATATTTCCTAAAAATGACAAAAATTAACAAAATATAAAAGTTATTTTGATGTGAATATAAAAGTTTGAAAAAAAAGCAAAAAAATTATCTAAACAAGAGTTTTTTTTAAACGGCTCGCACGAAGCGTAAAATGTCTCAATTCATCAGCGCGGAATTATTTGGTAAGAGACGGCAAGCCATGAAAATCTAGTTTTCGAATTTGGCAACGCACTTCGCGTTTAGTAAAAGTTTCGACCATTCAAACTTTTTGACTACCCAGTCGGCCAGGAATAACTCTCTCGCGCAGACATACAAGTCCTCTTGCACATATTCCAGAAAGATATGAGGGTCTCCTGTACATACATATCTATATACATATATAGGGTGCGAGAGGGAACGAGCCGTTTTACGACTGGCACTGGATAGGAGGGAGAGTCGAGAAGGTAAAAAGAGGTAATCTGTCTGTGACGGCTAAAAGGAAAATGAAAGGGGTCGCGGGAGAGCCTATACCTAATTTTACGCTTCCCCACGCGAACGAATAGTGCCGACGAGAGCCGGACGCAGTAAAATGTGATTAACAATGCGTTAAAGCAGCCCGGCGCGGAGCCTCTTGGCTAGATTAAAATGGAGAGCGCGGTGGAGAGAAAAAAAAATTATATATATATAGGACGTGTAACGCAGGCCGATCGTAATAAGCGAATGGAGGGTCAAATGAAATTGGCCCGTTTTTACGAGCGGCGGACGCGCGACCGACGTTTCCACGCATAAAAATCCGCCGTCCGTTAAGGATCGCTGGGCCGTTAAATGCTAAACATCATGTTAATGGGGAAGTAAGAGGGCGGCGTTCTTCGCATAAATCGCTGTCATTCGGTGGGATGTAAGTGCTTCGATTTTTTTCTCCCCCCTCCCTCTCTCTCTCTCTCTCTCGTTCTACTTTATTAAAAAGCATAGACGGCAGCATGCGGCCGTTTTGTTTGCCTAGAAAAACGAGGTGACCCGAACTTTTTAATTTTCTATTCGCATTAAATTTTTTTCAGCCGATCGAACTTTAAAACGTTCTTTCTTCCTTTAGTTCCCTTCCTCATTTTGTTGCTGCCGTATGGATTTTTTTCTAGTTTTTTCCATGTATACAAATGAATTTATCAAATATTTATATTCGCGTATTAGAAAGATCCTTGTTACGAGTTTTGGAGAAAATGAGATTTCTTTTACTGCTGTGCTTTTTAATTTAAAATGTATTTTTTATTTCATACATATTGGAAAAGGTAAAAAATTGAAATTTCAATTTTGGTTTTATAACGTGGACCAGAATTTAATAGGGTAGAGATAGGGGAATTTTTTTTCGTTCTGAGAGATATAAACCTGTATTTACTCTGCTGAAATTATTTCAGAAGAAAAATAGTAACGTGTCGAAATTGATTGCGTCGTTTCCAATATTTAATTATTCAACATAATTATATCTTTGTAATAAAATATAAAATTAGGTTTTAAAATTATCTATTTCTATGTAAAAGTGAGAAATAATTTAATAGTGATTGAATCTTAATTAACTACTAGATTCTAAAATACCCATTTTTATAATTTCAATGCTTTTAATGAGTTAAAAAAGGGAAATTTTACGAAAAGTGACGAAAATTGCCTCAACTTTTTTTTGGCGAATCCAAATTATTCAATTTAGTCACGTATAAAATTTTTATACGTAATTTTTAAAATTTTTTGTCGACCATTCAAAGATTTTCATATCCGAAAAATTTTCACGAAATTTGAAAATTTAAAAATCAAAATTTTCCTGCCTTTCTCAAATTCATCGAGAGAGAATTTTCAACTGCAGACGAAAGTTGAGCGAATGGCAATAAAAAATCTGTACCGGCTGTAAAAAAACCCCTCCGTACCCTCCTACAGTAGACTCGTTTGAATTTTTTTTATTGCTCAAGAAGCATACCGTACTTTATCCACGGAAGAATATTTTCAAAAAATAAAATTTTGCATATTAAAATTTTTGTCCAATATAAAATGTGCTTGGTTGTAATTGATTAGCTTATTAAAATAAAAATTTTAGGCTTCAACAACTTTCTCTGCGAAAGCTGCAATTTACTAATTTGTAGAAATTTACTTTACCTACATACTACCTTTTTAATATCGTTAACTAATTAAACCACGTTCAATTAAAATTTCATTACTGAACGTTTTTATTAGTACTTTCAAGATTTTAATATATACGAATAAAATTTTATTAAATATGAAGCTTAGATTGATTAAAGACTATACCTATTATGAAATTAATATTAATAGGTACACGAAGAAAAAGTTTCAGTAAAAATTACTATACTGTTTTTATTAAAAATTCGTGTAATTTTAGTAAATGTTCCTAAAATTTCAGTAAAATTTACTAAAAAGTATGGTAATTTTTTAAGTTTTGGCAGTTTGTGCTTGAATTACCAGAAAGTTTAGTAATTTTTATTGAACTATTTGTAATTTTTACTGAAATATTTCTCTCCGTGTACCATTATTGATGTTAAAGCATTTATAAATTTAATTAATATAGGTTTCAAGAAAAAAAGAAGAAAAAGTGAGTTCATTTAAATTAATATTTTTCCTCGAAGCAGTTTGTACATTTTTTACAATATTTCATCTGTAATTTATAAAATCATAAACCTTCAATTCTTTGTTTTTGTAAATAAAACAAACGCTTTTATAAAGTATTTTTACTAAGCATTACAATTTTTTCAGCCAAACAACATCGTGTGTAACGATGAATTATTATTTTGTATAAATATTATGAAAAAGTAAGTGTAATTTAATTATAATTTAATTTTGATTTTATGCGAAATGTTTGTATTTAAATACCGTATTTCTATTGTTCAGCTCACATTAATAAATTCAAATTGCCAAAGATTCGACCACATAAGAAAAATCGAAAAAATTACTTCGAACAGTCGATCTTCTTGCTCAAGGAACAGTGGAAAGAAGCCAAACAATCGCCTCCTGGAGTTTTCATATACTCGTTTCCAGCAGCGACGTTGCAGTCGTTTGCAAAACCATAAAGTGACTCTATTTCACACCTGATGTAGTTCATGAAAGTATAAGTGGGTATCTCACTGTCCCTCTCCCAGTTCCTTTTTCGGAGAAGCGAGACAGAGAGTGAGAGAGAGAGAGAGGGAGAGAGAAGTCCACTTGGCTGGCGTCGAAGCTCGCACGTCCATTGTTTGTCGAGCTTCGTAAGCCGAGAGACCAAAGCGGCTCAGGCGCGGCCACGACTTTCTCTCTCTCTCGTTCTGTTTGTCGTATAGCGCTCGCGCTCAGGTAACTTATGCAGTAGTAGCGGTCCTGCATGCGTCAGCCGCTCGACGAAATACAGGCCGGGATCCGGAGTGGGAGAGAGAGAGAGAATGTAAAGGGCCAATCTACTTGGACTGCCTTTGCGCTATCGAAACAACAAAACTTCAGAGTTCCGCGTATACAAGTATATATAACGCGGAGGCCGGATGGGAAAAGCGATAAAGAGACAGCCGTAACGGCGAGGAGAAAGAGGCAAGAGCGCGAAAGAGGCCTTGTCAAAGAGACAAAGAGCGCAAACGAGCTGACGGACAGGAGCATAATTAAGCTGGAATTTTTTCTCTTCTCGACGGACGCATTAATACAATTGCTGATTCAGGGAATTTTTCAGACACGCTGTGTAAAATATATTGATAAAAATGAAAAGTTGAAAAATTGTTGAAGATCCTTTGTGCTATGGCTTCTCAAAAAACAAGGAGTAAATTTGTTTGTTATGAAATAGAGATTGGGTACGTAAAAATAAATTTCAGTTGAAGTGGAATATATGATTGTTGAAGTTAATGAAACTACGAAAATTTTCAAGAAAATTATTTTGCTTCCTTTAGAGGAAGCTTTGTGATCGTAATTTTTGGAGTTGTTCGAAAAACCTGTTATGATTGTATTTTAAGGTGTCAGGAACAAGAATAAATGATTTTTGAAAAATGTCTGTACGGATGTATTTGTGTGTGTGTGTGTGTGTGAGGGTGGTGTGTATGGATGTATGTACGTGTACGTGTATGTACGTGTACGTGTACGTGTACGTGTGTGTGTGTGTGTGCGCGCGCGTGTGTGTGTGTGTGTGTACGCCTGGATCTCAGCTTCTACTGAATGTATTTTCATCATTAATGGGTCATTTTTTTGCTTTCTTTTTGTGATGGCGACAAAAGAAATCTTTTTTTGTTTAGCTTATTTGTTTTCATTTTATCGCAAATTTTTGATTTTCGAAAAATTTAATTTTACTTTTTTTTAATGATAGGATTGAGATATTTGAATCGAACAATGACCATTTTAAAGAGCATTAAAATACCTTAATACCTATAATTTCAGAGAACAAAAGTCACTCTAGCTCTTATGGTTCTTTAGTTTTTAACAAAAACGTATTTTTTTTTAAAGCTTATAATTCTTTATTAAAATTATCAACTGCTCTGAAAAAATTTTGGTAATTAAGAATATATCCTTCCTTAATAAATTGATGATGTGAAAAGTGAAGTCAGTTTATTCGTAATGTGATTAGTTGATGAGTTTATTCGTGATCTGATTGGCGGAAAAATAGTTGATGTGAAAATTCGGTTGGGTAACTGTACGTAAGTTTTCGTATATTTTGCAGTGCTTATAACCTCAAAAAAGAAAATAGTTGCGCCAAGCGCGTTAGCGTATCAGTAGAGCTATAATCTATAAAAATTTCAAGCCATTTTGTCAACTAGTTTTTGAATAAAAAGCTGAAAACTGAAAAAAATGAGTTTTCTATGTCTAACGATTACGGGAGTAAAAAGACTTTAAATTACTTGAAATTTTGGGAAAAGGTAGATCTTTTGTATATGTTCAGAGCTGTATAGTTTTTCTGCTTATGAAATTTATTAGTTCAAAAGATCTTAAGGTTTTATTTATTTTTTTTCAATTTTTTGAATAGCTGTATTTTAGTGAATAATCGGTCTTTCTCAATGATCGACCACTTATTTTTTTTGCCTTTCTGGATTTTCAAAATTAAAAAGAATTTTTAAAATTCATGTACTAGTTTTTATTTTATAGCGATTTTAAATTATATATATCGCGATTATATATACAATATAATACAGTCATATTTTTTTTATTATTATTATTTTATTGTGATTTTTTACATTAGTTTTAACAATATAGTTCAAATAAAATAAAAAAATTACTTTTCTTTGGCTAATAACTGTTAGAGAAAATTTAATTGCTTGAAATTTTTATTAAATTTTTTTTAAAACGAATATAGTGTGAAAAGGTAACACCAGATTAAAATCACCTTCATGCTCTTGTATTGAATATTATTTTTTGATACGACTGGTTTAATGTTTGATTTAGCGCATGATTTTTATTCAAGCTTGCGCGAAATCGATGATTGCGCGTGAAATTTCAAAAATTCTGTTTTTAGAACGTTTAATATTCCAAAAATAAAATTTTTATTTGAATTTTGTTTGATATTCACTAACTTCTAAAATGGACATATAAAAATAAAATAATAAATATAGAATAGTTTGAAATATTGTGTTGTTGAAATCGATAGTTTTTAATGAATCTCAGAAATAATATTCGAACGATAAATTAGTTAGGAGGAAGCTGAGTGCCAATGAATTGGCAGCGCTTTTTTTTTATTTGAAACATTTTTTGTTTGAGGAATATTGATAAAATACTTTAAGCTTTAAAGCGAATAAATTGTCAAAAATAATGTTGAACGTAGTTTTCAATAAAATTTTATTGAAATTTTTACATTTAAAATATTTTAATCATAATTGATAAAGTCAATTTTACGATCCAAAAAAATGATGTTGCAAAATATCAATGTGATACTGTAACATCTCGACGTTAAACCACGCTGATAGTGCTTTCTGTTCTAACGATAAAACATTTAAATTTATATTCCCCCGTTGAAACATCGTTCTAATGCAAACAATAGCGGACATAACTAAATATTAAAAAATATGTAAAAGGAAATAAAAATGTAAGCTGTAGCGAAAAGTCATAAACTAGATAAAGAGAAACAAGAGAGGCGACCGTAACAAGCGGCATAAACAACAAAAAGCATAAAGAAAGAAGGATAAGCGCGTTCATCAAAATAAACGAAGACTCAAATATTACTAGGAACAGCGTATAGAGATCTACCAAAGAAAGGAGACAAAAATGAATCAAACAGCGTAAACGAAAAAGAAAACACAGCTCCGGTAGTAAAAGGCCGGGGGAAAGAAGTCCAAGAAAAAAGATAAGAGAGAAAGCAGAGCAAGCTCGGATTTGATTAGATGCTTATTATTTAGAAGCAACGGAGTAAAAGAGAAGTGCAGATAAATGAAGCCGTGGAAGGACGGAGAGAGAAAAAAAGATTACGGGGCGTGATAGAGAAGTGACTCGGCGTTATTCGTGTTTGTATCTATACAGCAACGAAACGTTTAGCCTTTCTACCGAACGAATACGGGAGAGAGAGAGAGAGAGAGAGAGAGAGGGAGAGAGAGAGAGAGAGCGAGAGCTAGATAGAAAAGCTCCGGGATCGTATCACCGAGAATAACCGAGGAGTACGAGCTATGAGCCTCGAACTCGTTCTCTCTCGTAAACCGGAGCGAGGGATCCGGTGACCGTAAAATTATATTATGGCCGCTATCCGTCGGTACCTAATACAATAACCGCCCGAGCTCCATCCTGCGCCACACTGACTCGACTTGACTTCTCCGGTCCACTCGTTCGTCTTGTGTAGGTGAGAGTGTGCGGGTACACAAGGAGGAAGGCTCTCGCTGGTGTTGTACCTCGGTTTTTACGTGCTTTTCACTATATATTTCTCGAACACGAGGGAGGAGGATAACAATTTTTTTCTCTCCCGACCGGTGTAACGAACGAGTTTGGCTCGGGTTAAATCTAGTTTTCGATGTGTGAAGGATACCTATCGCCTTGATGATTCTATTCTGTCTATTGATGAAATTGGCGTTTTTATTTTCAGAGTGAAAGCTAATATTTTACGTTCTAGGAGAAATTAAAATCGGGATATTCGATTGAATTGAATGGTCATGTTATTCTCTTTCAGATCGATTTCAATTTTTTGTACGGGCAAATGGACTATTGGTTGTTAGTAAAGATATTAAACTTAAGTGAGTAGTAGTAATTTGTTCTGCTAAAATTGGCTTCATTAAAAGAAAGCGTAAGCAAACAAGTAGTCATACTTTAGAGTTATGACTTACAGAATTTATCTTCTAGTTTCATGAAGAAAATGTCATTCGGATGAGTACAAATTTGCTAATATTTACTAAGTATGTTTCTCTTACTTTAAAATTTTAAAGTTTTATGCTGATTGCACAGGACCAGAAAAAATAGTTTCGTCAGCTGAACAAATCCGGGGTCAGAATTGTTTTAGAAACAATGACAAACACTATTTAACTATATTTATCGCCTTTGCGCCTTATCATTAGTCAACTTTAGCAAGTACTACGAATCTCACTCGGCAGCTTTACACAACAACTTTAACTAGAGGGAATTATGAGGGTTTTCAGTAGCTTGATCGTTACGACCAAAGAGGATTGATTCGGCCTCCGAAGTCAAAGACCCTAGAATCTGTCGACTAAAACAAGCGCCATTGGTGAAACAAATAGAGCGTGGCATTAAATAAAAAAGTACGCTGCTGTCTGATCAAATTTAGCATTAGTCTACTTACGCATTGATAAATATAGGAATATTGTAATATTATTTTACTGATATTTTTTCAGATTTGAAAAGATGGGAGCAATGGCGCAATTCTGACTCTAGATCAATGTTCCACGTAAAACTGCGACAGTTTGAAATAACTCAATTTTCTTACGTCTAAAGAATGTTATTATTGTGAGGGAGTAACGGTTACTCAAAATTTTTTTGTATCCATTCGCTACAATAAACTTCAATTTATACAAACTCGTTTTCATTTTAATAGCTTTGAAGATGTTTTTATTTTTTGCACCTTGTCGCTAGAGACTCAAAAATAAAGTTGGACGAAACTTGGTATTCGTTACATTTCTCGATAGCTTTTGATATTTTTTCAGTTTTAGTTGAAAGGAACCTTTGAAAATTGTGCAATTTATGGAAGAATAATCCTCGAGTACTTAAAAATACTAATTGTTGGAAAATTTGTTGGAAAATTTTTATTAGGAAATCTGTCATTTGAATATTTAACGACATTCATGCAAAAATTAGCACCAGGAAAAGTTCAGCAATTGTAACAAAGATTTTCTATTTCCGATTTACGCTTTAATTAAGTGAAAATCTGATGTAATAGGTTAAAAATTTTATTTGTTATACGTTAGTTTATTAATTTATTAGATTAAATTCGCCTGTAAATAGTCCAGAATAAATAAAGTGTAATTATTTGCAAACGTGTCATAATATTAATTAATTAATAAACGGCATTTATCTCTCTATATTATAAAAATATATCGCCGCCGCCGCCGCCGCCGCCGTGAATTCAGCCAGCCCCACCCCCTCCCACCCCCACTCCCAAGTGCGGCTGATATGATATGATAAGACATGATAAGACGTGATAAGACATGATAAGACGTGATAAGACGTGATAAGAGATGATAAGACATGATTATGATAAGACATGATAAGACGT
>JAWWEM010000010.1:25829639-25843502 GCA_035582935.1 Ormyrus thymus
AGTACTTATTGCACCAATTGCACTTTTAAAATAGCATTTAAAACACAACACTATATAAAAAAGCACTTCAAAATCATAGCTAAATAGGACCTGAATCAGAAAAATGAAAGTTCTTTTTTTAGCTTGACAGCTTGAAATAATAATGGAGCTTTTAAATTTATCTGCTTTGAAATAGCACTGTTGTGTCCAGAGGTATTTTCCTTAACGATTCTTCAAGATTCTACACCTTGCTTTAGTATATGATAAACAAACATGGTTAACCTCAACACACACGTAGCACTTACTAAAAGGTTGTCAAAAAGTAGCTACGGCGATCGGGGCGACACGACTGAAGCCTGATCCGCGCGCTATATTTCAAACTTTACATTTGAAATTTTTGTATTAAAATTTATTTTAATCTTTATACATTTATATATTGTTCTGATAATATTTATTAATAAATTATAACATTTTTAGAAATTATTTCAAAAAATCTAAAATTAAAAATTTTCGTATTATGTGCTATTACTTTTTTAATTTTTGAAATTTTTGCATAAAAATTTATTTTCATACAGATTATAACATATACAATCAAAATATGAAATAAAAAATTTTCAATTTTTTGAAATTTTTTCGGTATAATACCCCCTTAAGAAAGAAAACACGTAAATATTTATTACTTTTTGAATTAAAAAATCAAATCTTTTTCTCTGTTCTTTATTGAGAAGGCTAGAAATGATGTGATTTATAGGCATGTATTTCATTTATTTATTCAGGAAGATGTAGTCTTGTAACTTTTTTAATATTAAAAAAGCAGTAAAATTTATCATTAAAACAGACATTTAAGTATTAAATTTTAAAACTCGAATTATGAGCTCTTGCAGCATTAATGATCTACATAATTAAGCTTTTTCAAAGTTAAATAAGAAATAAAAAGTAATACGGCAATTATATAACATCGTTCCTACTAAGTACACTACATTTTTTAACAAACTTCAAACATTAAGTACTCCTCGGCTCACATATTACCGTCCAAAGTGAGATCTCTACGAGCCATTTAGACATTCGTAGCAATTTAATGCGATACGTTTAATCGGACGACTCAACGATCAGCGAGAAACGTCGGCAGTCCTATACACCGAATAGAACAATATAGACTGAACTAGTGTACGCGAAGCTCGCGCCAGAGACAGAGATGATGACAGTACTGCAGAGCGAGAAAGAGGGAGAATCAAGTGGCACTCGTGGGCCAGCGTTCGACGTTCGGCAAACAATCGAGAGGTAGACATGACGTGCTCGGGCTCGCGCCGAGTTTTCCCTCTAATGAGGACGAGGCGTGCGCGCGGATTAACGACCCCGACGCCGAGGCGAAGTCATTACAATTTCATCGGCGCGAGGTTAATGGTCGTTTCATTAACATTCTCGAATGTCACGTTAGTAGTCCCCTATACGGATGCGCGCCGTGCACACCGCTTTCTGTCTCACTTCCCTCCTCGTTCGCTGCGAAATAGAGTGACGCCCTATCCTCCCTTACGAGCAAGCCAGATGCGCGCCTCTCCAGGCTTGCCAGCGAGCGCGCGAGCTTGATGCACGAGCTAGGCGCCAGAACTATCAAGGAGCGACGAGATTAGTAAGTAAGAGAGAGCCGACGTCGCCTGAGGATGAGGGGAAAGACTTCGAATTCATTTTAATAAAGCTTCAAGAAGCTTTCACTCTTGCCGGGGAATCGAAAACAATAAGGGAAAATCAACTGTTTCAGATTGCGATAATTGAGGCCTTGTGCGAGTGGGGAGTTTTATTCTTGTACGATAATGAGATCCTCTCGAATCGATTATCTTTTATGGGAAACTTTTTATTAAATTTTTAATTGATGTCTTTCAGGAGTTTTATTGATAAAAAATATTATATTATTGTTAAGAAATGTCCTTAAAAAACACAATAATCAAGAATGTTATAATCCACTAACAAAAAAGTTTATAAAAAAGGGAAACTTCAAAATTGCTTACAGTCCATTTGCGGATCAACTCAGACGGTTAAGTTTGCTATTAATGAAACTGTAAATGCTACTTATCAACTCTGGTATATATTTTCACAAGTAAAAAATTTTCGGCTTGTGAAAAGTACTAAAGAATCGTTGAATCGTTTTTTCTCAACAATTAACCTTTAGAGGACGGGACTGGTCCCTTTAGGAACCACCTATTTGGTCGGCGACTCGTCCTAAGTTATACATTCAATTTATAAATGAATTACATGTTTTGAAAGAGCTCTAATTACCCTGAAAATTGTTCGTCCTCTAAAGGTTAAATTAATTTAACACTGAATTATATTTATACATTTTATTGAAATATATATTAGTATAGATTATTTACATGATTTGACTACATATCTTGTAATAGATTAAAGGGTCAGATTTAATTCTTAAGACTGTATTTAATTTCACAATAATGCTCAAAATGAATTTAATTTGAAGTTATAGTTTCTTCGGCCCTTTTTTAGAATGTTAAAGGCGTAAAAAGGGATAAGACGATTGCAGTAAATGAGACCACCTCTATGCCTCGCTCAGGTCGTCAACCTTTCATCTAATATAACTCCCGCAGGCGTTCATTCTCCCCATTTTTCGGCTTACGACCACACATATTGAATTAAACCAAATAAAGGGCGTGTCTAATTGTTCCGCTTGACGATTTGATGATACAATAAAAGCTCCTAAATGGCCTAAGCATGGGAAAATACTGTAATTAATTTTTGTATTGTATTTTCTATAACAGAAATATATATATTTATAAGTCCAAATGACCACTGTTTATGAAGTTTAAGAATTTATATCAATAAGCAGACTTGTGAAATTTCGTATACGTTTTATGCAATCACGTTAAAATAAAATCAAAGAACTATTTTAAAGTTCCACCTTTCGCTGCTCCGTCAATATATCAAACTTTCGAGCCGATAATTATCTTTATGTCCAATCAATCGAGTTGTCGATCAACCGCAATCATCCAGAGTAGCGATTCGAGTTTAAGACTCTGGAGAAAAGGCAGAGGCCGCGAGTAGCAGCCGCTTTTAATAATCGTCAAAATAGCCGCTTAATAGCTATAAATCGTTCAGTCGGTAATAAGCGAATTTAATGGAAATTGATGTCTAATAATGTTACGTTCATGGACTCATTGAGCGCATCGCGCATCGGACGGCCGCGGCTGCAACTCTCGCCTGCACCCCCCGTTCCCCTACCCACCCCCCAAGGCGCTCGCGCGCGCGGAATTGCGAAAGGAGTAATTTTGCACCTCGCGCGTCATATCAATCTTCGTTAAGCGTCGGAGGAAGCTTGCTGTAATTACCCTTTAATTTCATTGACCACAAAGTGCTTCTCCGGGGGCTTCCGAGCCCCCGGATAATCGAGACCCTTCCGTGACTAAATAAAATCGCTATCTCCCGTCTCTCTACCACCTCCTCCGCCTCTAACTTCGCCCGCCCCCTTTCTCAACCCCTTTGGCCCACAAATCCTTTCTTACTCGTGCTGTATTACGAGGAATTCATGTAATTCCACTCGCAGACGTTTCCGCGCGCGCGCTCAGCCCCGCTGTCGCTCGACGAATCAATCAGCGAGCTTTTCGGAGCGCGATATTTCGTGCTGGCTCGCGAAGCCTGCTGCTGGCTGCTACCGGTTTGATTGACTGGGCAACGAAGTGGACTCGACTGAAGAAAGTTTTATTACGGGGGATTGTATTTTCGGTTTCGATTGAAATTTTAATGACGGGCCTTAAATGTATGCAGTGATTGTTGTAAAAAATACGGTATTATAATTTGAAATGTTGAAGGAAACAGATAAAATAAAATCATTGACAAATCTGGGTCAGATCAAGATATTTCTATTGGCAAGTCCAAGACGCGTTTAAAGGAGAATGCACACGGCAATTCATGGTCAAATTTTATAAGGAATGCACATGATTGATTTCAGCATGAAGGATTTTTAAAATCTTGAGTATTTAAATAAAAATAGCATTTTATATTAAGCGGGAAATACGAAAAAAATTTTTTTTTAATATTCACTACTGAATGTCGGATGAAATCTTGATTTTTTTAATTATTTTAATCAAATTGGCTTTAGTTTTTTATACATATTTCCCTGAATTTCTCCAGGCTAAATTTTATTTTACTGTTGATATTTTGACCATCTCTAAAAGATAGCGTTACTTTTATACGTTCTTCTACATTCTCTTCTTTTTTTACAAATCCGTGGGCATCCTCCTTTGTAATGAAAAGAACTAGTCACACTACTTATAACTTATAGATACGATATCGTGCATCTTTTATAATATTTTCAAAATATATAAATATTTCTAAAAGTCAAATCTTGAAATTTTCATACGGCTAAAAAAGAGCTACTTTACCTGAGAAGGAAGCGATTCTTCAAAGATAATATTGGAGTAACGCCTCCAAAATCGAAAACCCCCGGGGAATTGTTTCCCACCGTAAATCATTAAGCCCGAAATATAATTTCCCCGTTGCGGGAGTACAGGCGAGTACAGCGAACCCTCCAATAATTCATTCGATAAAGCAATCATACAGTCCATGCGCTTAGGCGAGTGCATTTATACGTCGAGAAATCGGCACTGGTGCGCGAGGGGCGCTTTGAACTATACACCGAAATCGGTCGAGGTAGAGAGAGAGAGAGAGAGAGGGAGGGAGAGCGAAACAAATGGAGTGCCGGCGTCGGTACTTCGTGAAATCATAATGACCCTTCTACTGCCTTCGCGTTTCGAGCATCGCCTGAAACTTCCGACATCCAGCAGCGCTGCTCTGCCCCAAAGAAATTTCAGGAAGGAACTTTGCCGCGCGCGCGAACTTGCGTTAGTCATAGAGTATAGGTGCCGAGGAAGAGGAGGGAAGCGGGGCGGCTGCAAGCTTTCTCGCGCGAAATCTGAAGAATTACTCGGGCCAAACTCGCTCCATTCAAGTCCGCTTTCCTTCTCTCTCTCTCTCTCTCTCCCTGTAGCCCCCTCGCCTCTCTCTCTCCTCTGGCGGTCTGGTAATCCGCCGGCTTTATATACTTTATATACGGTCGAAACGTACGTGGGCTCTGGGGGGAGGGTAAGTGTGGAGGAAAGGTTGCGCTGGATTCGGAGCTGTATGTATAGAGCGAGAGAGGCGGAAGAAAAAATGTTAAGCGGGACTGAGGGACCATTGTGCCGCGATGAGAGTATTTTTAGGTAACAGTGAGCAGAAGAAAAAATTTACTGGTCTCTGCTGTCAACAAAACGCAGTGTCATCCAGACCAATGTGGCAGACAAGTTCCTTATCACTTGTATTATAGATAGACATTTATTATATCAATAGGCATTTTCTTACATTTTAAATATATTAAATATCTATAAATGAATGGATCAATAGTTTCTGGTAATTTCATATACGTATCATCTTTTAGGAAGTAGAAGCAATTTTCGAACACAGTTTTTTTAATGAATTGAGTTAAATTCTATCTAAGCATAGGATTAAGGTTATTTTTGATATATACTCCAATACAAGTCAGTTAAACCGCCAGCCAGTTTAGATGCAAGAATTGCTCTTCGATTCAATTTATAAAACGTTTTTCTCTGTCCAAGTTTATTGATGTTTGCACAAGCAATCGCTGGACACTTCCATGTCCAGCGATTGCCAGTTTCTTGAAACATTAAATAACCTCCACCGAGATTGCAGCAAGTAATGTCACTAATTATTAATGACAGCCTCTCTAAATAAAAAATTATGTATCCTTTGAAAGCATATTCTTTTTCACAATATAATTTGATTCGTTTGCTTTATTTGAATTTAATGAATGGACTAAATTTAGAGCGTGAAATACCTTGGTAGAATAACCACTCAAAGTCTCGTTTCTCGTGCACAAGAAAGTCTTTAGTTGCACACACAAGATTAGTCATTTGAAACGATTGTTTTCTTGTTAGTTTACTTCGTTCCTTAACCAAACATTTATCTTAGTTAAATGAAATTCTGCGCTTGAGTATATTAGTAACACTGCTTGAAACTTGATTCTGGAAGTAACCACTTGTACCGCATTTGAATTATTAAATATTTGAAAGTCAATCATGTATTTAGTACGTACATAATGAATCAAAATATTTTTTTACTACTGTATGTTTTGTTAAAAAAAAAATAAAAAAATTATAAAATTTTCAAGTTAAGTCAGACGCGCTTAAAGAAAAAATATATTATCATTTTAGCGTTAACATCGTTTTAAAAATCCTGTAAAAAATTTCGTAAGAATTTGAAATGAAATCTGATTCGATTACTCTAAAACGTACGAAACGAAAATAAGTTACTGCTTTGCCCACATTCTTTCGCAGAGCGCGCGCGTAACGTCAATCCCCCCGAGAACGATCGATTGAAAAGCAAAGCTCGCCAGCGGAAATGAAAGACAGACTTGGAAAAACGGCCAAGACGACGACGACGACAACGACACTGCAGCGCCGAAAGAGAAAACGTAGCGAGTCGAAGAGAAAAAGGAGAAACGCCCGGTATAAAGAACGCCGAGGATTACGCTTGCGACTGTTAAGAAATGGCGTGAATTTATCTCAGTCGGTCAAAGGTACTGCTCTCCCTCAGAATTTGCACTGCTCTCTCTCTCTCTCCCTCTCCTACTCCTTCCACGTTGTTTCGCGTCCGAGCGTCGCCCTTTGCCGGCGGCGCGACTCATCCCGAAGGACAAATTGGACGTCCGAGTGAAAGGCTATACCGTCGTAGGAGAGCAGTAAGAGGCGGAGGACTCCATCCAATTTACAACACAGACCTGCTCGCGAGCGCACACACACGGACACGTACACGAGTAGGGGAGAACGCATACGTGAGGCTCGATTCTTTTCTAGAGAGAGGGAGAGAGAGAGCGTTTCGCCAACTTACGGAAGTGTCTCTTTTGATAACAATTTCGTAATAAGTCCCGCCCGGGATTGCCTGGAAAGATAAATGGCTTCTCGGTCCTTGTCCTCGGGAATGAAGAGAGAAAGAGAGAAAGAGAGAAAGAGAGAAAGAGAGAGAGAGAGAGAGAGAGAGAGAGAGAGAGAGAGAGAGAGAGAGAAAGCGCCGGGCGAAGAGTGCAAAAAGGTACGGGGATGATTTTTAGCGAGGAGGACTTGTTCCAGTTTGTCGACATGGCATTGTGCGCTGCTAAATAGCGCGCTTTCTGTCAAGTCTTATTAAGTTTTATAATTTTATTAAATCTTTTCAAAAACTGCTGAACGGCGCATCGTTTTATTTGAACTTCATTGTTGGTTCTTTCAATACTGCAAAGTTAATCATTATAATTATAAAGTCAATCGGTCGCTAATGATTCTGCAATTAGCTCTGAATTAAAATTCCTTTCGCGATGCCAGTTCAAAAAACACGTATTGGAATACGCGTGTTCCATTCCTCTAAACTACCGTAAAAGAAATCGGTGAAAAAATTTCCGAAGGCGTATCAGCAAAAGTCTTGCGCCCGATTGAAGTTCACTTTTCAAACTTGTCCGTGTGCGAGGAGGAATACAAAAACGAAGGCCTTGCCATAAACTTTGCTCCCATCCAGTTTTCACTCGCAACCTTTTAAAATGTCGAACGAACGTCCAAGTCTACCAGACGCAGTCAGCTGAGCTGCAGTAGTGCTGGTCAGCCACTGGGGAGACACCGTCCCAGTTTTTTCGTTCATGTCTCCTTCTCCCTCTCTCTTCCTTCCTATCTCACTGCAGCTTTCCACTCTAGCAATTTCACGGTGTACGAGGGCACGCAAGACAAACTGATATTTTAGTACGGCATCAGCTTTTTACTCTCGCGTCGCGAGTTTTAGTGCTATTACTTAAACATCGGAACTTTACGTGCGAACGCCATGAAGCTTGTGATTAAATGATGCCTCCCTGGCATCACTCGCGAATTTAATAGTGCCAGCTGCGAAAGATGTAAAGAAGTAGGTTAAGTCAGGATTTATAAATGCAGATATAATATTCAGGCACCGTTGAACTCGACGAAATGTATTTTTCAAAAAGTGCGAATTTTTAACTAAAGATAACCTTAAAGCTTACGTTCCGAATGATGTTGAACAATAATTAATTGATTTAATTTCTCCTGTATATAATTAAAAGGAGGCAAATAAATTATTGATTTTACAACGTTTAACGAATAAATTATTAATATGTTCAAAAAGTCGTAAACATAATAAATAAACAAATATTATACGTATTTTGAATATTTTTAGTTTACATTTAATGAAAATGTTATTTAAAATTAATAAATTTGAACTTTCATTAATTTATTAAAAAACTTATTGCCATTTTTGTTTCGTCAGAGCTTTCGAACACGTTTTACTGTTTGATTCTTAACTTCCATAAAGAAGTGTGGATTACAACGTTTAGTAAATAAAAGTTTCTTATTTCCCTGGCACCGCACGAGAAAATTACAACTGAAAAATCTATTCAGAAGACCAATGAGTTTACCGGATACCTTTCGTACTTTGGATAGGCAATTACGAAGAGCGAGACGACTGGTCATGAATATCCATTAGATTTTCGCGGCTCGGCGTCCGCGGTGTGATTACCAGGGTCCTTGCCAGTTTGGTTTGTCTTCAAGCTACGAGGCATTGAGTAAGATGGATCACTTGAACATTTACATTCTTCCTACTTTCTTTCAAGCTTTCAAGTTTTATCCCGTAAGTAACACCACGTACGTTTTCATTAATGAAACCTTTTCCCAACTAATTTTAATCTTTTTCAAATAATACCGATATTACGTATATTAATACTAAAAGAAAACTTTCCAGCAGCCCAGTTGAAGTACTGAGAACAACCTCTTGAAGGATCGCGTTAAATCCAAATCTTGACAATAATAATCTTTGGTAGAAGGAGAGGTCAGGGAACTTAATGTGAATGGGCTTACTTACTACTGATATGCTGGACTTGGAATCTTTCGTTTGTTCGCGTTTAACTTTAATCTCTCTTTCATAAGAAATCCTTTAGAGAAGACCTCTTTCTTCGAACCGAGTGGCTTCTTTTCCTCCTTAGCCAATATAGCAAAGTTATATATATGGCGCTCAGAGAGAAAGAGAACGCAAAAGTTTTTGTAGGGTTTACAGTATATTGCTGTTTAAGGAGAACGAGGAACGAGTTGAGAAAGTTCTCTTACTGTACCTTTACATCGATCTACACGGTTTTCCCTCTGTTAAGTGCTTCGGCGCTTTCCTCTAAAACTTATAAACTCCTGGATTTTTTCCGAAAAGCGTAATAATTCCTGTCCGGGGCTGAAACTTTCTACTTCTTTTTTCCTATCAATAAATTAACTGCAGCTGAGCTTATCACTTACCGTGTAATTTACCGGACTTGCGATGTGGGCTTGGCGTCAACCGAAAGAAGTCAAGAAACCTACAGACCAAAATTTTATTTTAATCAAGTATAATCATGTTTTAAAATTAATCAAAAAAAAAAATTACTTAAAAGCATTAGATTAGTTGTAATTTTACGCCTTTTTAAACACTATTCTTCGTTCAGAATGGACTAAAAATATTTGAAACCCATAAATCATGTTAGTAGTAAGCAGTTGGAAACTTCCTCGAACATGTCTTATAAAGGACACTGACGGAGAATGAGAAAGAGGCCAGACTGCAAGAGAATAGGTGAGCGTTCGAGAAAGGCGAAAGATCGAGGACACAGGCTGAAAGTGCGAGGACTACTCTGTTTGCTAATTACTCGGCGTCGGCACATTTGCATCACCCCAAGAGGAGCGAGCGCCCTTCCGCGCAGACTTTGGCTGGTCGCGTTAACCTTCTCATTAAACGTAATTGTTTGCAATAATTTGATGCTGCCTATCTCCCACTGGTCGTTTGCACCGTGACTACTCTTCTTCCCGTCTTCTCGGCTTCGTCTATCTTCTTTTTTCGACCTTTCGCTTTTTCTAGCTTTGAGGTTTATTTCATTGTTTATGGGACTAAGTTGAAAAAATCTATTTAATAAAATTAATTCGTGTAATTATCATATGAAAAAAGCACAAAAGAAAATATCCCGCGAATCATTTATTTTCTGCTTTAGTAATGTTTTTTTTCTTTCTTATGGCGTAGTTTCATCATTCTTCCATTATTCCAATTCAACATAACGAAAAGAATAACAATTCTTTTTAATCAGAAAGAGTAAAAAAAATTTAAGAATGATCAAAGTAAAAACGTTCAAAATTTGTGTGCAGCCTTGCGATAAGGAAAAAGTAAGACTTTCACTTCGTCAGGGCCTTCTACGTAGCTTTTGTTAATCTTTTGCGTACTAAAACCAAACTATGCTGCCTACCGTAGAATTTTATTATTACACGCTAAAATAATAGAACGAGATTAAACATGATCCGCATTTAAGAAAAAAATAGCTAGACGATTTGTTTAAATATATTTAGAAATTGAAAATTTTTAATTTACCTACCAAAAATATACAGTTGATGTCGAACTACACAATTTATAAATTACAGGTAACATGTGAGTTATTGGTCTAGTGTTTTAAACTGAGAACTTACAAGCTAAGTTATAATCTAAAATAATACTATTAACCTAGTTTTCGATGACGTGTAACAGATATAGTAATAATTCTATCAAAATATTAAATATTAAGCTTTACCAACGATTTTAATATCTTTCTTATTGTTTCCTTAGAATAAGATATTGCTTTCAATTACTTGGTAGCATTATTGATTCGCGCGATAGAGATTTCATTGCACATAAACTAGCTTGTATATATTTTATTGTAAAATCGAATTTTTATTTTTGGCCTTGCAAAATTAACAAATTTAATTTTTAAAATGTTTTAATAATGCTTCTTTTGTTATATATTTTGTAAAAGACTTAATCCTTATTATTAATTGGAGCTTAAGCTCAAGAGATAATTCCACAGCTAAACGATTTTGCAAGAAAAATCACTTCAAAAGCTTAATTCCAAACATTGGCGCAAAATACGTGAAATGCGACTTCATTTTGTTGCATAAAATATTTTTGCATTGAGCGCTTAAAGTAGGTACTTTTTATTTTACGTCATTTCACTTCACGCTAAGCAAACGATGTACGATTAACTATACGCACGAAGAACTGTACTCACGCATTAACTATACTCGCACAATTGCAAAAACTTATTTTGACGATTTCTTTTATTTATTTATTTTAAATTAAAACCAATTCTCACGAAACATATTGGAACTGGTAATCCGCACTGGATTTGGAAAAATTTATTGCAGAGAATTGACAAATTTACTAATAAATATGTTATAGGATGAGATTCAATGAACGTGCTCGATCAGCAGCGAGACGAATGACTCTTCATCGCTCTTCTCGCTAACACATCTCCTTCGTTTAATGGAATTGACACAATTCCTTTTACACGAAGTCGACTTTAGTGGTTTATAAGATTTGTAATATAGTAGTCGTTAATTCATTAAACATTTTATTATTATTATGTATTCGTTCACAATAGAGAGCACATTTTTCTTTTAGATGTTTTTTGGATAAAACAATAAATATAAAAGAAAAATGTTGAATAATATGTTAATTCTACACATCAAATAAATCATTAGATAAACATTGAACGAAGTTAATGAGCTAACATGAATCTATATGCCATCAAAAGGTGGACCTCTAAGATCGAAAAAGAAAGAGTGAGGGATTAGGTCGATAAATAAAACTGCTGTTTTCGCGGACAATCTAACACTTGTCTAGGCATAAATACCCTCACGGAGCAGAGGGAAAAGTCCGGACAAGCGGAATCTTTATTTTACAAAACACAAATAATTACGTACGATTACAAGGTTATCGATTTATACTAACTTGAATGATCATTCAGCCTATACCAAAAGAGCTCTAGTCACGTGCTATCCGCAGAAATCCGCATTAGGCGGGAATCACCAAGTTGCCGCAGCGTCGCACCGCGAGGGGGTGCCGGCGCTGTCCGGCGGGGAGTGCAAAGATGGTCCTCGACCTTGTACCCAGTGGTCCCGACGTCTCAGGGAGCCAGCACTGTAGTAACCGGGCAACACAGAGTTGGCGCGTAGTGCGCTCGCCCTGGAACGGGTCACGCTGGATCACCACACGTGGACACCGTTCCCCAAACCAAAGGCCCTACCTAAGTCGCCTCGAGGCACTCACACACACACTTCGAAAGGCACAAAGCTCGCTGATTCTAGAATCACTTTACAATAACGCACGCACTTATGACTAAACGCTCTTTTAAGGTGAGACGCAGGACAGACGCACAGACTTGCCAAAGAGAGTACTTCAACCTTCGAGCTCGACGGTTCTGAAACAACTGACTCCTCACCCTGCGCGAGTGAGTCCCCTCTCTTCCCAAAAAGGAGCTCGGAGCCGGGGCACATCTGCGTAGGAAGAACCCAGGGAAAAAGGGTCTGTCGCGAGGACCGAGAGCCAAAAAAAGGCCCATCACGGTAAACCGAGAGGTCCAGATCGAGGGCACGTGCCGGCTATGAGGAGCCGAGAGCCAAAAGGGGTCCATGCCGGCCAGAAAAAGGCCGAGCGCGCGGGCTCTTGTCGGCTGTAAAAAGGCCGAGCGCGCGGGCCCTTGCCGACCGTAAAAAGGCCCGGAGCAAGGGGTTAGTCGCTCTCTAAAACTCCGCGGAACGGCCGCTTTCCCAGGAAGACCCAAAATAGTTATTATTTAGCCGACATGATGAAAGTCACGCATCGATGCGCTGCGCAGATCCCACCCATCAGGCCGCGAAAAGGACACGAACAAACATGTTTCATTAAAATTTATTTTTAAAAATAAAAGTGTGACCTAAAGGCATCATTACGCACATACTTTGCACAAGTAAACTAATAGAAAAGCAGAGGATTTTCAAGAATATTCTTTAATCAAATAAATAGAAACAGCTGTGCATTTTCCAGAACGACGCGACTCTTCGGAGTTTTCAAAAATAAAAATTAGAAAAGTTTTTGGTGCATCTCGCTTTCTTAAGTTGCATCACGTAAGAAGAAAAAATTTAGAAAAGAAAAAGGATACGCAGGGTGAATGCGAGAAAAAGAAAAGGATAGAAAGCGCGAGAAGGAGATCACGCTTCGACGACATTCGCATAAGACCTTCCTAAGCGGCTTATCTCCTCTGGCGATGCACTACTAGCATTTTCCGCAAGGTGCCCCGCGAAAAGGACAAGAAAGAGGGAGGGAGGGAGGCAGAGAGAGAGAGAGAGAGAGAGGGAGGGAGGAGACACTGAAGAAAAAGGCAGATACCACGAAGTCGCGCACTTTCACGGCGTATAGCATCCCGGAGTGTCCTTCCTTGATAGCGTGTCGTTTTCTCCACAACAACCTCGTCTTTGCACTCTCTTTCTCCCTCCATCCACACTCTTTCTTATATATTTTCTTTTATTGTCACTCTGTTTTTATTATCTACCCCCACCCAGCGTTTGACTTTTCACTTCTTGTTTCCGACTCGATTCTTTAACTAATATTAATTTGTTTTAGCAGATGGGCAGAATTTCTTATAAATGTTTTTGTAATTGGATTTTAAGGAACTGAGTTCAAAATATGGAAGACTTGAGTTATAAATATTTTAACTTAAGGAAATCAATTTACAGTTCACTTAGTGCGACTTGACATTTTTTTTAATTTGATATTAAAGTCATCCTTCCTTAAAAAATTAATGATGTGAAAAGTGAAGTCAGTTTATTTGTAATGTGATTGGCTGATCAGCTTATTAGTGATCTGATTGACGGAAAAATAGTTGACGTGAGAATTCGGTTATGTGACTGTATGTAAGTGCTCGTTTACAGTGATGACAAAAGTAGCAGAATCGGCCAAACGCAAGTTTCGTGGCGGCAGTCGCTTTAGATTTGGCAACACCGTCCGAGCGCTAGAGTTTGGACAAAATCGTAATCGAAGCAGAAGATAGTAAACATG
>JAWWEM010000010.1:25846247-25857574 GCA_035582935.1 Ormyrus thymus
GAACTTATTGCTTGAAAAAAAAAGGTTCCGTCAATTAATCCATCTATATACTTTACAAAAGTGGTTTTAGAAACTTTTCTTCCCAACATTGTTTTAACATCTTTTCCCGTCCAAAATTCCACACTTTCAATTGCATTTGTAGCTAAAATAAAGGTAAGTTCAACTTTACGCGTACAACATGTTTCCTGTGCTACTTTACATTGATGTCTTTTTCGCGGAACGCTTTCTGAATTCACAATGAAGGCGACGTTGCATTCAAAGATTTGAGTTCCGCAATATAGTGCATTCGACGAATCTGTCAACAATGAATGTTGGATTTCTGCACATAGTGGACGCATGCAAATTATTCTATATTTAAAAATTTTATTGATATAATAATATAACAACTTTAATCTAAAAACTTATAGAATAAATTTATTAATATACTTTCAGTGCATTTTAGACTTTAGAATTTTCAATTTTTAAGATTTTATTTTTAACCGTTTTTACAATAAAGCATTTTTTATTAAAGTTGGAAATATTGCAAATTTATTCTTGGATGTTGATATTTTGAAAATAATACATAAATGTAAGTTTACATTTACTTCGGACATGCTTCATTATTTCAGGAAATTCATTTATCTCCAAACACGATTCTCTATCCTGCCTTGGTTTTTGGTCGAACTTGTAAACATTTTTATCGAGAAAAAGTGACAGAATGACGAGCGGGGACAAAAGCTTGCATGTAACAGCCAAACTAAGTAGCTACCGAGTAGGAAGTTGTGCATGAATCGCACGCAGGCCGACGACGCTGGCGGCGCGCGAGAAAAAACGAGCTGTGGAAAAAACGAGAAAGTGTATGCATCGCGTGATTTGATGCAGTACAACTTGGAGGCGCGACACGCGGCCTTTAACGGTCTATGACGCGCGACTTTACAAACGACCGTCGCTAAAAAAGGCAAACTGCATATAAATCGAGCCCTCCTTTATGGCGCCGCAAACTTTTTTAGGAAGATTCTTCTCTCGCCTTATCTTTACGATCTAATACGAATTTGAATGGCTTTTTTTTAAAAGTGCAATATTCTCAGTATACGTTATTTGCTTATTTAGTTATTAAGCAATTCGTGGCATTACATAATAGGAAAAAAATAAAATATATTATGAAAAATCAAATACTTGAGCGAATTTTAAGAATACTTCAATAGATTAAAACTAATTCGAATACATTTGTAGATGGTAACTTCCAATATTAATCTGAATTTCTTCAAAACATCAAAAATAATCCCTAAAATTCGTTAAGAGTTTTTATGATTAATGGTTTAAAAAATTTGGTTTAAAGCTATGTAAACAATCAAATACTATTTCGCTGATAGCATATTTTAAAAATTATGCGTCATAAAAGTCAGAGTTGATTGCTTTTGTGATGACCACCAAAACTAAAACCGAACAGTAAAGCTGTTCGGCTGAAGCTTCGAACAGTATTGTCGAAATTTTACTTCATTTTTTAGTTATAGTCGGTTAGTATACCAAACGATGAACGTGTTCTCTTTCTGGAATATCTTCATTATTGCGTTAGTGCTTTCAATCGACGTAAATTTAAGTGAGAATTATAGAAATTTTAAATTATTCTCCATTTTAAAATATTTATTTCTTAAAATAAACAAAAATTCATGATATTCAAACCCTTCGAAGGATAAATTTAACACTATCTGTCCTACTCATCGGCTAATTTGTTATTGTAAAGTTAACAAATGCATTTTGATTTTTTAGTTTCAGATGATTCTGTTGCGAGTTATGACGTACACCGCAAAACAACTTTTTTTTCGGGGCGCTTACGGAGATTCACTGTTACTCGCTCAACTTTCAATATTTTGCAATGAAAATTTAGAAAAATGTTGTTCAAATGATGCATTATTATGTGAAAATTGTAGAAATTATGTGCAAAAATGTAGAAATTGACTGAATAAAATAACACTATTTGTATCGCTAAAAAAATTCTTAAAAACATGTCTTTTTTCACCGAATTAACCCTCCCCCTAAAAAAGGTTCATTTATCCAACCGCAAGTTCATGAATATACTTGCTTCAATCGAAATTCGCACTTATTCAGCTCTTTCCGACTATCAAGCCCTCGAAGTGTCAACTCTGTCTCTCTTTTCCTCGTCTAACTTACATCCAAATTACCTTTTACCTACAAAAATAAATAAACATTGATTACGCAGCCTCGTGCTTTTAGTCTCTTGTCTTTAATGTTGACTAGACTGTGAATCCAGATTCGACAGCTCCGCAGAAACTTGACCAAAGATTCAGCCTAGAAGCCTGACTGTTCGACATTTGGAAAATCAACAAGTAAACAGCCCGTCGTCTAAGCCGGTGAAAGCGAAACATCTGCCATTTCGATATCACCTCACACCTTCACCGATCGACATTGAGCGTATTAATCTATTGCCACGCAATAATAGCGTATATGTATTAAGACAAAAACAGAAGCCGACTGTTGGCGTCGTACTCGTCCAATGATTTCAGAATAGTTTTCAGTAAATATAAATTTAAGAATGGAAATAACAAAAAGAAAATTATAAATCAAAGTATAGAGTAAATTGATATAAGCTAGAAGAAATTCACATTGAATATAATTATTTCATAAAAATCGGTG
This sequence comes from Ormyrus thymus, assembly GCA_035582935.1. Classification (NCBI taxonomy): domain Eukaryota; kingdom Metazoa; phylum Arthropoda; class Insecta; order Hymenoptera; family Ormyridae; genus Ormyrus; species Ormyrus thymus. The sequence continues at coordinate 25,848,882 of JAWWEM010000010.1, forward strand.
AGTCAACAAGGTTCATAAAATCCGTATTTAATATTTTCTTTGGCCATCTACGTAACTTTATCTTTACTTCGAAGAAAAAACTCTGCGGGACAAAATTGAATGGAACTGATCAGTTGATATAACTTTTGAAAACTCCTTTTTAACGTGAAATAGTAAGGCCTACATAAATAAAAAATCTCATTTTATCATCTCATCATAAAATTTTACATGGTTCTAGCTTCAATAACCAGTTATTAGATTCAAAACGTGTAATCAATAAAACCAGTTATTGGTCCAAGATATAAAACAAAGTAATAGTGACGAAAGCTTATCTTCCTAACGATTTCTTTTGTTCAAAATACTGCAATCTAATTTTCATGGCAAATATTACAATTCCATCAAAAAACTATTAGTTAGAGTAATTACTTGTAGTAGGAATGAAATGTAATCGAAGCAAGTAGTGGTCAAGATCAATTTCCAAATTCTCGCCAGATACGTTGTAATTCCATTCGCTTGTATAGACTCGTTCATTCAATGAAGCTCTCGGCCAGGGTTTATCCAGTTGCAGTCAAACCCCATCATAACGAGTGCGCCACTGCCTCAAATATTTACCGTACGAAGCTTCCTGCTGAAAACAAAACAATGACAAAAGGACAGTTAATGATTCGCAGCGCGAGCGTTTCGGCCATTGAACGAGGCGCTGCGCAAAATCGAAAGTCAGGCCAACGGAATGACTGAAAGAGAGAGGGTGTAGGGGCGAAACCATGGGATGTAGCCGTGCCGTTATACAACGCGGCAGGCAGGTATTCGTAGATCCAACGCGGCGTGGCATTGCGCTTCGGTGGATGCAAGTATTGCATCTAGAGTTCTTAATTAAACGGAGACAAAAGCTCGGCGTGGAAAAAGGCCGATCCGTTCGATCGGTGCACTGATGTACTCAACGCTTTTCCTGCCCGTCTACTCTGCTCCCGTTGTTTTTCATTCCTTTTTTGCTCCGGGCTAAATGAGATCTTTTCGACCACATCTCTGCTCCGCTATTTGAATTACTTCGTTTACTTTTTTCGGCGGGATTTTCCTTCGTCGGGAGTACCGTTAAAAGACAAATAGATGCTGCGATAAATGTTGTTTAAACCTGGGTTAAAGATTTTTCTTTTCGGTTCGTTGCTCGAGTTGAAAAGAAATCTGTTTGAATTCTAGATAAAATGCTTTCTCTTGCTCTCAATTTACTTATCTCCCATAAAGAAGTTTCAGCACTGAATATATCAATAAAAATTACGCAAAAACTAAATTGGGGTCAGTATACGCAAAATATTACTGTTCCTTTGTAATATATTCTCTCGGGTAAAGAGAAAAATGGATTCTTTTAAAATTCACGATGTAAAGCATCCTAAAAATATGGGATTCAAAAACAATTCTGTATATCTCGCTTTTCTTTCAATTTCAAATTGAAATAACGGCTGAATTTTGCGCATGAATAAAATACATCTTATTGTTCATTCATTTCCCTCTACCGATAGTACCAATTTCGGCTCTTTACATCACTACTAACGCAGCCCTCAGCGTCTTCATTGACTCTGTATTTCTCATTTTCCGGGAGGCAGTAAAATTTTAATTTTGCAAAAACAAATATGGTAGACCTCATTGTCTCCTCCATTCTCTTTGCCTTACTCTCTTTCGTGCGGGTGGACACGTAGGCTACTGCACTTCTCGACTAGGACGAAACGTAATCAAAAACTTTCCCAGCAGCAGGCTGTCCTCGCGAACGCAACACGGCCGCACTTCCGGCTAATATCCGCGCGAGCAATGGAGCAGAGATAGTTCTGCGGCGGTGACAATTTCCAATCAGCGCGCGGAAATGGCACGGTGCTATAATATTTCGCAACCGCCGGCTTCTCTCTCTCTCTCTCTCTCTCTCTCTCTCTCTTTCTCTCTCTCTCTCTTGCGTGCGCACGAACGGTTATCGGGCGTCTCAGACGGATATGAGATTCCTGGCTGCGTCCGCAAAATGGCAGGACCCGAGTAAATTATTTGCGCTGCGAGCAGCTCGGGTACGCGAGGACGAGGCTGAGGTATTCCCAATCTTAATCGCGCGAACGAGCCGCTCGAGAACTGCGGAATCCCTTCCTAAGCGTCAATTGCAGGAGGAATGGCTAAGAGCGGGGGAAAGCGATATTGCGAAAGCCGGGAGTGCACGTACTGACTTATGCGTTTAGATAAACTTTTGGCAGTTTGAAATTTTTATGCTAATGGGGAAACGCGGTCGTATCTTCAGTGTGAGAATTTCGTTTTATTTATTACAAATAATGGAATGTAAAAAAATTATTTAAAAAGGCAATATTAATTGTTTGATATTATGTAAACTTGACAGAGGGTCTCTTCTTAAAAAAGTAATGAGCGTTCTTGTGGGACCATCTAGGCTTGATTTTTATGAATAGGTGCCAAGACTTATAAATTGTTTGAGATTGAGAGATTTGAATTTTTCAAAATGAAAGATTTTAAGGCAGTAAAATTTAAAAAAATCGAGTTTTTAAACGATTAATAATTAAAAGTAGAGAGCTTTGAGAATTAGGATAGAAAATAAAGAAAAGGGTTTTAAATGAAATGCAAATACTTCATATAAAAATTTCAAATTTCTAACCTCAAGTTTAACTGAGGTAAAAAATTTCTACTGAAAAATTGGTACTGAATTATTAAAGATTTAGAAAATTATAATAGAAAAAATAAATATATTGGGCTTATATAATACAATAAATTTCTAAAATGCATAATAAAAATAAGTAACGCACGTCTAAATTTAGTTAGTATTCTTAGAAGGTCGATATAAAGATACGAAAATAATTTAAGTAGATAGGTATTTTATCAAGGAATACATCGATTTTTTTTATCTTTATTTCATTTATTTCAGTTGTAATGTGATAAAGTAAACTGGGAATCCCATTTAGTCAGTAAAGCTATTCGGCCAAAGCTTTGAACGGTATTGTCGCCATTTCACTTCATTTTTTAGTTATAGTCAGTTAATATACCATGTTCAACATGTTCTCTTTCTCGAATATTTTTATTATTGCATTGATACTTTCAATCAACATTAAATTAAGTTAGAAATATAAAAATTTTAAATTATTCGCAAATTTAAAAATATCTAATTCTTTAAATAAACAAAAATTCAAATTTGTCACATTTAAGGTTCTGCAGACTTTTGTTATGAATGTAATAGTGTGGAAAATACCGAATGTAATTCAAACCCTGCGCAGAATAAATATAAAGTAAACTGTGAAGGTATTAAACAGCTTAATAGCAAGATTCAAATCGGACCAGGTATGTATTATTTTGTAAAATATCGGATAACTTTTATATAAAGGGTTTTTTTATATAAATTTTTAAGTAAAAATATTGACTAAAGTATTATTTAATTAATTTAATTACTGTTAATATTAATAATATATATATATATACATATATATTAAATAGATATAAAATTAAAATTTGTGTGTTTGTCATAAATAGTTTGTATTTATTTCATATAACATTATTACTATAAATTTAATCCTGTAACGTCCAAAGATTCTGTTTTTTCACTTTGATTTCTTTCCCAACTATTTTTGAGTATATTATTTCAGAATCAATCCTAAAATAAAAAAATGCACTGAAACATAAGTTTTTTTTTTCTTTTTAAAATTAAAAAAAGTGACAATTGACCTCTTATTATTAAAATCATATTTTCTATAAGTTTTAATATCTCTAGATAAAAACAAAAAAATTGTAAACTGGGATCTTTTTTTGCTTGTCTTTACAATGCCGTGTTCCAGTTTACAAAAAAGTGTAAAGGCCGCTTCAAAATGGCCGTTCAAACAAGGCAGTGTGAAATAAAACTTTGGCGTTTCGGCTTTTCATTTACTAGAAAAGAATCAACTTTACGGAAAAATGTTATAGAAAAAAGATGTTTAAAATCAGCCAAAAAATACGTGTGAATTATTTGAACATGTTTTAAGACGTCTTTAGATTTTCGAACTTAGCCACTTTTCGAAAAATCCAAAAACGTCTTAGAAATTAGCAATTTATCATACTTCTAATTGTTTATCTACTCTCAGACATTAACCTATTGCAACGTTGGCCAATAGTATTTTGTTAAAATTTGATTTTTAGAGTCGGGAATTACAAAATCCTAACCCTGGTAGCAAGTTTCCAATAAGTTTTATAGACAGAATCTAGATTGCAGATAGATACGCTAGATAGAATCTACTTAGAATTGTAAGAAGATTCTGGCACAAATATCGGTAGAATATACCAGAGCCTTAGCGCATGCACTGCAATGTCAAAATTATCTAATTCTTAATTTTTTAATAAAATAAAAAAATATAAAGAATGCAGTAATTATTCAATACAATTATTTCATAAAATTTAAAAATTATTAACATAAAAATCAGTTTACAATGCTGCTTTTGCTTGCAATATTTTTTGTCGAAATCATCATCATCGCCGATGATGATACCCAGGTGGTGCACTCCATAGTTTTCGGGGTCTAGGTGTCGATTTACTTTGAGGTGGCTATCTCCAAATATCAGGTGGCTCATTACGAAGTTTAGGTAGTGCGCTCCGTACTTTTCCGAGTCTATGGAGCGCACAACCTGGACATCATCATCGGGGACCAACTGCAATCAGACAGCGTTGTCGACGTGAATCGATACGTAGACCTCGAAAACTACCGAGCCCACCACCCGGACATCATCATCGGCGGGTGGAGATAATCACGTCAAGGTAAATCGACACCTAAACCCCGAAAGCTACGGAGCACGGTTTCTACAAAAACTATCGGGAAAACAAAAGTAGAACTCTAAACTTATTTTTAATTTTATTGAAATTGTATGAAATAAATTTATTGAAGAATTATCACATTATTTCTATTTTTATATAATTATATTAAATACTATTATGATTAACAATTTTTTAAATTGATATTTAAATTAAATTAAAACTAGAAGATATAAATAAATGTAATAATTGTTCAATAAACTTATTTCAGACAATTTAAAAAAAATTATAAAACTTATAGTCCGGTTCTACCGATATTATCGATAGAATTCATGTTCTTCGTATAGAGAATTCTAGCGAGAATTTATTAATGAAATCCAGCTAGAGTGTTAAAATCTAGCTAGATTCTAGCGATATTATCCGAAACTTGCTACCAAGGAAGGATTCAAGATGACAACAAATTTTGTGATTTCTTGACTCAGAGAGGTTGCATAATAAAAAAAATTTCATAGAACAATTACTGCTCGGAATTCACCGAATAAGGCGCAGTAATTTTTCAGAATTTTTTGAGATGTTTTTTTGATTTTTCGAAAAGTAGCCAAATCCAAAAATCTAATAATGTCCCAATAACTTCTGAAAAAATTCAGAGGCATTCCTTGGCTGATTTGATACATTTTTTGCTCTATAATATTTTTTCGTGAAGTTGATTCTTTTCTAGTAAATAAATGCCAAATTTCTATTTGACACTGTCTTGTTCGAACAGACATTTTGAAGCGGCTATTATAGATTAGAAAACTGGAATGCGGCATTTTAAAGGCAAGAAAAAAAGATTCCTGCTTACAAAACTTTTGTTTATCTAGAGATATTAAAACTTATAGAAAATACGAATTTTCTAAAAAAAAAAGAGATGGAAAATTATCTTTTTTTATTTTAAATCGAAGAAACTTCTGATAGAGCATAATTAAAAAAAGTCGGAAAGGTGGTTCTCAAAAAAAATCGATAGATTAGTTATATTTCTAAGGGGCTAAAGTCAAAGTGAAAAAGAACATTCTTTAGGCGTTAAAGGGTTGAAACAGGTAGTTAATTATAAATTGACTATTATAAAAAATTGAGTTTATTTATTACCAACATTATTGCTTTCAGTTGAATTTTCTATGAACAATACACAAGCTTTAGCAGTTAAACCAGTAAGGTGTTACAAGGTTGTACTGATGAGTAAGTGAAATCACTATTCTTTTTACTTTTCGCGTTTAATTAAAAAGCATTATCTAGTTCCGCAGTAGTGCAATGCATCCGCTCAATTTGATTATATATAATCACATGAAAATTTTTAGATTACAATGAGAAGTTAACTACATGGAGAGGTTGTGGAAATTATCCTGATGCATGTGTACAAGTAACGCAAGAAACAGCGAAACAACCAGGATTTGGCGTGGAATTGTGTCAAAGTTGCGAAGGTGATTACTGCAATTCGTCTTCAGCAATCAGCGTTGGATTTTACAGCCTATGCAGCGCCTTTTTCATGATCTTATTTACTTGGAAATGAGAATTTGAAATAATCAATCTGTAGATTAGAAAAACTTTGAAAATGTACATTTTATACATCACAGAAATATTAAATGAATACACTATTGTCAATTTTTTAATTACATATTTAATATAAAGTCATTGTTGAGATATTACACTTTTATATAAAAAGTACGTAATTAATGAAAAAAAATGAAATGAAATTATTTTATGTCTTCTGTGGGTGCTTAAAAAGCTTTATTCGCCCAACCGCGCGTTTATAAATATACTTGCTTCAATTGAAATTCTCGGAAATTTTAATCTTGCTTGAATAACTATTCATTACCATAATTATATATCCTTTCTGGTATTAACATATTTGACTTACCACCCGCATCGCTTTTGAATGAAATTATACATTTAATTTACGCACGGAGAAAGAAGATTCAGAAAAATTATAGAAAGTTTAGTAATATTAGGCAGAAACGCGGTATCAGACTGTAAAAAAGAACATTTTTATTATACTGTTGAGCTTTTTATCTAATCGTGTTATGAAAATTTACTGATTTGAACGAGAAAAATTGCAAAAAAGTATAATAAAAATTTAGAATTTGATGCACGCGCGAAATAAAATATAGTTTTTATTTGATACATTTTTAAAATTAAAATCGCCGAGCGACTTTTCCCCGTAGCGCTCGTCGCCCGAACTCGCTTCCGCGGAACTCCCGGGCTCCGGCGCTTAGAGCGAAACCGCTACCGATCCAGGGCGCCTCGGCGGACAGCCAATAAGACGCCGCGCAAGTCACGGGGTTTCACCCGTTCGCACTCGATCGCCAGCGGATCACCGGGACACACGTCCTCTTGAGCCCTTAAGCCGTCTCAGGTTTGGAGCGACCTTCGCTAACAGCAGCTCTCACTCAACTGCAAAAGAAGCGGGTCACCGCTCCACCCACGCTCAGAGCGGACCGAGTCCGCGTACGGGCAAACCTGAGAGTTGCTTTTCTGCTCACCGCATTTTATATCAACCGGGCTATTTGGTTTAGTTCCTTTTTTTTAGTTTTTTTTTCATTCGTGCAGTGCTCTATCGTAAAGAAATTTAAAATAATCAAATATCCGCATAATTATTTCGAGACCTTTCTCCTTTTCTTCTAATTCCCATCGCCGAGCGGACGTCAAATTTATACGTTTTCTCATTAAAATGAAAATTTTACTAGAAATTTTTGTAATTTTTTTGAATATGTTTCACAATTTCCAACCAAGTTGCCTAAATGCATCGCAAAGTATATAGTTACGCGCATGCGCGTCCCCGCCTATCCCGCTACGTGTTGCGTCAGTTCCGTACTCAGAAGAGACCATCTGAAACTGGAAGGACATCTATAACCTAAAACTGAAACCCACCACGGTTTTGAGATTGTGTATGTAAAAAAACAAAGTAAATACACTCTTAATTAAACTTGTGACGAGATTTGTGCTCCGCACAATTCCCTTCACCTAACCGCGTGCGCACGAAAGAGAGAGAGAGAGGCGAATAGGCTCTATCGATAAAACAGCAACTTTTTTTTGTTGGATAATAATTTATATTTACTGGCATCATTTTGAACCAAATAGAAAGACGTATCAGCATAACATTAGGGTGTATTCTCACTGCCACTGTCGAAGTCTGACTGCTGTTACACGTCATAGAGTTACATACTTTGCGTTTTGTAGCACATTTCGTATTATTAATCCAGAAATTAAAAAAATAAAGTGTTACTCATTTTTATGAAATTTCATTAAAAATTCGTTTTTTGTTTTATTTTATTATTTAAAAAACAATCATTGAAATTTTTTTATTTTGACTCTAATGAATGCTTTCAGCATTCTTTGATACTTCTAGAACACATTTTTGAAATAAAAAAAATTGAGTTTTTTGGTAATTATTGACTGTACCCTACCCTTAAAGATCTTTATTTTCAACAAAAAACTTTTGCGGGTAATGCAGGGAAAAAGAAGTATACAGCTTTGAACTTTCAAAAATAACTTGGGGAATATATTTATATACAAGGCCTTTAATAGTCCACTTGCCTTTAATGGACATCCTTCTTTGTCGCACTTGTATCGAAAACTAATATTTCTAAACTTCTTGCGTAAAGTTCGCTTTTCGATGCCTCTATTACGTACATAAATCATGTGATACTATTTTTAAATGTTTGCATAGAGCTCTATTTTTGATGCCCTATTACTTACGTAAAGTATACGGGAACCACACTTGTTGCTTTCAATCAGAAACAATTTAATACATAGTTTATATTTTTAAATAGAAACATTTAGTAATGTTCTGTGATATATGTGTAACTAATTCGTTTATTTTCAAACTAAACAAACAATTGAGAAACAAATTCCTACTTAAGGTGGCTCCGGCGATTTTTTAAATCCATAAAAAATGAAAAAGAAAAATACGAACTGATAGATAAAATCTC
>JAWWEM010000010.1:25857674-25908922 GCA_035582935.1 Ormyrus thymus
CTCCTTTTCTAACTTACTAAAGAAATATATTTCCCTCTTTGTCCTGGGCTCCATAAACCCCTATTAAGATTTTTATACATATATACAAATATATATAACTCCAGTTTCTGTCAGTTACAGTCAGTTATATATATATATAACATAGTATTGTCATATTTTTATTATTATTATTTTATTATGGCTTTTTACATTAGTTTTAGCAATATAGTTTAAATAAAATACAAAAAATTACTTTTATGTGACTATTATTAGTTAGAGAAAATTCAATTTAGGTGAAATTTTTATTTACTTACATTATTTTTAGCGCTATATATTTCAAAATAAAAAAAAATTAATTTTCTTTGGCTAATATTTTTATATGACTTAATTTAGCGCATTCATTTTTATTCAAGCTTGCACGAGATCAACTTTTATACATGGAGTTTCAAAAATTCTGCTTTTTATGACTTTAAATATTCCAATAACAAAATTTATATTTAAATTTTGTTAGCTTTTCATTAAATTATAAAATAAGCATATAAAAATAATATAATAAAATATAAACGAAATAATAATGGAACAATAAATTATTTAGGAAGAAGCTAACTGCCAATGACTTGGCAGCGGTTTTTTAAATTAAAATGTATATTCTCTTTGTATCATTATAATCTATTTCGAAATGAGAATTAAAGTAAAATTGAAATTTTAACATAATTACTAAAAAACGTATTATAAGTTATATCAGATTATTTAATTTAAAAAATTACCTAAATAATTAGAAACATTTTTCCATAATTTTAGTTTGGTATTTCAAATGGTGGAAGCTGAAGAGGAATATACCGAACAAATGGAGGTTTTAGTGAGCTGCTTTTTAAGACCCTTTAAAATGGCTGCAAGCTCGAAAAAACCACCGTGTAGTCACGAAGATGTTAATAGCATATTTTTGAATAGTGAAACCGTATTATTTTTACATCAAATTTTTCTCAAGGGCTTAACATCACGAATGGAAAGTTGGCCAACTTTAGTTTTAGGTAAGTTTTTATTCGCCATGTTTCTAATTTTAGAAAATAGCTGCTTCTACACAATTTTATAGGATTCTAAATTAAGAAAAATATTTTACTAATTCATTTATGAAATTATTTAAGTATTGTTCCTTAAATAAATAACATTAATAATTTGTCACTTTAAACTTTTATTTTACAAAATATTTTTTGCAATAAAAATAGCCAAAAAATAATGTTCTTAAACTTATTTAGCTTTATTTGTTTACTGTATGAAAATATATATTTAATTTTTACGTTTTGTGCTAAAGATTTACAATTATTTTTTTAAAATTCATTAATCAATAAGGCTATCAAAACCGTTTACATTATTAAATTTGACAACTAAATTTGTGAAAAAAATTATTTGTATAACTTTCTATATAAAAGATATCAAAGTAATTAAATGTAAAATACAATTAATAATAATACGTATTTATTTTGAGTTGAGTATTCATGCTGAGACAAATTGAGAAAAGAGCAGGATTATAAAACCACATTCAGTCATGATATTTGCATCATTATTAAAAAATATGTAGATGGATATGAATTCGATATGCGTATGGGTTTTACTCCTGCTATAAAACTGAAATCCGCAAATAATGTTAAATAATATTTAGTAACTAAATTGTAATTATTTATTGCCTTATAAATAATAAATAGAAGAATAATTACATTTAGATAGAGAATCACTGTCCTGTATAAAATTAAATACTAAAACCTGATTATTTTCTGCAAATATATGACTCGCAGAATTTTTCCATTAATTCATCTTTCAATCATACAAAGTTTTTGAGATATTATATTTCACGCATGAAATATAAATTAAAAGTTAATTGCTAACTTTCTCATTTTTACTAAACTTTCGTAAGGTTTTTCTGGGGTGAAATGCACCCACACACTTAAGACGTATTGATTTAACGCATATTACTTCACTTTTTTCAAATCAGTAAAGTACTTTCTAAATTTTTATATTGTTAAGATAAATAAAAATTAATTTATATTTCTTGAAATGTTTAAGGCTCTTTTTACATTTATAATGTTACATTAGAGTTTCTCTGATAGATAAACATTAGCTCGACATTTAAGCATAACTTTATCGGAAAGGGTATACTTATGCATAGAAAAAATATTATTCATTTGTGCTTTTATAATTACTAATGCTGACCGTCGATTCCAAAAAAGAATTATTTCTAAACTTAAGATTTACCCACAACTGGCTTTACGCATGTAGAAAACCTTTGATCTTTATTTTATTCGTCCCCAGGTGATCTATTTGACATGTTACTCCCAATGCTATCGATCTATCAAGAATACGTGAGGAACCACCACTACAGTTTACAGGTGCTCACGGAATGCAAGTCGTCTCCGTCGTTCGCAGCGTTACTCGCTCGCCTCGAAAATAAGACTGCTTGTCATGGAAGATCTCTTGAGACTTTTCTCACCTACCCGATGCATCAAGTAAGTACTTGTCTTTATGCGATTCTTGGTAAACTTGCTTCTTCGGTGAACGCATTCGACAGCCAGCAGTTTTGGCTATTCAACTTTCGCTCGTTAGGAAGAATTTTATTTTCCGCGAAAGTGGGGAAAGCTTCTTTGTGATATTTCTGAAACGATAAAAATAGTTAAATCGACAAATAAACATAATGCAAACAATTAATATAAAAAATGGCGTTTAATTCGCAAGAACTTTTAGAAATAACATCCTTATTTATTTTTTTTTACAATTGACTTTTAATTTTTACAGAATATAAAAAGGCAGGAAATTTTAAAAACTACCTGTGCATTATTTAGCTTCAAAAGAAAAATTCTCAGAGACCACATAAATTGTGATCCCACAGCTCGCAGAAAACTGTTCGCTACCTCCTCAAAGGAGTCTCATTTAACGTTCAACTTAATCCTCCCCTTAGCCTCCTCTCTCTTAAACGCGACGACCTGCCTCTCACGTTTCTTAACCGCCAGCGTCTCCTTAATTCGGTCGAAGCAGCCGCGGTCGTCAAAAGGGCCGGGCAGGGCCGACCGAAGAAAAAAATGCCCCATCTCCGGGAGGCTGCATCGAGTGAAAACGCGGCGGCTTTTTCCTTTGCGCGCGAGGCCGGCATCGATCGGCGGGCGCCGCTTGTGCCCGACACCGCACAGCGGCGGTAACTCGAGTCCCGTGTGCGCGCGTTAACGCTCTCGCATCCTCCGGGAGACCGGCAGGAGAGAGAAAGTAAATTTTACGCATTTCTCAAGCGATGCCAGGCGCCCCCATCCCATTTCATCATATTTTCTATCGCCCGGTGCGGGGTTTTTTTTTTTCTTTCGTGCCCGCGAGGTCGGTCAGGAATCTAGGACGCTTTTTGATTGCGAGAAATGTCTGTTTTCCGTGCGAATGAATCGCGGGATTTTTTTTCCGTTTAAAATATTGCTTTTAATAACACTCCGCGGAGGTGATTTCATTTGCGCAGCCATTTTCTGAAAAAAGTTTATTTATACGACCCGACCCTTTGTATGCTTATCTTGCGAAAAAATTAAGTTAATTAACGCAGCATTTGCAAATTAACTAATTACCTGACTGCTGCGTAACCTCTTCATTTTCGAGTGAATTCAATATCATTCCAAATGAGGGCGATACAAGATTTTTAAAATGTTTTCAATTTCACATATCCCTTTTGCACTTTTATATCAAATAAACGAACGCGCATTTCTGAAGAATTATTGCTTCGCATTATTGTTTCGCTGCAGCAGCACACGTACGGGCAAGTCCGTTTGTGAAAACTTTGCAACGCGAGATTCGTCCGCAAAATAATGAGATTGCAAGCTTCTCCGGAGAGGCCGCAGGCGACTCAGCTTTTAGTTCGGGACGAAGTTCAGATTTCTCCGCACGCACATAGGAGGACGGCATAGCTGAAATAGTATTCGTGGCGAGGAAAGTTCTAGAAGCGAATTAATTAGTAATATTGACTTTGCGGGAAAATTTATATAAGTAGAATTTCATTTGGTTTTGAAGTTTTATAAGTAAAACTTAGTATTTACTAAACATTCTGTAAATTATACATTCGTTGTTTTTCATTTTTTATGAAACAAGATTGAATTTGAAAAAGCAGAGTAAAGTTGATAATTCGCGCACAGGCACTTATTGATATTGAGCTAAATGAAAAACGAAATTAAAGATAAACCAGTTAAACAAATATTGATAAGAGAAAAATAATGCACGAACATTATTCAGCTTCATTATTGATTAAAAACGAAAGGTATTATTCCCTTTTTCTGTTTTATTAAATATTAATAAAGCCTTCAATTTCTTCCGGGAATATCGACTGTTCCCGACAGAAGCTTTACCCTGATAGAAATACTTCACGTCGAAAACCTATTAATATTTCCCAAGAGTATATCAAAAGAGAAATAAGATTTTCTGCTTGCAACTCAGACTTTGCATTTTTCTTTTTAATTATTTGCATAACAACGCCGCGCGGAGATAAAGTTGAAACTCATGCTTCCAGATACCCCGCTACATTATTACGTTGCATGAACTTCTCGCTCACACCCCGCACGACCACGTGGAGCGAAAGAGTTTGCAGAATGCCCGCCAGCAACTTGAAGATCTCTCAAGACAAATGCACGACGAGGTATTGTTCCCTCGCAACTGTGTCAAACGTTGTTGCGCAAATTATTATTTATTGCAAACAGAGGAGAAACGAGAATGACCGAGTTTAATCGCGCTTTTTTTGTCTTTTAGGTTAGCGAGACGGAAAATTTGCGCAAGAATCTCGCCGTCGAGAGGATGATTGTTGAAGGCTGCGATATCTTACTCGACGTTAATCAGGTCTTCGTTAGGCAAGGTAAGCTATAATTAGGGTTCGTTAAAACTGGCATTTCCAAAGAGAATCGGCAAGATTTTACTTTAGAATCATAATTAAAACTTCTTGTAGTGGAAAGAAAAGCTTGCAATTTTTAAAAGTTGCATTTTTCAGAAAGACTTATTAAAATTTTTAAATCGAAAGTTAACGTGTTTATATCTTACAAATGCTAATTCTTGTCTATTTACGAACTAATTAAAATAATAATAAATTCATTTCCATTAAAAATATCAAGCTCGCTTGTTCAACGAAAGCATTTAATGTTCAAAATTTCAAAAGCTATGATCAACTTCCTAATTATTCTACGAAAATAATATCATAAATAAGAACGTACATCGCCATACAGTGCATTCTGAATCTTATTTAATTCCGTTGAAGAAAGATGCCGTACTGACGTCGGTAAAGTACTGCACTGTTCTATGCGCGCCGATAACCGTTCTACCACAGCTGGAAAAGTCCCGGCCGGCAAATCCGAGCTTCGCTCCCCTTCCCATCAAAGCATTACCGGCGCTTTCTTCGCGCAAGCGCCACGTCTGACTAAATCGATGTTGCGCCACTTGACGAGTATCCCGCACGCGCGTAGCGGCCACTACACGCGCCGGCTCGGCGCGGCCAGAGTTCATGTTCGCTACTTGCTTCAGGGTCGAATCGAAGCATTCGGGAACCTATGGCATTGTTTGAAAAGATTTGCGTCTGATCATGATGTAATTAACGCGTAAAACCAAAAGTTGGGCCTATTTTTGTGGGTAAATGTAGTCTGTGTTTAATAATTTAAGAAATAAGAAAGGCTTTAAATGTTTGTATGAATCCTAACGAAAATTTAAACGAAAAAAGATGGAAATTTACTCATTTTTTTAATCGATTAGTTCATGGCTTTTATTTTTGATTTTTGAATTTAAAAAATTAAATGCGTTAACTATAATTTTATGTCTAAACATGTTTTTAACTTAATAAAAGTCTTGGGGATGACTATTGAATGATTAACAAGTAAAAAGTATGGTTTTATTTGTCATCCAAAAAATTCGTAATTAAATTTATCAATAATTAATTTCTAATATGCTTTTTAAAAGATATTAATTTAATTAACCGTCATTACATATTAAAATTAAACTTGAGAAAAATATTTTTAATCACATGTAAAAAAAACCTTCTAAAAAACAGAAAGCAATTGATATGAATAAATTATACTCTGGAAAGCTTAGTTAAAATTAAAACGTAAACGAAACTGGTACTGGAATGTACCATTAAAAATCCCCATTTTTTTAGTATTTAAATATTATAAATGTTATTCATATTGTAAACAAACTTATGATAATTTTTCAAACTGTCATATCACAAAGAGAATGTTAAAGATGATTAAAAGTGACCTGACACACAAGGATACGTTTACTTTTCATTCAGAATGCATTAACGTGTTGCGCTTCACGAATTATCTAGGTTACACTGATCGCCAGAAAAATCCAGGAACCCTAAGGAAAGCCCGTGGCTCCGGCACCCCTTAACTACAGTCCTGATTGAACGCGCGCGTTCTCCCTCTACGGAACGTCATATGGTTGCCACGAGCGGGCGAGCAAAGGCAAAACTCCCTACTTCCTCTCCCATTCCTTCCCCCAAAAAATAAAACAATCGCGTTGCGGCATTCACGCACCGTAAGCCCAGTGATCAAGCTGCTCTCGATTGCGCATTGTGTGCCCCGGAAGAAGACGCAACAGTATCGTGAACAGTTCGTGCTCGGTTGAAGAGAGGCGAGAACGCGCTTGCTTTTCATCTTCGAAAATCTGCCGGGGGCGTCGTACCAGGCGAAAACAACGCGCACCGACAGCGAGAGTGAAAGAGGGAGAGAGAAGGAGAAATGCCGCCGCTACGATCAAAAGACGTGACTGCCGTCGTCGTACTAATGCCGCCTTTCCTCGTACTCGGGGTCAACCAGATATCGTGAGCAATATCGACGATAAGACGGAAGGGTGGGTAGTGTTAGTTAAACTAATAGTGGGGAGATAGGTAGGGGCAACGTGGGGGACCAACGGATATTTTTTAAAGCTAGATTGTGGAGGACCCCAGGGGCCAGGGACCAAAACGGCCAAGGATACGGAGAAAGGAAATAGATTTACACACGTACTGACATCGTATTGTTTAAGATACCTCTATTCGGGACCATAACTAGAAGAATATTAACAATAACTAGAAGAATATTAACAATAATTAGGAGAATATTAAGAAGGTATAATTGCTTTTTTAATTCTTATAGGATTATTTGTGAAATGTACTTCGATAAATAAATAAATGACAATTAAATGAAAAATTATAATAATGCGCTTGTAAGATATAAAATTCACGCATTGAGTATCCTGATTTTTAAGGATACTGTTTAGGTCAGTTTGAATATGCATGTAATATAATTTAATAATTTTTTTTTTTTAACACTTGAGAGAAAACATTGGACAAAAATTTTTAAAACTTCTTTCTAGGAGCATTAATACAAATTTTGGAGAAACCAAGAGGCGCCAGAAGTCGTCTAAGTGCTACTTTCGGAGGGAAAGGTGGAGATAAGGAAGCTCTGAGACAATGCTTCCTTTTTTCTAATCATTTGATATTGACGACTAGACAGTCCGACGATGATGGTCGCCTAAACCTTATACCTCAAATAGGAAAAATACCGCTTACAGATGCTGTTTTGATAGAAGATCCTAGCGAACAACATACTCCAGAGGATGATAGTAAGTGTTTTGTTTTCAACTACTACGTATTTTTAATTTAAAAAAATATTGTTTTCAATTATTTTGGAAATTAAAGTATCCAATATTTTAAGTTGAAAGAAGCTATCAGTGAATGTAATATTCAGGATTTGTGTTATTTGTTATTATATTATAAAATTTTGTTAATTTATTTATTGATTAAAAAGTGACGTAAACTTGTATACAAAAGCAAACTAGTTGTTATTGATACTTTAGGATCATCAGTGTGCTCAGTCTCTAGCGGAATCAGTGAAAGCAGTGGAAGTACAGCAGCAGCGAGAGGAACAACCAGTTCAGTCCACCTACAAAATCGTGATTTCAAAATTATTCTTGATGTAAAATCTGGAGCAGAAAATCATCAAGTCACAATTCATCTTGTAGCTCCTACAATGCAGGTAAATACTTTTATCTGGTGTCAACAATCACTTTTTTTACTAACCAGTCTTATTAAATAGAAGAAAATTAAATAAAATATAAAAAGAGAATAAATAAGAAACGACTAATAATGATGTTTTATTTATTTGCAGGAAAAAGCAGCTTGGATCAGTGATATAAGTCAGTGCATGGACAATGTGCACTTTAATGACTTTTTGCATGGTTCTATATCAGACACGAGTTCAGTAACAATGCCTCAATCTATAAGAAACGATCCAAAACTTTTTAAAGACGATGTGGACATACGATTTAGTCGAACACTCAATTCCTGCAAAGTACCTCAAATACGATATGCAACTCCTGAACGCCTGTTGCAACGACTCACTGATCTGAGATTTCTCAGCATTGACTTTCTCAATACATTCCTGTTGACATATCGGGTTTTCACCGATGGTGTTACGGTTTTAGAAGCGTTGAAAAAAGTTTTTTATGACACGGAACCTCCGGATGCTCAGATTCCTGGTGGTTCCTTAGCGTAAGTAATAGTATATTTCGATACAAGAGCGAGAAAGTGATTTTATCCTCTTGTGACCGTTTTCGCTCGAGTGAAGCAAGGATGATGAAAAGGTGACACGAGGTCAAAATCACCTTCTCGCTCGTGTATCGAACAATATTTTTTGATACGACGTGTGAAAATTCTAAGATCGGATTCGAATTCAGCGAATCCAAAATCTTTGAACAAGTATATAGCCTCATCTCATATTTTGTAAAGTGCCGACCTGTGTTAATTTTTTTGTGTTTAATATTAGTTTTTTTGTTCAGTGTGCATAAAGTTCCGCTTCAAGTATTATTCCAAATTTGCAAAGAGCCATTGCTGAAACAAAATGAATGCTCGCCACGTGAACATAATACTATACACTCTTGCGGGATCCTGAATCACCCTTCTAATATTATAGTAAATTTCGATTCTAGAGCGCACAATAATCTCGCTTCGCTCGGGTAACAAACTGCGGCCCTGCAAGAATAATACTTTACTCTTTTGTATCGAACTTTATTTTTCAATCTTTTGCGACGTTTGTTGCCCAGGCAAAGCGAGGATAACAACCACACGAGATTAGTAAGTAGTACATACTCGTGACCTAGTGCGAGAATATAACGGTTTACATATGATAGGAGAGGCTTAAGAAATCGAATTTCCCGTACAGCGTGTGAAAACAGAATTTAGATAAATTTGAAATTCCGTTAATAAATTAATACTTGTTTGAGTTCTATATTTCTTTAAATCTCTCTTCTAGGTCACTAGATGTTTCTGGATTACATGCGGCGGATTCTCATCAATTTTTGGATGATCGTAGACGAAACAGCGTATCTCCTCGTCGAACAAGTGGTGCTAGTTCCGTTTCTGGTAACACATTAATTTCCATATTTTATAAAATATGTTTAGTTGTATTATATTAAATCTATATTCCTAAAATAAGCCAAAAGTTTTTTACCAGGACGTGAATAGCGTATCGATTAGACAAAAAATAAACAACCTTGAAAAAGATAAGACCTTCTAAATAAAAGTAAACGATAAGAAAAAGCCTAATCATTTTTCTAACTAAATAATTTTTCTAAGAAACTTAAAAATTTTAATTTATCCATTTTAAATATAAAAACTTTGTTTACTTTGAAAATATTTGTGAATTTTGTAAATCATTAGTAGATTTTAAAAATAAATAATATTAAATTTTAAATCCCTTTTTTATGAGAAATAATAATTTTAGTTCAATTATTTCATGTTTTAAGTAACATTTTAATCGTCCCTCTTAAATAGGTTATTGACATTTTTTAAAATGGTTTAAAGTACATAAAAGCTACATGACTTTAGTTGTATATATTATATACGTAGGTTATGGATCAGAAGTAAGTGATAGTCGAGAAACGGGAAACAGCAATATGTATGAATCAACTTCGAGTTTTATGGCCAGCGTAAAGCCTCATTGGCGTACTAGCTACAAAAAACGTGAGATTCTAAAATTTCAGAAATTCTAACACTGTCATTTCACTTTTAACCATGTAGTTATACTTGTTATAATTTTTATGCTTAATAAGGAGCACTTCATAAATTCATTTATAAACTGGTTAACAAAAAATGTCAATACAGATTATTGATGTTTATTCTGAGAAGTAGACGTTTTATTTTTTTAATTGTGTTTCACATAATAACAATGCATGCACCAAAAAAACACCAAATTGTTTTATCGAAATCATATTAAAATTTTCAGTTTCATACTTTAAAACTATTAACAAGTAGAGCCTCCCTTGTTTGGGTCACATATTTTTCTGTAACTTCGATCGTTAAATGTTTCACTGTTGTGAAACTGTTGTGATCCGGCCACTATTTTTTTAAGAGAGGAAAAAATATACCCCAAAGTTACAACAAAATCTGTTACCCCAACATGAGAGATTATTCTCGTTACTATATGACGATTGCACGATTTCATTCTGCTCTGAGGTACTTTTTTAATGAACTATATAAAGAGTGTATCACGTTATATTTCATATTACACGCTGCTAAAGTAGTAACGTTGTTAAACGTAATAACTACACAAATAAAAAAAGTTCTTGAAAAACAAAATTCTATTTGAATTATAAAACAAGACAATTTTAACATTTTAATTGTAATAAAAAAATTATTTAAAATTAAAGAAGAGGAACAGCAGCTTGGTTTAATTTCGGAGGCACCGACAATCGTTAGTCATAATTCACCTTCCCGCGCAGCAAGTACATCGACAGCTAACCAATCCCCAGCCACTTCAAGAAAAGTTAACATACGAGTAAGTGGCAAAGGGGATTCAGATGACGATGGTTACCATCTGACTATACCAAAAGTAATAGCTGTTTCATCGAGTGCCGAAACATTAACAGGTTTATTTTTACGCTTTGTTTAAAAATTTGCCACATACATGCCTTTACAGCTAATCTTCTAATGTTATTGTTGATATAGATACTACTGTGATTAGTGCGCCTTCATCTCCAAGTAACCTAAGCTCTGTCACTTTGGTTGGTTCTACGGGATCCGGATCAGGCTCTGGATCTGATAGAAGTCCTCAAGATGGGGGAGATCTTGTTTACTCTCGTGGTGTTTCCGAGGAAACTGACGATACGCCTATTGCTACTGAAGATAACTTAAAAGATGGTTAGACTTCATAATATTTATATTTTGTAAAAACCATACGTATAAAATTAGTATATTTTATTTCATTAGTATTATTTTAGTCTATTATGCACACTTCGCGCTTCGTGTTGAAAATTGTTGATTGTATTTTTTCATTAATCCGTAGAGGTTCAATTTACATACGAAGAACCATTTTGTCCACCATCGCCAAAAACACCTAAAGTAGATAGCACACCAAAGGCTTCCCCTATTCGTTGTCCGCGCAAAAAGCGATTAGAATCTGACAAGGAAGGGCAAGGTTGGATCGATGATGAAACAACGTCATCAGCCGATCCGTGTCCACCTCATCAGTGCCGCTATAATTTTCACCATATCCACAATCATCACTGCACCGATCATCGAGCTTCCATAGCTTCTGCACCACCGTCGACTACAAGAAGTGGATCTATATCAACGATTGTTGGGGTAAATAAGACTTTATATCAAAATATATCGGAAAGAATGTAACAGAAATTCGTTTCATTCTTAAAAAAGTTAAGAATATAAATCATTTGTTAATAATTCGTTTGCTCTAATTTAATTATTTTATAGAATTATTGGGCAAGTAGACGCTCCATTCAAGACTGCGATATAAATTGTGCTGGTCAGCAAGGATTTCATCATGATATACCTCAATCGTCCAGTAAAGCTGGAGTTGTTATTACTAGTTTTCGTCAAAGTCATAGGAGGTTTGTTAATATTTGTACTATTTCAATGTATAATATTAAAAAAACTGTTACTTCTGTTGAAGATTTATTTTAAACATTCGAAATTGTTTTTTAAATTATTTCCTGCATGAGATGAGAGAGTTATACAGTAAGATTTCTTTTGGACAAAGCCTAAAATTATTTTTTACGATCAATGACAAATATTGACTTTTTAAATATTTTCTTAATATCAATTTGACAAAAAATCATTATTTTTACAACAACAATTATCTAAACCAATTTATAATTCTTAACTGTCAGTGGTTGTTAAATGTAATAATATACTTTCTGGGCATGATTTGTCAGCTAATCACAATATATATCAATTCATATCATTATGTAATATCATAACTTCAATTTTTAACTCAGAAAATTTTTCATGTATAAATTTAAAAGTAATTAATGTTAAATTTGTAATAAATATAAGTGCATCTATATTGTTTCCATATTATGTCAATGTCGATCCAAAAATAATAATTGTTTTTTTTGTATTACAAAGACTATAGATAATTACATCTAATTTAATTGTTTTTATCGTTTTAATTTAATTATATTGGATATGTTGATCTTAATGTGAATAAATTAAGCGTGTTTATACATGAATATTTATTGTCACACCTATTGTAAATAATTGTGATTTTATAAAAATGTACATTCCACTAATCATGATTTTATTTATTTGTTGATACTTTCTTAGTTTGTATTTCAGTTTTGATTTATTAAAGGAACTTTTAATCAGTTGTAAGAAAAATAAAAGACTCAACTTAAATATCGCAGCCTTATTTTATGTTCTTTCAAAAAGTAATTGTTTTTCCTGTATTTTTTCACCATACATAGCATTGGACCTGAATCTATTTGGTAAGTATCAACGGCTCCAGCCAGATTTTAGTCTAGTTGGAATGCAAATAGTAACTGATAATTTAACCATTTTTGTTACAGTAGTAATCCACTAGTTCTAGTATAATGTATTACACTACTTTTTTCAGTATTTTTGCATGTTTTCGTAATTAGTTCTTTATCATGAAGCAGCATTAGATACTAAACTATTTTTCAAGTAAGTTAATAATCCCTACAATTGTTTTATTAAAAAGCATGTGTAATGGCGTTAAAGAAAGTATTTAAAATTAACGAATATTTACATTTCAAGAAATTATAAGAGAAGTTTGGGATTTTTATCTTGCAAAATACTCTACATACTATTTATTTATTATTTTATTAGCTTAGTTTTTAGAAGTAATTTTTAATAATAATTTTAATAATAATTTTACAGAAGAAAAATTAAAAAATCCTATATAATACGTGCAAAAAATGCAGAATAAAATATAAACTATTCTTTCACGTTTAAAAAAGTTAACGATAAATAAATTACATAATAATATTATACATTAATGTGTTTGTAAAAATGTTAATATTCAATGCATTTTATGCTTTAAATTAATCAGTGCAGCTATTTAAAAAACATCTAGAAAGTCTTTTAGATTTAAATTTGCTAAAAATTTGCTAAAAACACTTTAGTTAATACCAAACCATTATTAAATTGACATTCATACTTGTTAAATATTTAAAATATCATTTATAATTTTTAAAAATAATATTGAACATTTAAAAATATTTAAAAGTTTGATTATGTATTATTATGTTGAAATTCAAAATTCATATTAGTATTGAAATAATTATTTTGTGTACACTGAGAGAATTTTCGAGTAAAAAATACCTCCTAAATGAAACTAATCGCAGGGCAATGCGATTTTTTGGATAAAATTTACTCGAAAGTAGAGTAAAAATTACTCAATTAGAGTAAATAGTATTCTAAAAGGGGCTAAATATTATTCAGAAAATCGCACTGTCCTGCGATTAGCCTATTTTAGGGAGTAATTTGTACTCGAAAATTCTTTCAGTATAGTCACTATTTTTGCGCGTACTGTTATAATATAATGAATATGACTATAAATAAAATAATTTATTGACATACTTTAAGAAAAGGAAAAATTTCACCGAACAACGTGAAAAACTTTATCATTAGATCAGTAGCTTTTGCATTTTGTCAAATAAAAGCAATGATTAAACCAACTTATGCATAAATTGAAATGCATCATATTTTAAAACTTTATGAGATAGAGATAGACAGAAGAAATAAACGCTCGAAATTATTGAAATTTATGATTCACATTAATCTGACTATAGGAGTAGCACATCTACAGCAGCGACAGCATTCGCCATAGCTACGTCTGCATCAAGCAATCCCCCGGACCGAGTGTTAGACGGCGGCAATCATAGTTCTTGCCGGGAAAAGAATCGAAGAAAAGAGTCTGTCATGTCAACGGCAGCAACTATGCGAGTGCTGAACGTATTACGACACTGGGTTTCCAAACACGCCCAGGACTTCGAACTTGATCATAAATTGAAGAACTTAACAATTGAATTTCTTGAAGACATCATCTACAGCCCAAACTTATTACCAGCTGAGCATAAAGCAGCTGGACAACTTCTAAGATTAATAACTAAAGAAGAATCTGACTGCAATAAAGTCGATCTTAAAAAGCTACTTACTCCACCTTCGGTAAAGCAACAACTTTTACTTTCAAGATTTTAAAGAAAAGAAGTTTCAATAATAAAACTGTATATTGAAAAAAAACTTTTTCATTTTCAGGCTCCAATTAAAGAAGGCATTGAAACTCTATCTGCCCTCGAAATTGCAGAACAAATGACATACTTAGATCATCAGATATTCGTTTCTATCGCAAGCGAGTAAGTGAATCTTTCAAGTTACAAAGTTCATCTGAATCATGAGTGAAAAAGCATACAGTTTTAATTATGTTCACATTATATTAGATACTATTAATTTTTTAAATTATTTTAATAGTAAAATTTTTATTGCGAACGATTCTGCATATATCTTTTTAATTCTTCTTCCTCCATTTATTTTAAATGAAATTTCTTTTATTGCAGAGAATTTTTGGGTCAAGCCTGGATGAAATCAGATAAAGCAACAAAAGCTCCTCATATAACATTAATGACAAAGCGATTTAACGAAGTATCCCAATTGGTTGTATCTGAAATTGTTCGTCGATCCAACATGCAAGCACGAGTAGCTGCGATTGAAAAATGGGCAGCTGTAGCTGATATAAGCAGAGTGCTTCATAACTACAATGGAGTTTTACAGATTTGTGCAGCTTTCACTAATAGCAGTGTATTTAGGCTTAAGAAGACTTGGGAAAAAGTATCTAAAACGGTAGGGACTCAATTATTTTCGAAAATCACTTTATCATAAAATTTCATAATATTTTAAATATAATTTAAGTGATTTTATTTTTCCAGACAAAACAAACAATTGAAAGACTACAAAATATTGTATCGTCCGAGCACCGATTTAGAAATTTAAGAGATGCCTTACATCGATGTGATCCTCCTTGTATTCCATACTTGGGATTGTATCTTACGGATCTATCATTTATAGAAGAGGGCACTCCAAATTTTACAGAAGAAGGTCTACTTAATTTTTCTAAAATGAGAATGGTAATACGAATAATATTTACTAATGACGAACATAACTAAACGAGAAGAAATGCGTCAAAGCAATGATTAATTTTTCAACTTTCTATTCAACTGTTTTATATTTGCAGATCGCACATGTGATACGTGAAATACGACATTTTCAACAAACTCCTTATAAGATCGAATTAATAGCAAAAGTGAGGAATTACCTATTAGATCCTTCACTCTTACTAGAAGAAGAAGACCTTTATCGGATGTCCTTGGAAATCGAACCTAGGACTTCCCGATTAAGCAGCGCTGCATTAATTGGTCTTCCGCCTAATATCGGAGCAAATCTAAAAAGAGATAATTAAAAGGAATACTACATTCCTTAAATTAAGTATTCTCCATTTTTATTTCTTTTCTGGATTAAATATTCTGATTAGATTATCAATACATTAATTCAGTTAAATTAAAATTAGAGATTGTTTATAATCAAGGGCAGCTTACTTTGCAGAATTTTAAAAGATGAGTATAAACAGATATTTTTTGAGAAGTAAAAGTAGCTAATTATATCAATCCTCAAGTGTGTAAACGTCACGTACTTATATAGATCTACATTACTGACAGATGTGTAGGTCTATACTAAAAATTATACTAAGAAAAACTATAAGAGATAAGTTAATGAGGAACCTGATTCTGATTTAGAAAATATATACGTCCTATGAGTAAAACTATCGTCAACACTGTTTATACATCAAAATGTAAATCTGATTAATTGTTAAACAGCTCATAGTTATGTTCATATCAGAAATATGATGAAAAAAATCTTTAAAAATTTTCCTAAGTGCCAAAGAGTTAGAATTTGATACGTAATAGATATTTCGTTTAGTCTATCGAGAGATACCGAAAGAAGTAAAAATATAATAAATTATTTTGCTTTATTTTATAAACTGCCACTGCTGGTCAGTGTACAATATTTATTTATATACTTCTTTATTAATTTTGAAATAAATTTAAACTCAATCGAGTATAAGATCATAATAGTTGCTTACTTATTTAAAACTATTATCTGTGATTTTACCATTCAAAAATAAAAATAATCTTGGAATAACTTTTAATACAAATAATGCAATCCAATTAATGCATAGACAAGTAAAAAATATTTTGATTAATAAACTAGGCATTCCTTAGTGAGTTTTATACAAATGAAAATAATGTTGATTTAACCATGAATGTTGTTCTGCAGAAATTATTTATGGTCAAAAGTAGAATGATGAGAATAAAAAATATGTTTATATTATTTACTTATTGTTTAAAAAATTTAATAATAGGCGATACAATTAGAACCACTTTTTATAATTTAAGAAAAAACAGCGATAACAATCAATTTCACGTTACTTAAACGTTTATACAGTTTAAACAAGAATTTATTCTCAGAAAAATATCTGTATGTTGAGTTAACCAATAATTTTTAATAACAATTTATTCAAAAAATATAGTTTATGAAATGAGATGTGGTTTAATTTCATTTGATAAAACTTGTTCTGTAATAGTACAAATATTTATTTGAATTACAAAATAATTATAACATGCCTTTAAATCTGTAATTACCAGATATTCTAAACCGATTTTGGTATAGAATTTCGAGATATTAGCGTAAAGGTCATGAAAATCCTGCAATCAGAATAAGATGAACAGCTAAATGATTAATCATATTAAAATAGTGTTTATATAGTTTATTTTACAAAATGTCTGAAATAAAATTCAAATCATAAAGATTTCTAACAAACTTTATGCTTATTTACTGAATGAACTAAATATTTTCAAATTGGTATATACATGTATTCAAACTTAAAACATAATTGAAATAAATGATCAAAATTATATTCAAATAATTTATAGACATAAACTTTATAATTGAGTCAAACACGTTAAAATTATACCAAAATTTTGTGTAAGTGACAATCAATAGAGTATACAGACAAGAATATACAAAACAGTATTTTCATTCTACGACTTTATTAAATTTTTCAAACCTATGAGATTGAAGTTTTTGTTGCTTAAAGAATATAAAAATATAAAATTGCTGAAAATTAAAAAATATTTTGCGTACATTCGCGTTGTTGTAAATATATACATACATGCATACATACATACATACGTATGTATATGCATACATTTATGTATAGTAAGCAGTATTACTTACGTATGTATATGTAAAATGTATCAAGTCTATTAATAGTTCCTTAACAAGGCTACAACGATAGTACAGAAAAAAGCACCTAAAAATGCTTTTACTACATGGAATCAAAGTACCCTTGCAAGTCTAAAACAGATTTTGTGAATTTAAAGAATATTGATTTAATTAAATTACAATCAAAATATAAACTTCATTAAATATTAATGTACTATATACGAGAATTTAATTGTAACTCTTATAAAACATATCAATTTAAACAAACTTTATTGCGTTTTGAAAACGTCAAAATTGAATGATATTTAGATTGATTTTACATTTTAAGAAGTTAGATTATTAAGGTTTTGAAAGTCTCTTTATATCACTAACTTCTTTGATTTGACATAAATTTAAAGCAAATATTATAGATTCGATAAACTGTTTTCTATTAACATAATTTACATGATATAAAAATAGGTGCACGTTTTTACGTAGAGAAAATATTTACTGGTTTCTTGAAAGTATTATGATGCAAGCATTAAGCTCATAGTTTACAAGAAACTGAAAACTGACTTTATTATATATAATTGTAGGACTTAAACTTTATTAAAATTATAACTGTTGTTAAATCTACTACATAGATAAATCTCAGTTTAGTAAGATATATTTATTAAAAATAAATATTTAAACTTCTACTGCGTCAACTGATAGCTAATCAAGGAAACTGAAATATTCAAAGCAAGCTAGAAAATATAACAAAATTAATTAAAATTTTGTTTTTCTCTAGAAGTGTTTACATTAGTAAAATTTCTAATTCCCATTTTTTAATTTCATAAAATTTTTAAAAAAAGACTAAAAAAAAATTTATTTCATTCACATTAAAAATTTGAAAATTAATATTATTAATGTTTAATTTTAATTTAAAGTATTTTATTACGAATTACGAAAAATTCTATGACGTTTTAAAATGTGTAACATACAGTATATATGCAGTTAATTTGATACTAATCAAAGTTGTAGTAGTAAAAACATTAACGGAAGATACATTTATAATCGAATAAAGGTTCTTTTACTGTCATAAAGCATCGCGCAAACCTATCTTGCGTAATATGAGAGCTGAATGAATCAATGTCAAATATTAACGATGTTCTTTACTGTTGATAATTTCACTGGTCTGTAAGAGTTTATTTGGTTTCAAAATTTTAATCATAAAGGATTAAAGGTAGGAAACAAGAATTTTCTATTAGAAATGACTGTTGGAATTCTAATTATATTTAGAATCCAAAGTTACAAAATAGGAAATGTGGAAGTTGTAAACTACTTACACAGTTTACTTAATTATTACAATAGCATTATTATAAAAAGTTAAAAATGTTTATACTTACGAATGGTCCTTAGATCAGTGAAAATTTATGAATTCTATAAATATAATCGTAGATAATCATATATAACTGCATATAAAATTATTCTTGTGCAAATTAATTAAAGCTCTCTAGAATTTTCTACCACTATAAAAAAATATTATTTGCAGATATATATGAAAAAATCGTTTCGATTATATACACTAATCAACATCGGTACTTTTCCCAAAACTTATTATATTGAAATTTAAAACTATTGGTCAGGAATAAATTGCACTAATCTAGACATACTTGTATCCACTTGAGAAAGTACGCAATACGTTGCCTAACAAATTAGGTTGTAAGAGCGCAAAAGTGCAAATGTCATCTGAATTCTTTTTGATGCTGTTTCTAGAATGTAACTGGATTTATCTACTAAAATTTATTGCTTTAAAGCTTATTATTTTATTTAATAATTAAAGCTTACTATATTATAAAAAATGTGAAAGTTAACGTACAATATTTTATAATTTAAATGCATTATTGTTTTATTCATTGATTATTGTTAACATACCTTCGTAGATACGTAAATAAACTTGTAATGGCAAACGACGATTTTCGAAACGGAGTTGCAAACTAGAAACAAGCTATTTGGAAAGAAATCGATATAAAATGACTAGTAATTTATCGAAAAATTGTTTCACCTATTCTAAAGATGTCCACTTTTCTACTAATCGTGCATATGTTATTAGTGTAAATGGGAACGCGAAGCTGAGAGTCTACTGAATACGCGATGCTTCTTTAATATAGTCCTAACACAAAAATGAGAATTCGATTGCAAATCATCAGCTGGTTGTGAATAAGTGTTTAAATGTGCCGTAATGATGACTGTAATGTAAGCGAACTTTTACATGAAACAATTAGCCAATATATACATTCAATATAAATATAGTATACAAATTGAAGAAATATTACTTTTTTGTTAATTGAAATAATTAAAGAGATCTTTCATAAGCAACGCTTGATAAAGTAAGTGTTAATTCGAATACAATGATCATAACTGTTAAATTATATTTGAAATTAATGACAGATACTTAAACAGTAGATATTAAAAAATTCGATCGGCTGATCGCTTTGCGTAAATTTCATCGCTTATATCAGGTCTCATTATCGACAATTCGTCTGGCATGCAATACGTTTACTATTATATAGTGTTAGCGTAAAGCAAATCTCTATCTTTTATCTAATGATAAAAGCTGAAAACTGACTAATTATATTATATTATTATTCTTAAGCTCGAGGAATTGAGAGTAAAAAAGTAAAAAGAGCATTGAAGGGTATTAAAGTGTAGAAATGAGCGTGCGATTCATTTTATTATATGACCCTTTTCCAAATGAATCCTGGTGTCACGTAAGTTTTTAAGATAGTGATGATTATATATGATATAATAAAAAAATTTCAATATAGTGTTAACTAAGACAGGGGCTTATTTCATCTATGTTAAGAACAATAAAAAAGGTAAAACCTTTCAGCGTCCTCGAAAATATTGTATACTAATCGTTAAATCTGTCTCTGATCTATCAAATATTTTATATCTTCCGTCTGTGAATGAAAAGAAAATATTCTTCTGTAAAAAAATGTCTTTTTAATGTCTCGATACCTTTCCATGAATCTGAAATATGTATGCTATAAATATTTTAGCACGTATCAACTTGTTTTCATTGATAATTTTAAATCAAAGTTATATTTTCTAGAAATTCTAAATTCTTTTAATTTCAGTATATTTTCATAATTCTAGTACAATTAATAAAAAACCTTAAGTTACATGATGATATATTTTAGTTAAGTTATCGTAAAAACTAACTAATCTAGTCTAGTAAAATTAAAATTTTAACTAACTTTTGATTCGATTTTATTTTAATTATTAAATTTAAATTATTTTTAATATCTATAAATGTTCGAGTTTAACAAATTCCAAATTAGAAAAAAATTTTAGACAAAAGTAATATTTTTTTATATGTTTTTTGAGTAAAGGATATAGATATTTTTCTTAAAATTCTAACTATTAGTAAAGAATGCAATGATTAAAGTACTGACTGCATTTTTCACTTTTTATGTCATATTTTATTGATTATTAATAGAATTTTGAAACTATCCTCGAAATATTAGGTATGTTTAATATCTGTTACAAACTTTAAAAAAGAAAATTACTACATTTTTTAAATTCCATTTCTCCTATTTAAAGGTTCCAAAGAAGTAACATAAGGCATTGTATTTATTCAATTTTATACGGATAATAATAGAAAACTATTTTTATATTTGACTTCAGCATGCAAAAAATTTATTGTTACGTCAATATCAAAACAAAAATAGCATGGTATGACGTAAGTCTTCTTCTTAGCATTCATTATTTTTACAAAGTACAAATCAGTACTTTATTTTATTTATAAAAAGTACGTAATGTAAATATAAATATCTTTGTAAAAGCTTAGCTTGATTTTTATGAATTTTTTAGCAATCATATTGGTTAGTTTCGAAAAAAAATTGAAAATATATCCTTTTACATTCCAAGATTTGTATAAAAATGCAATAAACCTCAAGCAGGGTATATTTAGCCACGAAAGTTTTTATATCAAAATTCTATCAATATGTATGTAACGTTTAATATTTCAACTATTTTCTAATATTTTAAGCTAAATATCTATTAGACTCACAAATGCAAACGTAATTTCACTTAAATATTTAAGGTTGTACAACCGAATGAAATGCTTTATTTGAGATTTTCTTTAATAAAAATGTATTATAAATAATTAACTATTTAGGTACAAACTTGTCTTAATACGCTTTCGAGTAGAGATATTTCTCTTACTTTAGTTCTGTAGAATATCTGTCCTTTGTTTAGTTTATGCTCAGGCAGAAAATACTTCCCTTTCGTATGGAAGTGATGAAAGGAGACTATTGGACGCGCTCTTTTCGAAGGGTAGGAACGATGCGTTGAAGTAACAAAAGAGGTTTTCGAGTAATTATATAAAGGTTCGAACTGTTACTTGTTTCGTCACTTTACTAGATATATTTAAAATTTAGTGCAGATTTGAAAAACGTTTTTTTATCAAGTTTCGTCTAAAAACTAAGAAAACATTTGCGGAAAATTTGTGTGTTATAAAGTTTAGATAGTCTCATCATTTTTTCATTTGTATCTGTTTTTCATTGATACCTGAAAGATGGGGGAAAGATGTATAGGTGGGGTGCATACTCCCCCGCAGCCCCCGTGACCTCCACTCTGTGCTCCTAGCCGATTGTAACACCTGCATGCATAAAAATATTTAATTTTTATTACAATTTACAAATTTTGAGTAGCATGTATAATCACTTACATTTCCACGATTATTATTCTCTTTTTCGCAAAGCCTCATTTGCTAATCTAACAACTTAGAGATAGAAATTGGAGGCAGGGAGGAAGACCAATAGACCAAAAGAGGGAAAGAGAAAGCCGGAGGGACCCTTTCCCCGGGCGTACTCTATACAATTACAGCCGGAAGCCGTGTCGTTTCCCCGCCATTTCGCAAGATTGTCAAGCTCAATCAGCGAAGTTTCGAGCACGTTTGTTCTCACCGACTCTGGGTTCAATGCAAAATTGGAAAATGCAATCATCTATTCGCTTTTCATCCGGCATTTAAGTTTTCACTCTGATTCTCGAATGCAATGCTATTCGCGAAATTTCATTTACAATACTCGCAGGGACACAGGTTTTGTTGAACAAGTAAAAAGTGTACTATTAAAATGCGCTAATACAATTGTTGACTCATACCCCGCTTATATTTATATTTACCAACAACAGCTGCTAATTAATTCGCTGCAGCGTTTGTCGAATAATAAATTAAATATCTCTGCCAAGCAGTTATTACTTCCTAAAATCGAATTTAGCTATACATTCACGAACATAATGAATACAAATTGAAATTTCGACATGAAAGGGTTAACTACATTTTCGTGCGGCATCGCTCGCGATCGTGCAGCTCGCTTTATTTTCAATCGTTCGTCCCCCGTCCCCGCATCATCATTGACTCAGGGGGGTAAATGCATCTCGCGTACCGTCCATAATGATACAATTAGTCGAGCGGCCGGGTCATCGTTAGGAACTAAATGTTGTATAGGCCGGCCTCGCATATTTATCGTAAAAGTGCCGCAAAACCGACGGAATAATCGCGATTTCGCTGAGAATATAAACGCGCGTGTGAGCACAGGCAGGGATAGTAATGGCAGCGTGCGGGATAACGTGTGCACTGCAGTCGAAGGTTCATTTATCATCGTCAATTTGTCGATGCTCGCCTCCGACATAAATAACTCGCGAGATGATCGCGTGCTACTCGTTATTTAATATAAATGCCGCGCAGCCGGTGTCTTTCTCTTTCGATCCCTGTTACAGAACAGAGCTGTGTGTAGCTTCGATGTACGCTTGACAGTGCGAATTCAATTCTTTTCTGCGTCCATGTGCAAAAATATGTAAAGAAGTATTCCGTCAAACTTTAATTAGACATATGATATTTATTTGATTTTAAAGTGTATATTACGTTGTTTATTTATAGTTCTAATAATGTTATTAAATAAATTGTCAGTTTTTACATTTTTATTTAATTTCTGATATCTCGTCGGCACATTTTTCCCTATAAAATATCCTTCACAGTAAATAATTACGTTTTTATATACACATATCTGGATTCAACGCAAATACCACTTAAAAATTTTACATAATTACACAAGGGAAATGACTTGGGAGCATATTTAATAAATCAGGTTGATAAATCAACCGCTTGTAAAGCGAATTGCTATTATTAAATATTTAAACACTCACAATTGCTTGCTATTTATTTTTAGAACGATCAAGAACGTTTAGTAGAGCACACATTTATCAATGAGGACATTCATAGAATGACCGAGCTTTGGTTTTTTTCCTGCCACTAACTTTATAGTTTTCTCTTACACTTTGTTCTAAGCGTGCAACCCTTTATGTTTTTATAGCAAGAATTCCAAATGGTTGTCTGCAGTGCACTCTATTATAAAGTAAAATGAGTCATCTTTCAATCTTAAGGGGGCAATCCCGTGCATAGCTTAAAAAAATCCATTTTTTTGTATTGTCTTAAAAGTTACTTTAACATCTGTAAAATGCAATAAACTTTACTGTTTAAGCTAAAAGTCAAAACTATTTTGATGAGAGCCTAATATTCGAGATGCACTTGCGCGCGGCTGTATACGGACATAGCGAAACTTCAAACGCGTTTTTCTCGTTTTTTTCGCAATGTTTAAAATCGGTGTACACGTTGTAATAATACTGATGACTACTGGACGAACCTCACGTAACATTAATATTTAGAAAATAAACATGTTTTTAATGCAAAAAAGAAGGCAACTGTTTTTTTTAAAATGAAGGTTTTTGGTTTTATGTCTACCATTTTTACAGTTTTTTTATTTTTTTCTTCAAACGGAGGTTCATCAATTAGCCACAGGACTACATTAATCAGTTTTTAGTTCCTGACTGTTGTAGATTATTATTGATGGCGCTATAGTGTACACCGTGTCAAACATTGCTTCACGACTTTCTCAAGATTTTTCAATATAACTCAGTTATTTTTTATTATTTTCAAATAACAAAAATATTTAAAACAAGTCAAAACACGTGTAAAAAAATAATAAAATTTTAGATATATTCATTCTGTTCCTTATCGTCCAAAATTTCTGGAGTGTTTTGAAATAACATGTATTGCTCCTGAAAGTGTAAGGAAAAGGCTTCGTTGCAGTTGCGAATATGCAACTGTAATTATTTTAGTATTATATTTTTAGGTAACAATGATTAAACGAGACTACATTAAATCTTTGTATACGATAAGAGTGGTATCTCAAGAAGAACCATCTGCAATACCGAGAAAACTTCTGCTTTGAAGACCTTGTCATCATTAGTCAGGCTCGCATGATCTCGACAGTCTTGGCAGTCGTCGACGCGACTCGCGCTTACCCGGCAAAGATGCATAACGGCAGCGGCAGACTGACAGAAGCAACATTGCATGAGCACCGCGTGTGATTTCCCGCAGGTCAGCGCCGAGGCTTCGGAAAGATTAGTGCCGACTCCTCGACAGAAACGGACAAAGAGGAAGAGCGAGCAAAATCGTCCGTACGAGGCTATAGACAGAGAAAGAGAGAAATCTAGGCGCGCGTCGACACGCGGAGGTGACTGAAAAGGGGAGCCGCTGCTGGCGGTGGTAGGGGGGGGGGGGGCACAACGCGGACGCGTCACGATGAGCGCGCGACGCGGCACAATGCAAACAACAATACGCAATCAAGTAGTTGACGGCTGACGTTCGCATTACCGCGGCATTGTTGAAGTCTCCAGCGACACACTCCGAAATTACGAAAGCCCATTCCGAGAGCGAGCGGCAGCAGAGCGTCTGACAGACGGCTGACGGCGGCTGAGCGGCAAGCCCGCTCACGGATGCGCCCGGGGATAGATGTGTGTCGTGCGCCAGGCTTACGCCGAGAGGACTGGATAGGGGCTCCCATTCAAGTATGACCGAAAACGCCAAGCACTCAAAAATCCTATCGAATTGGTTTTTGGGAGAATTCTAAAGAATGTTGCAGACTGGATTGTTGTTCTGGGATTGAAAAACTGAAAAATTATTGTTCAGTAGATGAATAGAGTAGAAGATAAATAGAATTCAGTAGATAAATAGAATTCTATTTAGAAAGATTGGGCGTTAGATTTTGCTTTTTAATATTATGGAAAAGGCAATTTTTAAAAGAAAACGCCGTCTCTAGAAAATGCTAGAATTCAAAACACCAGAAGGAAGTGTATGAAGTTTATACATATTAAAGTACTATCATCGCATTAAAAAAGTTGTTTTTTCAAAAAAATCTTCTCAGCAAAAGCGTTTAATAATAAAAATTTAAAAACGGTTGATTTAGTTGTGATCGATCATATCATATACGCCACTGAACTACAATCTATTTCAGAAAATAAACTTGATTTACGCCAAATAATTTAGAAAACGAGAATGCTTGCTTGAAAATTTGCAATAAGAAATAAAGCTTCAAGTTAATGATTTGTGTACTCGCTTTCCTCCGATAATTCTTACATCCTAGTTTAACGTCGACAAGCATTCACGTGATCAAGCCTTAGCACACGGAGCATGTAAAAAAAAGGAGAAAAAATAAAATCCTGCCACAAGTGTGCGGCGCGCTCGCTCTGTTGCTTGCTCTTTGATCTTAAATAAGGTCGTTCCTCTTCTTTACCTCACGTTCCTGTTTGACGCGTCATCGTCTTCCTCCGCCTTCGCTTTGAAATTCGCTTGCCCTTTTCCGGTTTTTCCATCTGCTTTGCTTTCTGTTTTTCCTCCCTCCAGCGCCTTCGTTTCATCGTCGCTTGTTTTTGTTCTTTTATCTCTAACGTATTTTTTTTTCTCTTTTCGCATTTTTATCTTTAAACGACGTTTTGTGCACGCGCAAGACTTGTAGTTGCGAAAAAGAAAGAGAGACAGGGGATAGAAAAGGAGAGCGAAGTACTCAAAAACCACTTCGACGAGTTTCTCCAGGTCCGCTCGGCTTAGTTTTCTCATTAAAGCAGTCACTTTTTCCGTACTCGCTGACTGCCCTGCATTTTTAAGGACATTTTGCAAAAGGAAGTATACCGGCTTGACAGAATTTCATTTTTTGCATTAGAGGGAGGGAAAGTAAAAAAAGGAAAGCTGTGTGATTAAAAGCGTGTAAAAAGTGCTGGTACACAATCCCACTGCCAAAGCTCTATTTGCCGCGGAACACAGCTCAAATTCTAAAAGAAAAATTCACAAAGAAATTAATCGAAAAGTTCTTTTCTAAACATCGTTTTGCTTGTTCAATTATGCGGCTTTTACAGACCAAACAAGTTAAGTTTTCAACTAATAAATTAAAAAAAACGATGATTTGATTAAATCTTAGTAAGTTTTCATGAAAAGATGAAAAGCTGGTTAGTCTTTTTAAACAAATATGTCCAGTTGGCGGCCTAGTTTACTAAGAAAATTCGCGAAAGGTAGCAACGTACACAGGCAGTAGCTCCTATTGTTCGCCTGATTTCTTGTCCTCTTCAATGTCAGTCACTTCTCTCAATTTCCCCCTTGGCTGCCGAGGCAATGGCGTCGCAAAGGTTTAATAAAGCAGGCACCCTTGTCTGAAGGATGCCGCGGGCTTTTCTCAAACCGTTATGCATGCCGCAGTGTGTGAAATTTATGTAAACACGCCTATTTCCGCGGTGCCGAGAGAGGAAGAGTGCGGCGGCAGATATACACGGGAGAGAGGTGGGGGAGGGGGAAGAGAGGAACCATACGAGAATACGTGCGTAGAACTTTGAATGTCGTTCAGAGCCATATTCCGAGACGAGCGAGAACCCAAGATGCGCCGCCTGCCTCATTCGAATAGCTAAGTTGAGTCTGATGTGTTTCGCACGAAATCGTTATTTCATTTGATTGCCCGAGGGCTGCGGAGAATGGACTTACTTCTTTCAGTTCGTACAGCTACTTTCGCCGAAATCTTGTTTCATTTTTTAAGGATTTAGGAGGACGCCAATCGAAGCTAGGCATATTATTAAACACGGTGAGTCATTTTAACGTATAACCCCAATTATTTTGTTGGGGAAGCATGATAGAGAAACAGTTTTTCCACAAAGTTGCAAACTTCTACTTGTGAAAGATAGCAAAAGGATTCCATTGTATCGGACTTTTTCACTCTATACTTCACATTTCGGATGTAAAAGCTTGCAACTTTGACCTTAAAAATGACATTTATGACTAACATGACAACATAAAATTTTCCGCTCTTTCAGAATCTGAATTCAACAATGAGGGTTCCTATTTAAAAAACATAAATTGACCTTCAAATGACCTTGAAAATGAAAAGTATAAGCATTAATAATAACTATTTTCTTTTTCGGGATATTAGAGGAATAATTTATAGATTGTATTGATATAGCAAATATTCTTGCTGTTTCCTTAAAAGTACATTATTTAAGCCCTTTACGAGCTCAATTTGTTTATGATTAGAAATTCAATTGGAACTTAATCTATGGGCTGGGACCGAAAGACTTCAGTTTTGGCTTATTCTATAAGAAGTTCTCTATTTATATATTAATATTCATTTTCTATATAAAATTCATTATTTTAATGATGTAAGAAATCTAAGAAGACTAATTATATTACTTTAATTTTTGTTCCAGTATTTTTATTTTTATTATCATTTTTATAGCCTATTAGAAACTTTCGTTCCATCATTGTACACTAATCCTTTCATCGTAAAAGAATAAAACGAAAAAGCACCTTCCCCGCCGGGATTTAGTACGCATTACAACGCGCGCGCGCTCGAAAAAAAGAAAAGAAGTTAGCCCAGTAGCTTTGGGTATTCGAAGCAGCCCAGTCGCTCGCTGCTTATGCACGGAGAAAACGAGAAGGTTTTGCCCCGGCACGCCGTGAACTCGCGCGCGCGCGCGGGACAAAGGAAACTTGGCTCGTACGTTAAACGGCAGACGTGCCACGGCGCACGTGCTCCCACATGCAGGGGACGCGCGCGGATCCGGGCGGACGCAAAACGTCAGCGACACCGCCGCGCCGCGCCGGAAGATTGCCGTTGTCTACGGAGCCGCACAACGTGCAGTCCGTGCCCCTCGCTCTCGCCTTGTAGCGCGGCAGACTTGGGTCCACGTCGATGTCTGGGACGGCAGGCTCAGGGTGTATGAAAGAAAGATGGAGGGAGAATAAAGCTGGAAAACACGCCGTGGGATGAAGCGGAATGAGAGCGACGTGAGCGGTTAGGAGATGTGATGAAAAAGAAGCTTGCAGGGGGAAATACGTTTTCAGAAGGCAAGTACAATGTGATTTTTCCTGCCGTACAGGAAGTTGTAAGTGTTATATGTTTTAGAAAATCTTAACTTGCTACAAGATCTTTAAAGAATATTACGAAACGACGAAAGACAAAACAAAGCTAATAACGGGGTAAATAAAATTAGCCAAACCACGAGCATCAAATGAGCACAATGGAACGTGAGCAGAGGTAGAGAGAGACAAGGGGAAAGCCTCTATGTTAAGGCACAGACAAGGCGGAGAAAGGAGAGGTAATAGGGAAGGAGGCGAGCGTCTGAAGACACAAATGGCTCGGTCCGGCAGGATGCTAGGGAAATATGCGCATGAGCCCATTGTCTGCAAATATTAATCGTCGACTCAAGTTTGTCCGAGCTTCCTCCTACTCCTCTATCCCTCTTTCCTCCCTGCCTTTATCTCTCTCTCCGTCCTTCTCGGCCCACACCGTCGCTTGCCGACGTCACTGGCGCCGATTATACCAGCCACTACTAAGAAACTTGGCTTCCCCTTGGGTATTTCTATAACCTGTCCCCACTATCTCTTTCTGCTTCTCTGTCTCTGTTCTCTTCCCGGCTCGGCGAAAGTCTACGGCGTCATAGTTCAAAGGCATACTCGAAATTTCCTGAAAAGCGAAAATACCAATGGGGAGGGACGCTGGAGCGTGATTAGTGAGCGCAGTCACCCGCTTGTTCGATTCTTTAAGATCAATTTTAAAGCATCCCCTATACTCTCCTAACGGGAAAGGATTATTCTTCGTGTTTATAAATGATTGGAAAGTTCGTTAACTAAAATTTATGTTTAGATGGAGCTTAAAGAGGGATATTAAATTTTTAAGATTTTGGTTTGCTATATACTCTGGAAATGTTCAATTTTTTTGATAATTTTAAAACTTTTTAAAATTGATGAAAATTAAAAAAATTATCTAATTAATTTATTTTTCAATATTCTAGCATCAAATGAGCTAAAAAGCTCTACCTAGTCGAGAAAAAATTAAAAACATGAATAACAAAGCTATCATAAGAAAATATTATTAATATAATCTTAAGTTTTTTGAGTAATTTTAGAAACATGTGTAGTTTTGTGTGTATACCTCTCTTAAGTTATTTATCTATTACTATAATATACACTTCTTACATCCAATAGTTTTTATTCGTAACTAATTAATATATATCTGATTACAGATAAAATAAAAATTTCGGTTGAAAAATTTACCTGCAGAACTGTTTTATTCTTGACTCCAGCCCCCAACGAAAGCTTTACATAAACAAAAGAAGCATGCTCTCAGTTTCAAAGAAATACATAAACATTCATTCACGGCGCCGAACGTTGCTGCGCGCGAGTATCGCTCATATACTTTATGCGCCGGAATCGAACGATCGATCATCTCGGCAATGGCTCGGCAGAGCTCAAAGCGTTCGCTAGAATGGGCTGCGCATTTCCCTTCGTCCTGCCCGTCCATCCGGGTTTCGAGTTCGCGCTCCTTTGCGTGCCCACAGCGGAATCTCCGTTGTCTCACTTTTACCGCGCATCCATCGTCTGTATCGGATTTACATTCGGGACGTCGTTATCGTCATAAAATGAGCTTACGACTTTATGTAGATTAGCGGCTCGCCGTTTTCGTCCAACTCTCTCTCTCTCTCTCCTCCGCCTCTTTCTCGCACTTGGCGGCTAAATTATAATTCGAACGCCGCGGCACTCGTTCCTTTTCTCGTGGACGGGCATTTAGGGAGAGGGCCGTTCGCGTTAATAATAGTCAGACGCGAATTATCGACTCGGACCACGGACGGAGAGAGAAAGACAGACGGCAAACAACTTCATTCGACGCCTGCTGTACTGATAATAACGAGCTATTAGGCGCACGTTTTGCGAGTTACATCGAGCGCGAGCCCGCCGCTACAGGCAGGCCGATCGATCCCAACCACGACCAACACGCTACCCAGGCGCCGAGAGTTGCAGAATGAGAAGGAAGTAATGCCGAACGAAACTCTGCTCTTCCCAGATTTTTACAACGTCCTTTTTATTATCGACTGGACGAATGCTTTGTTTGGCCAAGTATTTGGTCATTTTGAAGCACGAAAACTTTTGAATTGTTGAAAAAGGCTAATTAGATTTTTAAGTGCTCCATTGCTATCAAGATTCTAAAACTTATTAATGATATCCATTAAAATAACAGAGCAGGTAGTTACTTTTTTCCCTTCCAAGTTACTTTTTTCTTGTACTACTCTGGAAGAGTAATTAAAACTTAATTTTGAATTTTTAGTTATGCATTAAATTGCAAAAGATATGCTTCTACTTATTGTATTTACTATTTTATTATCACTATAAATAAAAAACAATTTCATGAAATTAAAAGTAATTAATATATTTTTTTAATCTCATTTTCTTCTACAGTATATCTAAATTAATATTTATATACACTAACAAGGAGAGTGTACGACATTTGGGTAATGGATTTTCCTGTAACTTTGCGAAAGGTTCCAATGTTAAAATATGAAGGAAGCAGCGACCGTTCGGCTTAACGCTCGATTTTTCAAAAGTTATGTGCTCTTTTAGCAAAAATCTACGAAAAATCGATTTTTGTTTAATCTCTTATAACTTCTCAACTATTAACGGTACAGTGTTTTAATTCCCGACATTTGAAAGGTGAGATCAAATCCTATATGTATTAAAAAAAAGATATCCAAAAATTTTTATTTGTTCAAAAGTTATAGCTAAATAAAAATTTACAATAAAATTAAGCTAAAATTGCATGAGTAGATTTTTTATGTTATTTTAATCGTCATTCTTGATTTCACTATAACTTTTGAACAAATAAAGATTTTTGGATGTCTCTTTTTTAATCGATACGATTTGATCTCATCTTTCAAATGTCGGGAGTTAAAATACTGTACCGTTAATAGTTGAGAAGTAAAAAGTGATTAAACAAAAATCGACTTTTCTTAGACTTTCGCTAAAAGAGCTCACAAGTTATGAAAAATCGAGCGTTCGGCCGAACGGACGCGGCTTCCTTCATATTTTAACATTAGAAAGCATATTCCAAAGTTAAAGGAAAATCCATTATTTAATGTCGTAAACTCTCTTTGTAAGCGATATGTATTTAGTTCTGATATGTATTTACTTAACGGGAATATGCTTTCATTTGAATGTGACCTTCCGCCAACGTAAATCCACCCCGGCTTCGTAATTGCACTGATTATTAAATATTACAATACATTTTCATTAAAAATAAATATGTGTTAACACTAAATAATGTCTTTTTCAAATTCAAAAACATTAAGTAAAAAATGCAATATTTAACTAAAACAAGAACCAACTTTTTGTTAATTAATTACAATTTCAATTAAAACACTCACGCCATACGTCTTTCTATTTGAATGGTCACTTACTGGTTTACAAAAAAAGAGCACCAAGAGAACAATCAGAAGGGTAGTAACTCCACGCCGTAAAGTATGCACGACGAGAAAGAAAGAGAAGAAGGAATCGCTGATTACAAAGAGACCAAGTTTTGAATCAGATAGGTAGAAACGAGCTTGCGACTCTCTGTGTATGGCCAGCGCAATTTAAACTTACTTTACGCCGCGGCCCTTTCCGTGAACGACTGCTTGAATATACAGATGCACACTGCCACGTAACTTTCTTCGGCCTCAAAGAGCATTTCAAATGAAGCTGCAGAGAGGATACAATGTGCGTTTAATAATGCAATTACGTCGTTGCGTGCTGCACTCAAATGTATGTCTAATTCAGCGCTTTCCGTTCCTACGAAGAGAGCGTCTATCCGTGTACACGGACTTGTTTGAAGCAGGTGAATAATTGACTTATTATGAATCGAAAGAATACTGGAAAGGAGAGATTATCTTTCATCTGCATACGCTGAATATTGATGCGTATGTGGCGTGTCTGAAGCGCAAAATTTCATCCTTCACTTAATTCAGTTCTTTATCACTCTTTTTGCACATTTATTTAAATAATTGAACAATATAACGTTTCTAACAATAAACCTTAATAAATTGAGTTTTAATTAAAAAAGAATCTTTACGACAATGAAAGTGTCGAACTAATCACAGTTTTTGATGCTTCAATATGTCTGACTAATAGTGACTTTTACTACTGATTTCATTATAATTTTCGAGAATTCGTTAAAGAACTAATAAAAATGATTAAATTATACTCTAATAATTGTATTCAGCCCGTATTCCCTAAATTCGAAAGCCTTTTTTGAAATATTTTAATATAATAAGGCTGTCAGGAAGCAAATTCTGGTTTCTCCAGCAGGCTCGAATAACCTGCACCTCTTGATACTCCTTTGTGATCCGCACTTAATTTAATAGTTTTGCAGAGCAAAAAGGTACTCTTAGTCATTTCAATATCGACGTACAGAGATAGTGGCCCCGATCAGACCTATTTCTCTCGCGCCGCTCCTTAAAGTTGGCGGGACAGCAGAGTGCGGTAAACGGTTTGACTTTCAAATCGCTGCCTGACAGCCCGGGGGATATATAAAGCAAAACTTTTTCTCGATTAGAAAACGAGAGAGACGCGAGTTTATCGCCTTTCGAGAG
Source organism: Ormyrus thymus (assembly GCA_035582935.1). NCBI lineage: Eukaryota > Metazoa > Arthropoda > Insecta > Hymenoptera > Ormyridae > Ormyrus > Ormyrus thymus. Next base: position 25,890,970 of record JAWWEM010000010.1, read on the forward strand.
TGTCGATGAATATTTCATGACGAGCGCCGCCGCCAAGAATCGGCAAAGGGCCTTCTTCCACCAGCGCTGTCGCACCCATGCCAGCTAACTGATTGTGTGCGAAAAGTCCTCTTTAAGCACCGAGTCTCCGTAGCTATGTAGGACGCGCATATTTTGTTAGCCCCTCGTGTCCCTCACTTCGTCTAACGAGCTGACCGGCTTCTCTTTCCCGACTTGGCTAGCAGAGCTGCCCGAGTTTCCCGCCGAGTTACTATTGGCATTGTTGTTGCCGCCGCGTAAGTGAAAAATGACTTTTTCGTGACCGAACATGCAGTGGAGCAGATCATTCAAGCTTTTCGAAAATTTGAATTCGTATTTTAGTGAAATGTCGGTGGGTCAGTGCTCGTAAGGAAAGAAAAATGCTTAGAAATGTTTCTCACTAAGGATAAAAAAGCTCTATGTTTTTAATCTTAGTTTTAATGAACGAAACGAGCAATTTCAATAGTTTCGCGAAACCTGTACGAGGTAGCCGTTGGTAGATCCAACATTGCGCTTCATGGAGCATTGCACTTTTCTCTCAGCACGATTTTCAATCATATAGCGGAAATAAGCGAATTCACATCGGAGATGAGGTTTTCTAGACACGCTTTGCACTTTACTTAGGACGCAGTACGATAGTCATTCTCATGAATTGGAATAAATATTTTCAATCTTTAATCTGCATTAATCGAAATAAATATTCAACTAAAATACTACATTTTGCAATACAAATATGAGAGTTTTAGGTGAATAAACTACGGAATCTTACATAATTTTCGCCATAGAATCTTGTCGCAGAATTTTTTTTCGATAATTTAAACCAATGTTGTTAAAACAATCATAATATACATTTATTTTTTTGCTTTATAGTTTTATCCTACTGTTAATAGTTATTTTCAGTCTAACCTTTTAAGATTCTACCTGGGCATTAATGGGTTAATAAGACGCATAAATTCTAAATAACAAGTAAGACATGAAGTTCAATTTGACTGTCAACCAATCCACCCTTCAGATGCATAAAAGCATATACATACTTTGAAAGCTTTTTGAGGAAAATTTCACCAAGGGGAGCATCTGGAACCGATGCCTTATTCCAATGGCTTTATCTTTTCTAGTATGCCAAAACCGAACTGAAGTTCTTTCCGACCTGACTTTTCTTTTATTATGATTGTTTCAACAATTCAATTCTATTTAAAAAGTTACTTATAATTGAAACCTGTAGTAGTTTTTATCTTTGCTTATAAAGTTACGTTTTTAAGATCTGCAAAATAAAAAACTTGAAAAAAGTAGATCTGCAGCATTTTAATCAAAGTTGGTTTCAATTATTAATATCTGTAATTACTAATTAAAAAAAAAAATAATAAATAATATCTCTTACTTTTAACAATTCAACGAATAAATCAATTCTGATACTACAAATTTCCAGTATCTAAGTCTACATCGGATAGAAAGTCAATGAATATCTACGATAATGCTTCACCGAGTTAATGAGAAATGGAGGTTACACATCAAAGCTGATGTTGCTGCTAATATCGACAGATTGGTAATGCGTTACGGTGAATATTTTTAATGAAAAACTGTCGAACTTCAACCGTACCGTGAAATTTCGGACGTTACATAAGCGTTTGATTCGATTTAATGAAGATAATTAACTATAAGGTTTCGTTTAAATCCAATTCTAATTTGTTAATTGCAGTAGATCGTTTAAAGCATTTAGTTATTCTAAAAACTTCAGTTAAAAGTCATAACGATTTAAAATAGTACATTATGATACGGTTGTGGAAGGTAATTATTTACCGCAAGAGACGTTTTTCGCACGAGCGAAGCGAGTGAGGAAAGTCGCATGCGGTAAAAATTACCTTACACACCAGTGTCATGCAGTATACAACGAGAACTTAAAAATCTTGTCAAAGTTGCGATTTTTAGGTTACAGTGGTATAAAAGAATTTTTTATTAAATAATATATTAAACTATTAGTGTGTATCGTTAAATCATATACAAAATCTAAGTTAAATTTTAGTTTATTTATTAAACAACTTATTTAAGTATAATGATTACATTAAGATCATTTTTTGAATCTCCAAACACCGAACATGCGAGGGTACAGAACCTTATCGGCTATATCAATTTTAGAAGTTTACACGCGCAATTAAAATTCAAAAGATTCAAAAAAAGTGGTAAAAAACTCTTATTGTTATCAGCACAATTTATGAATACACGATTCTCAATGCAATATATTTCTTTATACAAGGGTATAGCAATAACATTGATCAATATGCGCCGAGAAATGTAAGTCGATAAAAGCGCCATTTGAATTTCCAAGCATAGAAATAGCCTTTATTTTTCACGAGCCCGACAGTATTTTACGCCCAGCGCCCGGAGTAAAACGGCTTGGTCCACGCGGCGCAGCAAAGGCATTATTTATCTCGGCATCGTTAAATTTTGCGCGTCCATTCCGAACTATCATTGGCCAATCGCGTCGGCACTTATTCCCTTTTTTTCCCGAGTCGTCTATTAACGCCGACCATTTTCCTCGCGGCTCGCTCGCCTCGAAATTTACAGCGAATCCTTATTAATTCCGAGAGAGCTTAGCAGAACTTTTTCCTTTTATCTACATTATAATATAAATTTAGCGCTCGTTACAACGGCTAAAGTTAAAATTAGACTGTTGCCTCGTTAGCTAAACTATAGGAAAATAAAAGTAGAGCGAAATAGATAAAAAAGGGGGAGGGAAAGAAAAACAGAGGAGAAACAAACAGAAGGGAAAAGAGAAACAGGCAAAACAAACGGCGCATGCTTAGGGATGCTGCCCGCCGTCGACTCTCTCCGCACTCGGCGCGTTTAAGCCATTTAAAAGTTAAATCCGGTCGTATGCTCTCCCGTGCGTCTAGAATTCAATATCTGCGCCGAGTTGTATGCTTAGGCGGAGAGAGTGGGAGAGAGAGAGAGCGAGAATCGTACAGGGGGGGGCTAGGCGATGCATCGTTTTTCGATGCATTCGAAATGCAGCTATGAATCTGTTAAGTCGCTGACGGCAGTGGCTCCCTCTCGGAGAAACAGGGAATTCGACGAACGAGCGAGCGGTAATGGCTTTGCGGGTACTGCTATCGGCATCAGCCAACTGGCACTTCCGTCGCAAGCCCGTCAAAAGTCGCTGCACGCTGCGCACACACACCGAACGCTCTCTCTCTCTCTCGCTCTCTCGCGAGAGCGCAATTATAGTCTCGCAGTCCATAAATAAACAAGAAATACGCGACTTTGTGGATGAAAACCCCGTTCGCTCTTCCTGCGTACGGGGAAATACGCAAATTCGCGGCCGAGCGCTGCCCTCGCTCTTTTACGTCGAGAATGTAAATAAAACGACTCGAGTGTGCACGCCTACACGGATAAGCGCGCACACTGGCTCGAATTTGCAAGCTCTAGTTCGCGTTGATAAAGTCACACTTTTATATTTATACCGCGGCACTGTAATACAACTTAATGTAAACTGCTACGTCGGAAAAAGTAGTGAACAAATGGAGAGGCACGCGGGTTTACAGCGAGACTTCAAAGAATAAAATTGTAATGGAGGTACATCAAAGGATAAGTTATTTGAATGCGAGAAGGTTAAGTATATCGATAAGAGCAATCAATTTTTCATAGTTGAAAATAAAGAATATCACCTACGTTTCATTTTAAATTGAGAATAGAAACTTACCATTCTACAAGTATATAAGTGGGAATAAAGTAGTGTTCGAGGCTATTTATAAATTTAAGTTTTGAACGTCAAACTGATCATTTTGTTTAAAACTCAAAGCCTGGAGAACACCAATAGAACGTAAATCATTATATAAACAAGCATAATCGTTTTAAAGCTCCAGAATAATTTTAATTAAAATTCAAGTGAGACTATTATCAAAAGAAGTGATTAAAGAAGCTTAAAACTAAAAAGAAAGAGAATTTTAAATTTGGAAATGCTGAATATTTAAATTTTCTGAAACTTAAAATTCAAAAGCCCCACTCATTCCACGCAAATATTTACTTAAATAAAATCAGACCCGACGTCACTTACGGTAGGAAATGCAAGCCGGTAATTCCAAGCTCACTTTACAGCTGATTTCCGTATAAATTACCCTCAAACGGAGGGAATCCAAGGCAAATGTTATCGCTGCGCTGCGGCGAGGTAAAAAGTTGCTAGTCGCCTCGACGAGATCACGTTTCAATGCCAACTGCGTATCGGAAACAGATTTCCCCTTTTTAGCCGCCCATTCACGTACGCGACCGGCATCGCAATTTTCTCACGAGTCGTTGGATTCTACGACATCTCGAAAAAGTTGCGTAAATTTCGTGCCCTTGTGATTACGACTCTGTGGCTTTTCTTAGACTTTTGGAATTTTCTTGCGAGAGGGCGCACACCGTGCTTGACAAATTTTCAGTATTTCCAGTGTAATGTATCGCAGCAATCTTTTCAGCAAATCAATTTTACGGTGAAGCAATGTGCTTTATTTCATTTGGACAATAAAAATAATTATATAATTTTACAGTATTAATCTTTTTTATATTGTAATTCCACAGAAAAAACGTTAATGTCAACTATTGTATAATCAAATTTTCCGTATATGGTATTATTATTTTTATTAAGAGAATTAAGATTGAATAATCACATTTGTAGATCACATTCGCGTGCAATAAGTTTCTATCCCAAAGCGCGCGAAAAAATCCAAAAAAGCACCTTCCTCCGTAAAAAAAAGAGCAAAACCGAGTTCGGCTCGTAAAAGGCTCAGCTCAGCTTAGCAGGGCATCGAACATCATTACTGATAATCAGCGACACAAAGCAAGAACGGTATCAGGCGGTGTGGTCCACATATTGTGATGCGGTCGGTTCTCGCGTTGATGTCTTCGGTAAAGCCGGCGGGCGTCGCGCGCCGATCGATTCGCCGCAAAATCGCCTCTGGGAAAATTGAACTATCTCCCGTGAATTTTGGGGTGACTATAAACCATGGAAGACAATGGAGCCGCGCGCGCGCTTCAGTAATAGAATAACACGGGGGCCGTGTGGCACGTCCGATAGCGATTCAATTAATGCCGTTATCCACCGAGATCGTACATGCGAGAGCGCAAGGCTTTTGATCGCGCGACCCTCCATTGAGCCAACGCCGCTGTTGCTGCTGCTGCTGCTGCTCCTCTCGTTCGAATATTCGATCGGATAGATTGCCGCCGACCACTGCTCTCTCTCTCTCTCTCTCTCCGCGATGTAACCCTCTAAACCTGGGATCTGACCTTTTTTCCAACGGCTTCGCACGGTGGAGAAGCGCTGGAGCTGTTGAGTTTGCCGGTGAACGGAACTTTGTACGTTTTATCTTTCTCGAAACTTTGGAAGAAATTGGATCGTTCTTTGAAATTCATTGTAAAGAAACGTATCGCTATAAAGTTGGTAATTCATTTGGTATAATCAATATAATTCCAAATTTTAAGTAACTTATTTTCAAATAGTTATATCATATAAGGTTATTTTCTGGTTGTATTTGGATATTTCTGATTATAATGGGCGTATGGATTTTTTAGTCTTCAAGTTTCTTTCCAAGATAAAATTGTACTTTCCATAAAGTTCGAAGTTGAAGTAAGCTATCAATATTCCACCTCTTTCAGTGACACTTTTGATGTATTTAAAATAATTGTGATTTATCTATGTTAACTGTTAAAGGTATTATCACGAAATGCATCATGAAAAATAAAGTAATAATCTTTAAATTAATCAAAAAAATTTCCTAACAAAACGAAGTCCAGCAAGGAGGATAACTCACGTTTGACTTTAAAACAAAGCACTTATGACATCCCATTAGAATTTCAAAATTCCGAGCTAAGCGATTTCGCAATTCATTGAATAATAAGACCGAGTGAAGTTTTGCCCGAAAATTTCTTGAGACCCGCGAAGTCGCTTGAAAAATGAAATTTTTACGTCGCCGATAGCGAAACACTGTAACTCCAGCTGGCTTTGCAATTTAAATCGTAAAAAAACACGGGGCGCGAAGCGCATGCCGCAGCGAGTCGTCTCCTTCGCTTTTTCCTCCCGCCGCCAGACAAGCGGCCACTTTTCCTTACGACTCTCCCTGCCGAGAAGCAGCCGGGGGTCGCTTTTAAGATTCTTTCAGCTCGTAAATTCTCACCTCGCTCGCTGGCCCCCAGGGACGTTCCCGTCCTCTCTTGCCTCTCGCCGCGCGGCGGTCTTCCTCCCGTAATGGCGCTGTCATTAGCGGAACAAATGAAGCCCCCGACATCCGTTTAGCCGAGGATTGATATGAAACACTCCTCCGGAAAGGCTGCTCTACCGATTTTATCCGATGAATATTCATTCCTAAAGGCCGCCGTACGTGTGCGCGGGTATGTGTACATGTCCACGTGGCTGCCCACGAGTCGTGCTCTGTACTTAGAATCACTTAGAATGATGCACGATTCGCGTGCGATGTCCCCGTTATGGGCCGCAGGTGTTCTTGTGCGCCATCCTGCCTGCAACTCTCGCCTCTCCCTCCCCCCTCCCTTCGACCCCATCAGCCTAACTACCGACACACGAACGGTGAATCTACCGTGTCGCCGTTAACTCTGGCTCGCGCGCTCGTCGCTCAGGGCTGAAGAAAAAAAAGCTGCCGGGCCACCTTCGCTCTGACTTAAAGGGTTTACACCTCAAAAGAGATCTTGTTACGTATCACCCAACCCGCTCCCTCGGCCGCGTTCAGAAATATTTGCATCGTAAGCGGCTTTTTTATGGCTATCTGCGTTATTTGTAGCTTGAGTAATTAAGGGTTGGCCCCCGGGCGTTTTTTTTTCTTTTTTTGCTATTTGCATACTGGAGGAGATTGAGGCTGATGTAACTACTTGATATCAGATGTACGCCCGAATTAAAACTTGTCCCTTTATTTATTATCAATTGAAGATTCAATTTCACTAACGTTCACATCTGTTATTCAGAAAAAAAATTGTTATTTTCATAATGCAATTTGAAGCTTTGGTGTGACATACAATCAGAAATGTTTTCGCTTAGATAAACTAGAGATTAATGAAGTTAAAAGTAATTGTTAAAAATAATTAATACAAACTAGTTTTCTGTTAGTTGGCTAATTAAAAAATAAAATAGTAAATTAATATAAATCACTTTTATAAAACTGAATCTTTTGCAAAAAATACGAAACAGGATTGCCCATTAGATAAAATCTTTAGAAACTGTACAGTATTTATCTAATAGAAGAATGAAAATTGGATAACCATCGAGATAAATAAAAGTGTACATAACAATGCAGTAATTTCAAAATTTTTTCCAACTTGAACATGGTTAGTATCAAAATTGGAAGCTTAGAGAAAACTTAATAATGGATACATCACGAATCTAACAATGAAAACTTTTGCAAGGATTTTCTATGAAATTATAATTTTCACGAAAAAAATATATGTACGTGCATGAATTTGTAAGACAAGAAGATTAGTCGAAGATTGGGCAGAAAAAACAGTTTCCACCGTTATTATAGTCAATGACGAAATTTCAGCAAGGGTATCAAGAGGAAACAATGAAAAAAACGAAGGGGAGCGGAATAAACGACAGAAATAAGGCGAAAAGATAAAACTAATTTGTCAATTCTAGTTTCCACGTGTAAGCAGAAAAGAAGTCGATCGTATATTACTCGCTCTTTACGATGTTGACAATCGAGTTCCTTTGCAGTTGAATTCATTACTTCCCGCGGTGACGATTGCCCAGCTCTTCTTCCCCGACTTCTTTTCCAACTCTTGTAATTTTACGATGCAGTAAAAACCGGGAACTGAAGAAGCGAGGATGGCTGAGAAGAAAAAAAAAACTACGCACACGAGCAGATGATTTCCATCTTTTCATGTATCGATTCACTGAGGGGCCGATGGCGATGAGTGCACCGAGTCTGGTTATACTGTCCTACGATCGTAAATGTACTCAAGGGAAATTCCGAATGTGATAACTGACTTTTACACCTCTCGTTCGCTCCCTCCGGTATAAGAGGAGGACGTTATTGTTCGTTCTATCGGCATAATGAGGCTCGAACTTTTTATCATCTTGCATTTAATTTTGATTAATAATGCGGTCGCGGACGTTCTTCTCTTCTCGTCGATTTAATTAAGGCTCGAATTGAGACTTGGCGCGTTACGGACTTATTTTCGTGCCTTTAGTATCTTTAAAGTTATTTTATGAGTTCAATTATTAGAATCAACTTCGTCGTTATCAGCAAATGGCTATCAATTTAATTCTTATGCAGTACGGTATACGAAACGGGCATTTTATATCACCTGAAATTTTATCAAGTATTTTAATTGGCATTTAGCAAGATTGTAACATCACGTTTTATTAAAAACGAATTTACATCAGGTATTCAAGGTATACAACATTTATTTAATAATTGATTCATGCGTAATTGTACGTCCAATAAATCGTCGTAATAATTTGACTATATATATATTCATATTTAATTCGTATGAGCATTCAAATAATTTAAGATAAAAATGGTTTTCATAAAATGACATTTTATTCGTTATATTTTATCCTTCAAGCAAATAAAATTTTGTAAAAAATGATATCTTAATTAAGATATTCTTTAATTCTAAAAAAGTTCCGCAGCAGATTTAACTGCGAGTATTAAAATGAATCACCTGAACGGCAATCTCTCTCTAAGCCTTTCCGCGAAAGCCAATAATAAACTGCTATAGAAATGCCATCATAAATAGCATAAAAACCTATCCGAACTTTACGATTTCGCTAAAAATCCCCTTAAGTGAGAGTGGCGTGTCAGCTTCAGATTTATTTATTGGAGCCACCTAGCCGCGCATAAATGCATCTGGGAAAAAAAAGCTACACCTCCGTCGACTATTTTGCCCGATATTACACGCAGAGGGCGCGCGATTAGCGACAATTTAAGGGCTCTAAATTCGCTTACACGTATCACTTGGAAATCTTGTTTTGGCACACGGCGCCCAGCTTACGTGGCACGTACACACATTACGAATAGTATGGATGCGCAGCCGGAACGGGCAGCATGAATTTGAGGACCTTTTGCGTGTGGCGTCTGCGGCTCAAACTTTGTGCAAATACACTTTGTTCGCGTCATAGTCCGCCGATGGAAATTTCGTTTGATCAACAAAGAGACATCGGGTCTTCGGGTCACGAATTTTACTCGCTGACTAGCATTGTGCCGCTTAAATTTCAAGTTTAACGTCTCCAGTTTGGTCTTCGAATATATTATATTCATGTTTAAAGGGTGAAGTAATTGCTTTTCGAAACTCTGAAATGAATAAAAGATTTAAAATTGAATTTTTGTCACTTTGACAATTACTTGTTTGTAAGGCTTTTATGAATTGCAGTGCTAAGAGTTTATTAGCAATTTTTTTTCAGAAAAACGATTTAAAATATGTCTGCCAGAAAATTATTAAGAAGCTTTCAACAATCTCTCGATACGAAACCATTGAAGTACATGCATTTGCATTTTTTCAAGGTAGGTGCTGTTTAATACTAATTTGCCATCTTTTTACCTTGCAATATACTAATTTACAATTCAAATTTTTCAAAATATAAAATTCCTGATGAATACATACTTTAGGGAAGTTGGCAAAAAAGTGCACATTATACTCGCTACTACTAAAGTGAACCGATCCAGGTGCATTACAAAAACATTTTACGCTGATAATTAATTAGTTCGACGAAATATTGCCTATTTTACTTTTATTAAAAACGAATAAAAATTAATTAAGGGTAATTGTATAAATTTACACCATTTTCATAATAATTTATGATGTGCGTCGATGCGCGTTTTCAGCTTTTTAACAAGAATAAAAAGACTTTCTTTCAACACTCTCCCAATTTTACAGATATGTTTGTTTTCCCTGCAGCAAACTCTGCATAGTGAATAAAATATCCTAGCGAAATATGTAAATGCCCGCTGAAATATACGAGCTATTAAAACCCCGAAGACTTTTCGTGCTCAACACAGGCAGACATTCAGAATGACGAAGTGAGATGGATGGATGGTAGATCGGGGGCTCAAGCTCGCGGGAAAGTCATGGTTCGCCGCTACCTGCATAGTTCTCTTGACTTTCACGTTTGTCTTGAACATTGAAAGCGCGAAAGAGCAAAGGGAGGGAGGACGGGAGGGAATCACGAGGACGAGTGCCAGTAGTCGCATGCCTCGGTTCTTCGGCTTGGAGAGAAGTTTTGGAAGGCCTTCCCTCGTCGATATGATACACTTGAGCTCCGCCACAGTGCTTGGCAGTTTCAGAAGTTTTGCTACCTTTAAAGAGGAGGCCAGGGGAACTGGGCCGAAAGGGAGAGAGCGCGTGCATACACGGAGTCAGCCCTCGCTGGCATGCGTGACGCGAGTGCCGGCATTCTTTCTCTTACATTCTTGCAGTTTCTCTTGGTCTATTTCGTCGGAGTGGGTTGTTTTCCGGAACGAATACCTAAGCGCGAGGGTTGCGCTAAATTGCGCTAAGCAAGATATACAACGGGATCGCTCCCGAAAAATGTTAGTTTAAAGCTCGCCCTCCTTCACGTAGCACTAACTGCGTAAAATGTAGATCTTATATTTCGTTTTGTTGAATTTCGAAATGAAATTAAGATCGCTTCCGAGTCTTATATTTAGCTTCCTGCAAATTTTCGTTCGATTACAGCAGTGTAACAAGTACGATTGTGGACTCATTTGTTCCAGGAGGCTCGCGAAGTTTTGGCAGCGTGCTTGCAGGGCAAATGGCTGGGAAGTGAGTTTCAAACTTTTGGTGTGAATGTCAATTATAACGAGGGAGGTATGTATAGAACGATCATACCATCCAGAGTAGCTACTACCGACTCGAAATTCGCCCTTACCTTAACCCCCTGGGAAGAAAGACCGAACTTGTAATGCTCGTAACTTTACTGGAATTTTAATTTAGGAAAAACATTATCAAATAGATTTTATTTAAAGATATTAGTTTCTAGCTATGACAAGATATAATTTTATTATGATACTTTTACTAAATCTGATTTTTATGCATTTAATATTCCTTTGAAAATCTTAATGCACGAATGGTAAGAATTAATAATGTATTTAGTAAATGCTATATTAAATTTACTTTAACATAATATAAGTTCATCGAATCACTAAAGGCTGCAGCAATTTCTTTGCAAAGCATTTTTTGTGAATAAAATCATTGAACAACTGAAAACAGTGTTTTAACAGCGAAATTAATGGCTCTGCAATTGCCCAAAATTCTCGGTATAATCAATGGTGAAAAAAGTTCTTGCATTAGAAGTCCGTAAAGCTTGAGGCAGGTCAAAGCACCTTCCTGTGCATCTTTTGTTTCGAAAACAGAAAAGTTCAGGTGTTTAGAGTTTGGTCTTCTGCTAAACCAGCTCTTTGCACCAGTTTCTCATTAGGTTCACATTGCAACCTACGGAAGAGTAAAGGTACATTCTTTTAAAAAAAAGCGCATAATGAAGCTAAGTTGCTAGTTAGTAAGTTGCTGCTTACCTTCATTACGTACGGAAGCATGTAATTCAAGTACGCACAGAAGAGCGTGCTCGCCTAATAAACTAAATATTGATGTCAAATAGGAAAAAGTACCCACTTCAAAAATAATTATTTTTTTTATTCAAACTAGCATTTGGCATAATATTTATGTATCAGCCAAGTGGAGTACATAAATGATGTGAAATTAAAATTAGAAGAGATTTCACTTTTGTTAATTAATTTTATGATGAACCTTTTTATTACAACAAAAGTCCTTTTCAGGTCGCAAATTAACATTATATCACAGTTTAAACTGGGCGTAAAATTTTGGCTTTAATTATAGATTTAAGGGTTTTTTTCTATCCGCGAAAAATATATCATGCTGCTACTTTCATTAAAAAGTCTACTAATTATTCAAATTGAGCTTTTGATAACTAAAAATTAACGTGCTAGTTCAAAATGAGAGAAACAATTATTTAACAACCTAATTGGAATCGATCGACAAGCAACTACTTATAATGAAGATCATCGAAATTAGATGCACAGTGCGAAGGAATTCTCACATTTACATCATGTATCTCTATATGTTTATAAGTACTGCAAAGCTAGAAATATCTATAGGCAAATATCTGTGTTAATTAGTGACATACAGTGTATACTGTGCTTTGCTGACGATCAGCTTGTATAGAATTTGGCAAACGAGTTGCTTTAACAAATTTGTCATCTGAGTCATATTTTTTATTTAGCAAGAGATTAATTCCATTTTCAATTATTATTAATGATGCAGTTGTTGCTCGTTAAAATTGGAGATGTCGGGCAGCTGCAGGATAAATTGATATCTAACTATTAAATTTGTTTTTATTTTTTAAATTTTTCGGATCAATAATAATTAAAGAGGTTTAAGTAACAATAAAATTTACTACAATAATATAAATTAAACGAGTTTCTTTATGAATCCATACTTGTATTGTTAATAGTTTTAAAAAATATATTGTTCAATACACGAGTGAAGTGGTGATTTTAACTTCAATATTATCTTTTTTAGCTACAGCCCGAACAGCGTGCAAAAGACGTTTTCCTTCGCAGAAATAGAGAGGATTCTCAAAATGACTCGCGAAAATATCTGGGCATCGGGGGTTTTCTGGCATAAAAACCAGTCATTGCCAGGGCGCACGTGAAATGGCTGCCGCAAGGTAGCCATCGTGTGGTTCAGCAGAACCCCCGATATGGAGCTGATAGCGAGGGCCAGGTGCACGGATGTAACGTTGCGGACCATAGGTAGGGGTACCCGTGTACACCGTTGCGATAATAAAATATAAATATTAATAATAATAATAATAATAATAATAATAATATTAATAATAATTTTTCGATTACATTTAACATTTTTGCAGGAAGACGTATGGCCGTAGAATGCAGTAATGCATTCACACACACACGGATACACAGACATACATCACGTATTTTATGCCTGAAAATTTTTTTCTACGTTTTAGATAAAATATAGAATCAAAAAATTAAATAAAAAAACTTGATTTTTGGAACTTTTTTCAGTATATAACGCCCTGGGTTATATACTGCAGGAAGGGAAGGTTCAGAAGAAATCTTTTAAAATTGTGTGCTAGCGGGGCCGGTCTTGCGAGAGTCACAAAATTCTGGTCGACCTTGAAGAAAGGGAGCACTCTGTTGATTTGACGCTCGATGAAAAGCGAAGAGAGCGCTTTGTTGGTGTGGCACTCGATGAGATGCAAAGAGAGCGCTCTGTCGCTAGAGCAGACGTATTTGGCTTTTAGGCAAGCGGGTCCATCTGCTGAGCTACTGCAGTAGAGTTGACTGGTCGAGATGCCGGCATGGCTCCATTGGTGTTGATCTTGGTGAAGAAGTCAACTCGAGAAAACCGCCGTTGAAGTGCTGAACTGGACGGAGGAGAAAGGATTTGGTTGTATAGAGTTAAATAATAAAAGTTATTTATCCCTTTCAAAATAATCGCGTTATTCACTTTTGGGGGTGGCTCGGTATGACTTTGTCCCATACTACAAAAAGATGCCTTAGTGATAAGCGGGTGCTTGGTAAGCGAACGATCCTGGCCCGCTTAACCCCGCTTATATGCTTCTAGCATGCTAGTTAAAAAATTTTTATATTTAAGTATACTTTTATTGGCATTAAATACAAGGCTATTTTGCCATTACACAAATTCTGTGTATATTACAATAATTCTTGTAATATTTTTAAACGCACGCTCGCTTTTTTAAACACATGTTCAATACACTCACATTCAAAAACGAACTAATTATAGCTAAAGTTATGTACTTTAAAAAAGTGTAAAAATTAATATGTATTGGCGTGCAAAATTATTAGTTATAACTCGTTCAAAATTATTCCCGTAACTTTTACCTGTGTTTGTATATCTATATATACTGCTACCGCGCGTCGTTTTTTTACATCCGTGACGCGAAGAGACAGTGCTGTATATTTATATATACAAATATACTATATCTGCCCATAGAACTATCTTAATCACTTGAGTCAATGCGTGCCCCTTGCATGCTAGTGCTCGCGTGGATTAACCGACGCCACCTAGCGGGCGCTCCGCTACTGCTTGCCCGCTTCGGGCGGTGCAAAATTCAAATCGCTTAAAGTTCGCTTTTTACATTTTAGATTTAGAAACTAGGCGCAGAGACTTAAAATAATTATTATAATTCAAATTATAACATATTTTAGTTATTATACGGCATCAAAGTCAAAGTAAAAAAAATGTGTCTTTGGGCGTTAAAGGGTTAATAAAAATCTAAAATATTTGCTATTTGCATCCAATTTTTTTAACTATATAAGGTACTTTTACGTATTATTTAATTTTTATTCATTTTCACTCAAACTTAGTTCATTTACATTCCTTTAGGTGTTAAAACTATTCCTACTACTACTACCAAAAAGGACTAATTGCTTTTGCAATTGCAACTCATAAAAACTCTAATCAAGGATTAGTTTCATCCCTAGCTCGTTGTACCCTTGGCAACCAGATCATTAAAAATGTGGATGTTTTCTACGGGCCCATAACTCGAAAACTACTCATAGGATCTTGTCTTGTCTACGAAGATGGTTTTAATCGGGATGCCAAGAACAATAATTTCTGAAAATTTCAGTCAATCTACAGAAAACTATTTTCCATAAAATCTGGGCGGGGTTCTTTAAAAATAGAAGAATATTTGGATACCTGATTTGTCAAATATGGTATCTGAAATGTCACTTTGTAAATAGGAATTTCGTAATCAGCGCGTTTGAGACATCTTCGGTTAAAAGTTTGCAAATGAGTTTAACCAAATTAAATTAACCAAAAATTTAATAAATAATTTAGTATCAAAAATTGACATTGGAACATTATTGTATTTATTTACAAGTGTATAATAACATTAGAGTTATTGGTTGATAATTCACTATAAACTGTAGGTCTCCGTGCAACAATACAGAGCTATATAATATTCGAAAAGATGACTTAGGAAGGCTGCAAAATTAAAAATAATAATAATAATAATAATTTAGTGTGAAGAAAATTTAACTACTTGGATGTAAACGTTATATCTGTGTAAAAAATATTATAACAAACAATTCTTATTTGCATAAACAAGTCATAAATTTCACTAATACTAAAGTATGCATATGCTTAAGATTATGATTCTTATGCACAATCTTTAAGTGTACAATTTTTTAAATTGTATGTGCACAATTATTTTGTATACGATTATATGTGCCCAATCCTTTGATCCTTTTATGTAAGATTATTGTATCTTGATAGCTGATGCACAGCATTTTATCTTTTAATTATAAATAGTCTAAATGTGAATTTAGTTTGAATTTAAAGATTGTGCAAAATATTTTGTGAACGATATATCTTTGAAAGTATTTCGTCCCCTTCATGGGCACCGAATATACTCTACACAAAAAAACTCTACACGCCTTTGTTTTGTATATCTATGTATATGAAAAGACAAAGGCGCGTAGAGTTTTTTTGTGCAGAATAAAAACCACGTGTACGAAGTGCATTATTCTTAATTAAATAATTCTTATGTGTATTTTTATTCAATAATGGGTATTAAGTATAATGGGTATTATAGTATAAAAAATAAAATATATATCAAATATTTATAACTAATTTTATTGAAAAATACTCATATTATTAATTAATATCCACAATTTTATATTAAAATTTCAATAGAAATACAATACAATATGAAATATTTATTTATTTACTGTTATAATAGTGAGACAAAAGATAAGTCGAATATCTTTACACGAAGTAACAGTTTAATTGCCGTTTACGATGCAATGAAAAGACGAAAGTACCCTCGAGATTATCAAGCTTGGATAAGTACAGCACTCGGCGGACGATATTGCGCGCGAAGCGCTTTACAGAATCTTCGGTACCTCGCGCAATAAGGTGACAAACTAATGAAATTCCACACGCACATTGGCCGTTATTAATACACTATTTCGCCGTCGTTCTCGAGAGACTCCCGGAGTTTATCTTGCTCACGAACAAGTAAATGCATTAGAGTTTATCTTACACAAACATTTCGTGTTACGATACTGGTTTGAGCGCCTCGGCAACGCTAAATGCCGATAATAATATCCCTGTTTACGATATTTTTGAGTAGATGGGTAGATGAAGTTGAAATTTACTTTATGTTATATGAGTTTGAGGGCATAATACAGATTCAGATTACAAAAATAATAAAAGTTTATGAAACAAATAATAAAATTATATATTCTTCATAACAATATCAAAATGACCATTGATTTACATTTCTATCTCGAACAATGTAGTCACAGGTCGTAAAAATTTGATGTCACAAATAAAATTATATATTCTTTGTATCAAGAATCAAAAATTAAGATTATATTTCGTCCTCGCTCTCCTATATTACATATGTAGTTCTCCTTCTACACCGCCAGAAGTCACACGTATTTAGAGTCTTAAAACAACAAACGACGATGCTCCCTCTCCCCAATACTGCTCGAGCGCCCAACCTCTTCACTTTTTTCTTCGTACGCGCCAAGGAAAAACGTAGGAGTCGCGGTTTTGTGTCGCCTATCGGTTTTTTGTACAAATTAGCAATGGGAAAATCAAAAAAGAGATCGCGTGATAGAGAGGAAGATTTGCAGAGTGTGCTTGTACGTTCGAGTTTGTTTTTGTGGCAAAACACGAACGAAAATTTTTTCTTCTGCGTGACTCATTTAATTCTCAGGATTATACAATTCACCAAAAACTCTTATATTAAACTAAATAAAAATTGTTTTAGCTGGGCGATGATCCAACAGAATCACAGGCACTAAAAATGGTAGTAAATCCAGAGATTGTTAAAAGATGGCAATACTTCTGCAATGAAGGAATTAAAAAAGAGGAATTTGATAACCCCACGAAAAAATATGAATGTATAAAAGAATTTGAAGCTCCTAAGCTCAATCCCGAAATTTCGGCGTCAATGAAAAACTATGCAATTGCAAGAGAGTAAGTATATAAAAAAAGAAGTCAAATTGACTATTTCATTGAAAAAAATAGATTCTAGCTTATGCTAAAATTCTTAAAATTCTAGCAATCATATAATAAGGTAATAAAGAAATTATCATATGGGTTAGAAATTAAAATTTCGGATTTGATAAAGACTTCAAGCATTAATGGATATCAACTGTTACTTCGATTACCGAGTTTTAATAACAAGAAAAACTGATGTGTCGCCTCGACTGTTGTTCGCGTCCTTTTTGCCGACTGCCTGACGAGTGAGATCTGCGCAGCGCATTGATACGTGACTTTCGTCACATCGGCTAAATAATAACTATTTTGGGTTTTCCCAGGAAAGCAGCCGTTCCGCGAAGTTTGGAGAGCGACCGACCCCTTGCTCCGGGCCTTTTTACGGTCGGCAAGGGCCCGCGCGCTCGGTCCTTTACGGCCGGCAAGGACCCGCGCGCTCGGCCTTTTTACGGCCGGCGAGGGCCCGCGCGCTCGACCCTTTTCCGGCCGGCATGGACCCCTTTTGGCTCTCGGCTCCTCATGGGCGGCATGTGCCCTCGACCTGGACCCCTTTCCGCCGGCACGTGTCTTTGCACTCGGTTTTCCGTGATGGGCCTTTTCTGGCTCTCGGTCCTCGCGACAGAGGTGGACCCTCTTTTTCCTGCGTTTTTCCTACGCAGATGTGTCCCGGCTCTGAGCTCCTTTTTTGGGAAGAGAGGGGACTCACTCGCGCAGGGTGAGGAGTCAGTTGTCTCAGAACCGTTGAGCTCGAAGGTTGAAGTCCTCTCTTTGGCAAGTCGGTGCTCCTGTCCTGCGTCTCAGAAGAGCGTTTAGTCTTAAGTGCGGGCGTTATTGTAAAGCGAATCAGCGAGCGTGTGTTTTCAAAGTGTGTGTGTGAGTGCCTCGAGGCGAAGTAGGTAGGGCTTTGGTTTGGGGAACGGTGTCCACGTGTGGTGATCCA
>JAWWEM010000010.1:25914669-25927408 GCA_035582935.1 Ormyrus thymus
CCGATCTTCTCTCTCTTTCTAAGCGCCGGTCAACCGGAGGCCTCGCTCCCCCACTCTATCTATATTATCTCTATGCTGAAGTCACTGAAGGAGAAGAATAAAACGTGATTTTGAGCATTTTCGAATTACGCTTTCATTTATTACGACATAAATAGCTTTTTTACCGATATTTTTGTTAAAAATCATAGTTTAGCTATAAATATGCTGATATACCAAAAATAGCTTAGGAACAATATTGCTAAGCATTATTTTTTTTATAATGGAAAATGCGAACATCAAATTAGAAGTAAATAGTGGTAAGTGGTACGGATGCCGCGTCGTCTGCTTTTCAAATTCACCAACGCGCCCCGCGGCCCGCGGCACTACCGTACCACTGCCACTGGATGTCAGGACTCAGGTCACTCAGGATTTACAAGTGTGACGTATTATGACGGAATAATTTCTGTATCCGTGACATTTATACGTTATGCGCTGTTATAGTCTTACAGTAGATGATAATAAGTTAAAGTTGTGGTTATTACCTTCCGAGCTCTGAGTTCTGACTAATCGCTTAATCGACAGCGCGTAGTAATGTTCTGCAATAGTTTCATCTGTCAGAGTTAAACTATTAATTATAACAATTTGCTCGAGTTCAGCTCTGCCTAGAAACTATAATGTTCAGCAAAAAAAAGGATGTTAAAAAGGAACGCCGGGCTAGACCTGCAGGAAGCCTCGCCCAGGTTAGTCTGTTGAATTTATTGTTATATTCTTATCTAATGATAATACTAGACTTTTTTCTCTGCATGTGCTTTCTCTTACTTTGTCTCATTACATTTTTACTTCTATAGTATGGAATATTTGAGATTCCGGAGAGCTTGGGTGATCTTGGAGGTCAGAACATTGATGATGATGATGATGAAGATTTAGAAGCAGAATTAGCTGCATTAACAGCAGGAGATCAACCAAGCAGACCAGCACCTAGAAGACGTAATTGATATATTATAGAGATTATATGATTACTTAATTTTCTTGACAGTTTAAAAAATAAATAACCTACTTGCAGCTGCTCCAAAACCACCAGTTAATCTCGATGCTTTAATCAGTGAAAGTATAAAAGATATTGGTAGTGATGAAGAATTATCTGGTGATGATGATGACCCGGATTTATTGGTAATTAAATATATTACAATTTTTAAGATAAAATGTGAAATTCACATAAATTAAATTAATTTTAAGTATTTATTCTTTTTAAAACAAAAATTAAAAATTTAAATAAATAAATCTTTTTTATACCAGAATGAATTAAAAAAAATTACTGGAGAGGAAAATGATGTAGAAGAAGAGAGCCCAGATGTATCAGAAAATACTACATCAGAGAATGCTGGAAGTGATACTACTAAATTATTGGTGGAACGTTTATCAATGTATAAAATAGCTGAAAAGAAAGCAAAAGCTGAAAATGAATCTGGTAAAGCAAGGAGATATAATAGAGGTATCAAAACATTAGAACACCTGTTATCTGCAAGTAAGGCAGGAAATACAGTTGATCCTAGTGAGATTCCACCTATTCTTCCACCATCTGCTACAGGAACGGCTGTTCCAGCTCCTAAGCCAGGTATAAGTTAACAAAAGAGTATATATTAAATTACTATTTAATGTTTAATAACCTTTTTAATAAACAGATGAAACACCAGAGGAAACATCATCTCCTGTAACAGATACAACTCCGGAGGAGCCACCGTCAGTAAGTGAACCAGAGCCAGAGCCACAACCAGAATCACAGCCAGAACCAGAATCGGAACAAACACCAAGTATTCAAGTAGATGAAAATACTTTAAATGCAGTAAAAACACGACAAAAAGAATACAAATCTGCAGCATTAGCATGGAAAAAATCTGGCAATCAGGAAGAGGCGATGAAGAATATTAAAATAGTTAAACAGTTTGATCTTGTTATTGCAGCAATATTAGAAGGAAATGTTATTGATTTGTCAGATATGCCACCTACACCTACACTACCAAATCTTTCTGTTGTCTCTCAAAATCCACCTGATAATGGTAAAGAGGAAAGTGAGAATCAAACAACAGCTCAACCAGAAGAACCAAGTAATAATTTAATTTCATTTAAAAATAACCATTAGATTTTCTAAGTTTTTAATAATTTATTTAAATTGATAAATTGACAGCAAATTCACCTTTAGGAGCTGTAAATATACAATCTTTAGAACTTGCATTAAAAGAACGTTTAGAGGTGTATCGACGTTCTAAAACAGTTGCAGAAACTGAAGGAAATTCTTCAAAAGTTAGAAGATATGGACGCATATGTAAGCAATTTGAAGATGCTTTAAAGTTGCATGCTAGAGGAAAACCAGTTCCTATCGAAGATCTGCCAACACCTCCTGGATTTCCACCTCTATCTAACGCGGGGCAATCTGGAGCTCCTTCATCAGAAACGACCGCTCCATCGAGTCCTCCAGAACTAAAATTACCAAAAACAGAGCCAGTCAAACCAGAACAGCCAAGTGCATCAAAACAATCAACGCCAGTTCCACCACCTAGAGCAAACCCAGGTATTAATAATAATATTAATAACTGTTTGTTTATTATTTTTTTATTTATTTTAATTTTTACGGATTATGTTTCTTAAAAATTTTAATTAAAATTTTTAAACGAATTACTAAGAAATTCATGTCCTTTCTTATTTCAGAGAAAAAGAAAAAATTAACGTCTCGAGTTGATAAACAAATTGAAGCATTGCAGCAACGTCAACGAGAATTAAAAATAGCCGCTTTAAAAGCTAAAAAGGATGGTGATCTTGATTTAGCAAGAGATTATCTTAGGCAATCGAAAGGAATTGATCCATTGCTTGAAGCAAGTTTATCAGGTCTACCTGTTGATATGAATTCAATTCCTTTATCACCTGAAGCAAAACTTCAACTTCAGGCTGAAGAAGAAGATGCAGATCCGGCAAAAGTAACTGATGACGGTTTTACTGTCATATCTTCACTGGACTGCTCTGAAGAAGCAACTGGAACTGATTTGCAAATATACGAGAATCTTGAAGCACAGTTAAAGAAGCAAATTAAAGTATGTATTAGTTAATTATATTATTTTTACACCAAATTTACTAAGAATTTATTTTATTTCAGTGGTGTTTAACAACAAGAGACCATTGTAAAGCTCTAGGAGATGTTGGTAGTTATAATAAATGGGGACGACTAGCATTAGACTATACAAAAGATTTAGATATGTTAAGAGTACGAAAAAGAGATAATCTACGTCCCCCTCAACATCATTATGAAATTAAAACTTATTCAATCGTGCAGTAAGAGCTATATTTTTTACCTTTAAATATTTATTTTATTACATTCTCGTATTTTTAAAACGATTAATAAACCTTACAGAAGCTGCACAGATTTAGCCGACGCTGACATAGAAATATCGATTATTAGAGGTATCAATTATGCGAAAGAAGTTGATTCTTATGTCATATTTGAAATACCATTGCCTAGTGAAACGCCGTCTACAGATAGGACTTCAACAATTAGAGATAGTTGCAATCCAGAATATAATGCAACGTTTCCATTAAGTGGAATCATTGATCGTAAATCAAGGCAATGTCAAAGGGTGTTCAAACGACATGCAATAAAATGTCAAGTTTGGTCAAAAGGGTAAAATTTTTTTTATTTTCTTCTTTCCAATCAGTTTCAAAACATTTTAAATTGATTGTACTTCCAAATATTGTACATGTTTTATCTGTTACACATCATTACACTTGCAATACTTAGCTTTACTGATAGACACTAGCGATAATTAGTCACTAACCAGTTTTATTTTCATGGTTTTGGTTGGACTATTTTTTTAAAAACTTGGTAAAAAAGAAATTGGTTTCTTCACACAAGGAAAAACAAATACCAACATTGCAATCTTCCGACAGTTCAATTAAATTAAATTTTTTTTTTTAGTTAAAAAAGTAAAGCAATATAAGAATTTGCTTCAAAATTAACAGCAATTAAATAAAATTGGAATGTTGGTAACTAAAACGTAAAGTATACTTTATCGCGTTTCCTTTACGTACTACTTATGACAATCCATAATTCCTTAAGTTTCAAAATATTTTAGAACATAACATTTTTTTCTACATTTTCTAAAAGTAGACGCAAAAAAGTAAAATAATACTTAGAAGAGCTAGTATGTGTCAAAATTCGCTAAATTATATCCTAGGTTTGATATTTAATTGTCTATGAGCGTACATAGAGTAGGGCGTTGCTTGCAGATGCTCGCTGAATCCCATCCTGTGTTGCACCCATCCAAGGTATGCAAGTTTCACAAAATTTTCAAGTAGATAGTAGCTTTCTTTTTTGTACTCTCCTATTTATTTCTGCAAATACATTTTTTATTTTTTATTTTGTCGATTGATGTACACGAGCAAACTGTAGAGCAACGTAAAGCTCAAGCATGACTTGAAGAAAATTCAAATATAAACCATTTTAAATTATGTATTTTAGGGGCTTCTTCCGAGCTGATAGTCTGATTGGAACTGTAAACGTTAAACTTCACGCGCTGGAAACAAAGTGCATTTTGCACGATTCTTTTCCTGTAAGTAATAAATATTTAGCATTTTATTGTAGAATATTTTTACTTGAAATTCTTATTGAATTATCATTATGGAATTCTAGTTAATGGATGGAAGAAAAGCAGTTGGCGGTAAGCTGGAAATTAAGATTCGCGTACGAAATCCAATCTCAACGAAACAAATTGAACAAAACACTGATAAATGGCTGGCCATCGATCACTGATGGATAGACTTAAAAATATTTATAATCAACCTATAAAAGCTTTAAGGTCACTGCGCCTGTATTTGTAAGCGTGTATTTAAAAACGCTTTTCTATAAGATTTTGTAAATATCTACCGACAATGTTGCTGTTAACGTTTTTGTATATAAGCGATTCATTAAAATAGATGTGCCTTATTTTTGTTAACAAAAATCAAGATTTTGAAAAGCTCAAAAATATAAAGTATAGCCACAATAATATCAATAAATCAATATTATAAATGTATATTATATTGTTGATTTTGTATAATATAAAAACCAGCTTTGCAATTAAAAGATCACTTTAAAGAAAATTCAAAAGCTTTTACTTTATTCGTGTATAAATGATTTCCAAAAAAAGCAATAATCGTTATATAGGTGAAAAAGTAATTTACACGTCGACAAGAAATAGAAGGTGAAGAGGTGGAGGTGATGGTGGCGGTAAAAGAGGCGGTGGAGTATAGCAGTGACCGATTAAAGCTGACTCGGCATTTTCTACCTTTGGGACAATACATCAGGTGAATTCCACTAACAAACTATTGTGCGGTAATCGTTCAGCCTTCTCTTCCGTAACTATACATAGACGTGAGCTATTTTGGAATTGTAGCTGCAGTGACGCCCTATTTGTATTCTTATTGAGAAACTCGCTTGTGATATTAGTTGTAAAAACACAGGATTAATTATTTGTAAAATACAAAGAAATAGACTTATGATTATTGAAAATATTGAACAAAGTTCTACCGAGAATATTATATAAAGTAGATTAAATAGCGATAAAATATTTTTATACTATTCTGACAAAGGTGTTATTTAGACTTTTTTGGATTAGGAAAAATTAGAAGAAAAGCAACATTAGATTGCAAAGATTATTTTCAAATTTACAAACATAATCAGGCTCAATACAACTTTGAACAATGCATGAGGAACTTTGTCGGGAGGCCGTCGGTTGCAGTAACCGCAGGAGGCAGCGGGGTTGCACCGGTGCACGCGGCAAGTGCAGTGCAAATATGGACTTGACTCCTTGGCGGGCGGTCCTCCATTCTGCGGAATCTGTCTCCGCTTTTTCGAAAAATTACAAAAGAACTCTCGCTCGGTCTGGCTGGCAGCGGGAGTTTGCGCGCGCCGCAGGATCGCGAATTACACGGTCCGGCGCAGAGTATTTGCTCGGGCGCTGCGGGAAGCGGCGCTGTTGACCTTTTAGCCCGCCGCCGCGAATTAACGATGTTTGCGCTTAACCCTTGCCTCTCGAACTCGTGTTCTCTCTCGCGCGCGCGCGCGCTTTTGCGGCGGCCCGGAAAGGGCTGGGAGAAGGGCGCGCGAGCTGTGAGGGAAGAGACGTCGGGAAGGGCTGAGATTGTATTCATTTAAATTCGTTGGCTCTGCCCCGCTGTCGGGAGGAAGGGGAGCTTTATACGCGGGCACGGAGGTGGATTTCTATTTTGGGGCGAACAAAACTACTGCAGGTGTTTTCTTTTTTTTTTGACATTTTTGCATATTTATAAGAATATTGATTTGCATATTCATTTTTTTGAAGATTCCTTCTTTCAATCATTATTCTTTGAAAATAAACTTTTTGGGGGCGAATAAAATTTCTTTTTATTTTTACTGTAATAAATTACTAGTTACACCTTTCATTTTGTCAAAAGCAATAAAGCTTCGATAAAGCACATTGATTACACTTATACTTGAAACAATAATACGCCTACAAAGTATCACCCCAGCAGTGAGTACGTAATTAAAGAGCAGAATGACGGAGATTAAAGCCTATATCAATTTCCGATTTTCCGAGAAGCTCCGACTTCTCGGTAGCGGCGACACGTGCGTTTATCTTGCAGCTCGCGCGAGCGCGATGTCCGCCGCCACTGAAACTGTGTACAAGTCCGTGTCGCTAATCTCATTAGCCGGGACGATAATCGCGCCGCGTGGATCGAGAGTACGAAGATTAGACGTCGCCCCGGGGGCTGGACACGAGATACTGGTCCACGCGCGCGCCCGAGTCGGCGGAGTAGTCTTGCTACTTACCTGGAATGAGATAACCGGGCAAGGATCTTCTCGTCACCCTCGGGAAAGCTGCTTCGCGGAGAAGAAGTTATTAATTGTCAATTCATAAGGCCGAGTCGGCAAGCTGTTTTTCGTTAGCATGTAATAATAATTATTAAGGAAGATTTAAGACTAAAAATTCTTTCCTTCGTGTTTATTTGTCTAAAAGATCCGGTTTGAGCAGTCGGCAAAGAGTGATCACCAGGGCAGACTAAAAGGTAGAGAGTAATTGATTCGCAGGCTTAGGCGTAATTTCGGGATCGCGCACGCAGGTAACCCGCGGCAAAAATAAGCCAAAGCTCGAAGCCCCCGTCTCCGCTCGCCGCTTTTGCTTACTCGGCGCTTGCTCTCTTACACTCGGCCAAATCGGCAAACGAGCGTTTACACTCGAGAAGTGGAGTAGCCGAGCGTGAATCGAGCGAGCTTGCCCGGCCGCGCTGTACAAACTCTCCCGTCTAATTTGCGCCTCCGTATAATAATCGAGGCCTCGGGACGAAAAGTCGCCCGCGAGCTCTCCGGTTACAAAGTGCGCGAGCCTCCTTTTCTGCTTATTCGACGATGTCCGCCCCGCGCGAGAGCGCTCGGACGATACGGCCCGGCTCGGATTGCGCGACAACCGGAGAGCGCGCTCTCTTGTTTTGTGCCCGTAAACAAGACGGATATGTACTTCGATTCGCGCTGACGCGACACTTTCTCGCCGTGCCTTCTCCAGAAAAGGAACTCGGGGACGCGAGAGAGCTCGCCGGATGCTCTCCCTTGCGCCGCGAGACTTTTCACCGATTATTTCCGACTTGGGAATTTATTGGGGCATCATAGAATATTCATATGCGATTTCCAATCAAGTACTATAAAGTATCATGTAAAACTTTATTTTAAGGACAAAACTCAATGCTTTATTATTTCAACTATTTGTCGATTGAAAATGGGAGAATCTTAAATATTTGCCTCATAATTATTATACACTGCAGTTGGAATCCACCCTAATGCGCTGGTTTTAATTGAAATGATCATAAAGACTAGATATGATATAATAATCTATGCTTATCGTACACAGAAAACTTTGTCTTTACAGTAAAAAATGCTCAGACGAACAGTCGGGCCGAAGAATCGTCGAGCACACGAGCAAAGACTGTCAAATGGCATCTCCCGCGAAAGAGGCATATATATCCCTAATGACTGCGGCTTGTCGCAGCGATGATCCGAGAATAATTGGAGCAGGAAACGGCGAATGGGCAAATAGATTCTCCGCTCAACCCTCGCCTCGTCGCGCGTCTCTCCTGGCTTTTCATTGTCATCCGTCATCGCGCGCCGAGCGCTGCGACGAACAAATGAGAGAAAGAGAGAGAGGAAGCACCCGCAGCATTCGAGGATTATCCCGACGATTGCTCGCTTTTTATGAGCGAATTGGGGGGAGAGAGAGAGAGAAGCTGCGATATTGGCGGAGCACTCGGAGAATACTCGCGGATGCGCGTGTCGCTCCTAAACGATCGGGAGGAGGAAACTTTTTGCGGGCTCGCTCGATTTATTGAATTGCGCTGCGGATTTTTAAATCAGAACCATCGGAGACTGCTCCTCGAGTACCGTTTATTTTGTGTAATAAGTAGGATGGAATTAAGGTTCATTTCGGCGAATTTCGAAAACAGTAGAAAACCATGCTTTTGGGCAGCCCCGCAATGTCTTCGGAAGTAAAAAGACTACTTAAATTCGAATGTGAATCTTGAAATACGAAGGTCCGCGTATAAATTTCACGCTGATTGCTAAAAAGCGGCGAATTTTAGCCTATGCAGTAGAGATATCAAGTTTCTTACGTTATATATCATATTTCCACTTCCCCCGCAAATGCTTCTTGAAGTAACATTATTAATTTTTGAAAAAATATTTCCAACTGCGCTCGCGGATACTTTGCAACATTCTGTTTTCCACTTAATTTCAAAATAAAATCCGGAAAATTTGCCGCATAAAAAGTCGGAGATCTTTACCCAGCTGCAATTAACTGGAGAAAAAGCTCCACGCCCAACAATGACTGCTAAGCCGTTTCCCCCCCGCAGCTTTGGCGCGCATTTATTCGCGGTGTCGTTGCGCCCAATCTTGAAGATATGAAAATTCACTTTCTTTCGGCAGCGGGCTTAGCCGGGGCTCTTCCGCTCGGCGACGGCGGCTGCGGCGGCGGTGGCGGTGGCGGCGTCGGCGGCGTCGGCGGCGTATATCGATGTGCAGCGAGTCTGCTGGCTCAGCACTCTCCCTCGTTCCTCCTTTCCACCTTCTTCTTTCGGCGCTGATGCCGCTATCGCTCCCCAAAGCGAGCTCCGGAGTCGCGGCGTCCTTAAACTTAACCCCTTTGTCCGCCGCGGCTGCTCGAAAAAATAGCGAAAATCCATAAATTCGGGGCCGCCCAGGTACGCGGAGCGGCTCCCGCTGCGGGCTCGATTTACGGGGGGGAGGCTGCGTTGCGCAGGGATTTATTTCGCGAGGCTCTGCGATTGACAGAGAAATCGCTTGTATTTTAAACGAAATTTTCGCGGGATATGATTTTGGCGGTCTGTTCGTTCCTACCGAGCTGTGCACTAAAACCACTTTCACCAAACGGATTTAGCTGCTTGCCCCAAAACGCAATTTACCAAGTTCAATGAACTCTTCCAAAACTGAAATTACACCGTCCAAAGATATAAAGCATAACTCATCCGCTTGATTTATACGAAAGAAAGGCGAAATCGAAATCGCCTTCGCTCTCGCGTTCGTCGTATCTAACGCGACGAGAAAAAGGAGGAAAAAGGGAAAAGGAAGCGAAAGCTGGAGAATGTAAGGCTCGTCTCATTCGAATGCTATTGCCCGCGCCGTAAATCTCGCAGAAAAGTTCGTTGAGCGCCAGCCAGGCCGGCTTATACATTGCCGATTGTTTATCAACAATTTTTCAGATAAAAAATATTCTCGATGGCGAATCAAATATTTAGAGTACTGGTATATATATTTATCAGGTATTGTTATGATGAACATGGTAGAGAAAAAGGAGTTTATCTAAAAATGAAAATGTTTTATCAAAACAAGATGTAATATTTCAAAAATTATTGAACAAAAAAAATGTTATTTTTGCTAAAATTTGTCTTTTTGACCTAAATTGCTCCTGTAAGAGTGGCGTTCTTACACTGCAAACTGAAAATTTTTATTATGTTTTATTATAGAAAGCACGAGTATAAATTTTTAAAAAGGAAATGGCGTAAAGATGAATTAAAAGAAGCGGCCGCGCTTAAAACAAAAGTCGGAAGGAAAGTCGGCGAGAAGGGAGGATGTCAAAGTGCTACGTCAACGAATTCCTCGGCTCAAGTAAATGGCCAATCCTATCGGTGCTTGTATGTCGCTCTGCTATTCTGGCTCTCGGTTTCGCCTAACCTTCCAGTGCCTCCGAATATTCGCCTTACTTTTTTCCTCTTCCTTTCGTTTTCGTTTTCGGCATCTTCGAGTTTCTCTGCCATTTCTAGGATTAAAAAAATCGAGGACTTGTTTATTAAATTGCTCGTGACATTTTCTGAGTAAATGATTCTGCATTTTTCGACTTAGGTTCTTATAACCAGCTGAGATTAGTTTATCAAAGTATGTTAGCAGCACATTGCAATATCAAAACGACATTTTCTTGCTTTGATGAAATGAAATCGTTCTCGTATTTAAATTAAAAAGCAATATATAGCTTTACGAAAAACAATATTATTAAATTAATCGATTGAACAAATTTAATAAAGAATTTGATTATCAAAATTTGATAAAATCTTTATTTCATTGTATAATCATGTACAATTTTTCTAAGTCTTTTTAAAGGCGATGTTTCTTTTTACCTAAATAGTACTAACCGTTTATGTTAACATTATGAGTAACTAAAATTATACCTTAAAAAATGCTTAAATTTAGAGCAAACACTGAAATCCACGAGCGAAAGCTAAATCCTTCTATAAAAATGTTTGTAGATCTTTAAATGCGGGTTATCCGACAATTTTATGTAAAAAGACCCTTCTAAATTGTTAGAATTTCCGACTCAATTTTTTGTATTTTCCTTTCAAATACATCTTTTATTAATTCTTTTATCTACTTTTATTATATCAATTTCAAATATAGCAACAATTTTTTAAGAGAAACAAAAGCAATGTCATCGCAAGTTTTCTTCTCAAGCTGGACTTTAAATTCCCTTGCCTTTACCCAGAATCATTTTCAGAGGACAAAAATTATTATTAAAAAGGTACGTATCCATTGAAAGCTTTTCGCATCTAATAGAATCCGAGCTCCGAGCAAGCTCTGAATTCGATTTCGCCGTTTGATTCGATTTCGCTTCCAGCCTCGGTGCAGCTGCATCAATTGTTTCTTTGGCCGCCCGGTGCACATCCCCGTGACGTCTCTCGAATCCGTTAATGAAAGCTCGCCCCGCGAAAGGTAAAGGTGGGCGGCGGGCTTAAATCGGCATGGCGCGAAAATCGCGCGAATTAGCATAATGAGCTTAGCTCTTGGTGCTCTCGGCTCTCGGCAGCTTTGGGCGTCATCCTCTCTCTCTCTCTCTCCCTCCCTCCCGCAAGCTCCGGCAAGGTGTGCTGAAGGGGCTCGACCAATGGCGCCCGAGTGCTCGGCCGCCAATGAGCTGCGGGGGCTGGAGGCGTCCCCGGCCCGCCCCCTGCCTCGGCGAGCGTCGCGGCGCCTCGGCAGCTCCGCGCCGTCAAGCTCTGCGTCAGTTATCGTTCGGGCGCGCGGCGTGCGCGAGCTTCGTCCCCCAGAGAGCCAGAGCGAAAGCGAGAGAGAGAGAGGCAGAGAGCGAGAGAGCGAGCGGAGCAGTTCAACCGACGAGCTTGCGGCCCATGTCGAATGCCTGAGCACCGGCGCGGCAGCATCATCCTCGCGACGGCGTCGACGACGGTGCAGCAGCAGCAGCAGCAGCAGCAGGCAGAGGCCGGGGCCGCGGGGGGGCTGCAGCCGTATGCGGCCGCCGGCGCCGACGTCGTGCCGGTCATCGTCGACGAGGTCAAGATGGAGGCGGAGGAGCACCTGGCCCGCGAGTACGTGCAGGAGTTCGTGCTGGACCACCTGGACCCGGGCGACGTGAAGCGCGCGGCGGCGGCGGTGGCCGCGGCCGCGGCGCTGGCCAACGACACGGTCAAGCCGCTGCTGACGGCGCTCGTGCGCCCGGACAACAACAACGGCGGCGGCGGCGGAGGCGGCAGGCCCCCCAAGCCCGTGCAGAGCCAGAACGGCGGCAGCCTGCCGGTGGAGCAGATGCGCCTGGCCTTCCCGGCCATGGCCGGCGCCCTGGGCCCGCTGACGCCGCCGGCCCACGAGCTGGAGCAGACGCACGGGCTGCCGCTGTACGGGCAGCCGCCCGGGGCCGTGCAGGTGCAGCACGTCGTGCAGGCGGGCGTGCTGGTGAAGCTGCCGTACGGGCCGGCGGCGGGCCTCACCAGCCTCTCGCACCCCGGCACGCCGCCGGACACGCCGCCGGTCTCGGCCTCGCCGCCCGCGCTCCACCTGCAGCGGCTCGAGCGCCTCGAGCGCATGCAGATCCACCAGCAGCAGCACCCGCAGCACCACCACCACCACCACGGCCAGCACCAGCACCAGCCCGAGGCCATCCTGCCCGACGGCATGCCCTGGCTCACGCAGAGCCTCAGGCAGGAGCCGCTGGACCTGAGGCCGCACTGTCCCCAGGAGCCGGGCTCCGAGACCGAGGTGGAGAGCGAGCACTGGCCGCCGCACCACCTGCCCGACCTCGTGCAGCACCACCACCACCACCACGGGCACCCGGGGGGCCACCCCGGAAGGCACCCCAGGCACACCGGTGCGCAGCTTTGTGCGAGAGCTCGCGGGAGCTTGCGGGAGCTTGCGGGAGAAGGCTGAGTTTCGATGGTGTTGAGTGTTCCAAGCCTGCTCCAGAGTGCT
>JAWWEM010000010.1:25927508-25963888 GCA_035582935.1 Ormyrus thymus
GCGGGAGCTTGCGGGAGCTTGCGGGAGAAGGCTGAGTTTCGATGGTGTTGAGTGTTCCAAGCCTGCTCCAGAGTGCTCAAGTTTAATGTTAACGGATATTCATTTATTGATTCTTCACTCCAATAAGTTACATCATTCTCACTTGTTAGCTAGTCAAGTGAGTGAATTTGTAAAGCTGGCGAAATTTTATGAATATACGTTTGCATTAAACCTGCAGTAAAACGAATCGCGTCAACGTGTCAGTGAGGATTTTTAGAAAATTTAAACATTTTTCCGGATAGCTGTATACATTTCAATCCTAGTGGAATGTCCTAAGATTATTACCTAGGATTTTTACTAAATCGGCAAAACACTGGAACGAAGACTTTTTCAACTTTCTGTCAAGTTATTGGATTAGCTTTAGAGTACAACTAGACTAGACCTCGCCAAGTGTTAGAACCTATAATTTCAAGTTAATATATACGGGAATTAATTAATTGTCTTTTACATAACAATTCTAAATTCTAAATTTCAATTTATCAAACTATTTTAAAATGAAATTGTTTTTTTGAAAATAAATCTGGTTTTTTCAATTAAAGGCATGTACATATTTTACTTTTAATTTGAAACATTAAATTTATTTTGAAAATAAACAATAATAAATGGAATGCATTGTAGATCGTGCAATAAATCCTTACAAATGTTTTGTCAGTAGTATTTGATAAAGCGGCTTTTAATAGTTCTGAATCTCTTTATCTCTTTCGATTTTCTTGCGAAACTAATGAATTTGACCTCTAAATTGTATAAATGCATCAAACTCTTAACAATGATTTTTTACATTTTGATACATTTGATAAGAGTTTATCGCGTTTGCTGAAGTCAAAGAAGGTGGAGTTTACTATCTTTATCAAATAAGATGATTTTATTAGTATAAATGACTAAATTAACAGTTTTGTTTTTTTATT
Organism: Ormyrus thymus; assembly: GCA_035582935.1. Lineage (NCBI taxonomy): Eukaryota > Metazoa > Arthropoda > Insecta > Hymenoptera > Ormyridae > Ormyrus > Ormyrus thymus. Next base: position 25,928,453 of record JAWWEM010000010.1, read on the forward strand.
GAAAACTAGAAAAATGCAATTTAAAATATTTTACGTAGCTTACCTGTAAATTACATGATATTTTCAATTAATTTACTTTTAAACAATTTCTTTTTAAACAATTTAAGTTTTAAGAATTTACTTCACTCCAAACTTGCATATGAAAATTGTATTTATATTTACATGACTTTAATAATTTTAAAAATTTGTTTAAAATCTGTTTTTAAGCTTGACAAACTATTTATTTAAAATGCAATATTTACAGAATCGCGAGATACGTCTTACAAGACAGAAAATCAAAAGTTCATTTTGCAGAAATTCAAATAAGTTTCGTAAATTTTCAACCAAACGCAGGGAATTCCGCTCTTTCCTCTTATCAATCGACTCCGCAATCAGCGGGAAAGAGAAGCCCAAGTAGCGACCATGAAACTCAGCTCTCTCGTACAATTCTCGAAAGCACATCCCCGAGCAGCTTCTCCTCCCCTAGAAACGGTTGAAAAGCACCTTAAACCCTTGCAGGCGGCTACATAATGGGCAGCCACATCGAGTACTACGCGTCGAACGGCTCGGGGAGCAACGGACTGAGCAACGGCGGCGGCGGCATGATGGGACCGATGCAGCTGGACGACGGCATGCAGATGCAGCAGGGACCGCCGCAGCCGCAGCAGCAGCAGCCGCCGCAGCAGCCGATGAGGCCGCTGAGCGTCTGCTCGGTGAGCTCCTGCGGCCCGGGCCCGGGCTCGAGTCAGGGCCACGGCGGGCCCAGCCCCGTGCACCGCTCGCAGATGCACTGCTCCTTGCCGACGGGCGGCCACGATGACCTCATGAACGACGACCTCCTCATGTCCCTGTCCGTCAGGGAGCTGAACAAGCGGCTGCAGGGCTGTCCTAGAGAAGAGGTATCTGTCGGATTGTCGCTTTTCTGCTTGGACGGCTTTTCTTTCTTTAATCACTGTTTTAGTAGGATAAGGCAGCGGGTAGACTCTTTCGAACGAATAAACATTGCTTTGACTACGTTTTGAAATAAACGTCTCTCTCGCTGAAGCTAGCACTAGAGTACCGAGTTTAAAACGTAGGAACTTTCTAAGCCTGTGGGGAAAGATTTGCAAAAAGCCAGCTCGAGCCGCAATGTTAGCCAAAACGCGTGCTATAATCGGAGTTTGCCCCCTTATGCTTGGCAGATAGTCCGGCTGAAGCAGAAGCGTCGGACGCTGAAGAACCGGGGCTACGCGCAGAACTGCCGCAGCAAGCGGATGCAGCAGCGGCACGACCTCGAGACGGCGAACCACAACCTGCAGCAGGAGCTGGACATGATGAAGATCGAGCTCGCGAGGACGCAGCAGGAGCGCGACATCTACAAGCAGCGCTACGAGACGATGCTGAGGCCCCGGCAGGCCCACCACGCCCAGCCGCCGCCCCCGCCGCATCCGCACTCCCACCAGCAGCAGCAGCAGCAGCAGCAGCAACAGCAACAGCAACAGCAGCAGCAGCAGCAACCGGCGCCGGCGAGTCCAGAGGTGTACCTGTGACAGCGGCCGCGCTGGACTTGAGGCTGCTGGTGAGTAGAGAGAACAGTCGACATGCGAGCGCGCACGCCTCCGTCCGGCTTTCGATCCGTACATATGTATACAGGATGTCAGTATGCTGAGGATATTTGACGTAGCCGTAGCCGTTTCATCATCCCTTCCTATAGAATATCTGTCTGTTTCTCGAGCTTTGTCCGCGGAGCTTTCAGAGGGCCGACAAGGATTTTCGCGAGCTGCTTGTGGATAGTTTCAAGGCGTCGATCTCTCTGGGGGAAAAATCCGACGTTTTTTATACCTTAATCTTTCATTGCGCACATAATGGAGAGATTTTTGTAGAATCAATGGAATTAAAAGCGTGTAATTAAAAGTGACATTTTTTCAGCTTCTTCTTATCAATGTAGGAATTGCAAAACAGAGCAGTTAATCTTCAATAGCAAACTTGATTCAAACTTTTATTAACCTTTACGCATAAAAATGTCTTACCCCCAATCAATCGATAACTGGCGCGATTTCTCTACAATGTTACATTAGAGTTACAAAAATGAACCTTTTAATTTAATAAATCTCTGCCGCTACTTGAGAAAAAGTACGATTAAAGTTTTCCTTGAGTTTGAAGTACTCGTTGAAGCGTCGCGCGACGAGCGATCGGCGCACCGATACCCTTTCAAAGATCAAGACAACTAGCTCTGCAGCAGCTCGTTATCGCTCGCGCGAAATGCAAATTTTTCTCTCCTCTTTCGGTCATGCGTGTCAAAACGACTTCAGCCTCTTTATCTCCGCGAGCGTCACGTTTTACCAGTAAACTTCGCGATGCAGCTTCAAACTCCCCGACGCACACCAGGCGAGCTTTATCTCTTGATACGCGATAATGTTCGAGACGAAGTTGGCGCGCATTTAAAGTCTAGTTTCCGTAACCTTTGACCGGGGAGTCTAAAGACACGAGTCTCGATTGTCATTCGATTTTCGCAATGCCGTGTGGTGAGAGGGAGAAAGAGGCAGGAAATCGTGCGTCGGTCTGGAAGGATCTCCGCGCGAAGCTCCACTTTTGTTAATGTTCGTTGACGACCTGAATTCCGAGACGCGAAAGAAGGGACAAGCGTGTTTCGCTTATGATAGAAAAAAAGAAGACAGGCTGAAATCGTCATAGAGCGTAGTTTAACTGCTAGGAGAAACTTTTAAGACGAGTTGCGAAAGTCGTTCGAGCCGTTGTTGCTAACAACATACTGTCGTAGCGCAAAGGCAGGCGGCGCGAGGGGGAGGAGAGCGCGAAACTCGCGTCGCCCGCCTCATACCTGGTGCAATAAAATGAAAAGAAAAAAATTCGTCGATCAATTCTGATTTTGTAAATAAATATCAATATGTCATTAATCTCCGGATCGTGCGGCGCTTATATATTTTTTAGGTGAAAGTATTATTTTTATTTATGTTGAACTCGCGCCTCCGAAGCCGAGGCAACCCGATTAGGTCGAAGCCAAGAAATTGTATTAAAAAGAAAAACGACGAGTGTACATTTTTACCGAGCGTAATAACTGTGCGATCTCACGAATCCATGTTACGGAGCTGTTGGTTGTATAATTTTTCTATAGGCACAAATATTCAGTTGTTACAATGAGGAAGCAAAAGCAAACCGCGTACGCAATCTTGTAAGAATCGAAAAAATTTTATATATAAAAAAGGAAATAAGAAACTTTACTTTTAGGGGATAGTCTCGCTTTGTTTACTTTTATTAAGACGCTATTTCTGAAATAGCTGTAATTATGTGTACTCATACTCTAACCCAGACACGCGCACACGCAGCCGACAGAATCACCCACCCAGACACGTACAGGAAAACGTCTTACGCCTATGTACATACACGCGCGCACCCATCTTACATAGGCACTCATGCATATGTACATACGCAGTTTTTACGGACAATACTCGTGCAAAAAGTGTACATTCGCGAGATGACATGCCCTACACGCACTCACACACAAGCACACGAAACTACACGAATGACACGCGCTGATGCGCACACAGGCGCACCTATATATATAAATATTATATCTTTTATTGTTTTTTGTCGTACGGCTCTCCCGATTGCGACGCAGAGATGTTTTAATTCGCGTTATATCGTCCAATCTGTAAATAAAATTATTATACTTATTACAATAAATAAACGTCGTCGACAACTGTTTCAGATAAAAAGATATTCTCTTGTTGATCATTTACCTTTCACCTGTCCAAAATGCGATCCTTCAAAATCGTTTACCAAGATTTTTTCTTATTGTAAACGAATTTTTTAGTGAATCCTTTGCGAAGAAAATATCACGGATATATACGAAAAAGCAATCTGTATGAAACTTTTTCACGGTCTGAAATAATCCAACGATGAACTTCCTTCGTTTTCTTTTCTTTTTTATTCAATTCAATTTTTGTGCTTATCTAATCGTAAAGTTACAATTACACGCAGTGATGAAGCCTTTTTTATTTGAATATAATAGATTTTAACTTCATCGCAGATTTTTCTAAATTACAAAACCATTATAGAAAGGCTTAATTTTTCAATGCCACGTAAATTCAAAAGCAATATTTATCAATTTCCTTTAGAATTTCTTTTTGAAAACGAAAACTTTCAGCATTAAGCTAGGAATACGGCAATTTTTTTCGACTGGTTATTTAAGTGATTAAAAAAATGTCGAAAGAGTATATAGCAGTCGGAGTCGGGCGTATAAGCGAGAAAAAAGGAATACGAGGACTAGAAACGGAAAGTTCCGGCGATTCGTATTTCGCCGGGCTCTCTTTCTCCGCTACGTGCGCGCACAATCTGCCAGCTCAGCGTTTCATCGGAGAGGCGCAGCCAAGCTCTCTCTCTCTCTCTCTCTCTCTCTCGCTGCCTCTTTTATTTACTAGCCGTCAAATATGCGCGCTTCGCTACTCGTTATTATCTACCTCGCCGCCCCGTCTTCTCTCCTTTCCTCCTCCGTCCTTGGATTTTTACTTTCTGCAATTTCTTTTTCGTTACTCGAGGCTTATCGAACTCCGCTAGGTGGGCTTTCTGTCTTTTTCTCGTTCGGTCATTCTACTTCCTTTTGTGCTTGTGTGTCATTTGTTGCTGCTTCGCGGCGGACGTTATCGAGGATGATGAAGAATTCAGAAGCCGACCTGATTTTTTAGAGAGTCAGCAAATTTTAAGGCTCAAAGTTTATTCACACTGGATTTATTCAGGCAGGAAAATTACTGACTTTAAACACGATTACTTCAATTACATTCTAATCAATATCAAATATTTGAAGATTTTTTAAGCTAATTTCCCATAAAATCACATATTTGTTCAAAATTCTATTGAATTTTAAAGATGTGTAGATTTATAACATTTCAGGGGTATAAGATTATAAAAAAAACCAACTTCTGTAGGGCAAAAGTGTTTCAGTAGCGAAAAGCGTACTAATCAGTAATTAAAAATTGTTGTAGGATTAATTTATTCTGTGTTTCAAAGAATCATAGGTCTAATAAAAAATAAAATAAAGCACTGGAAGAATCGAAGCTCCCTCCGAGTAAGATATCAGTCAGTGAGCCAACTCTGAAAATCATCCCTCCCCCTGTCAATAACTCAAAGCACCCGCAAGCACGATTCAATCCTCATCAGAGTTCTCCGCGCTCCCCATCGGCACGCAAAACTCCGGCAATCGGCGTAAACGTCAAGCGCCTCAGTTCAGCAGCTCGGAAGTAAGGAACGAAGGAAGGAAGAAAGGCAGGCAGCCAGGCAGGCAGGCAGGAAGGAAGGCAGGGGCATATGCGGAGCGACGAGGGCTCGAGCACTTTATGCCGTGCTTTGCATTTAAGTGACGCCGGCGACGTGGCCTATCTGCGCATCGTGTCTGCTCCCCCCCTCGGCGCAGCGTTACAACCCCCCCGGGACTCGTACACCCCGAGAGCGGAGGCACCTGGGTGGTCCGAGCGCGGAATCGTCGCACGATAAGTCGCCGCTGTAAACAATCGCTTGGATTAGCAGCTGATTAACCGGAAGGAACAGCGATACAGAGGTGAGATTTCATTTGCTTTTTCTCCGAGGATTATCGTCGTTGATATGTGATATTCGATACCTTTATCGCGGAGGTAATACTTTGTAGATCATTTTTTTTTTAATTTATTTATTTGTTTATTTAGAATTCCAGAGTTACACAAAATATAACATTACTTGATAATGGCAGAGTATACATTTAATTTTGCAAATATAAAATATTCTATAATTAAAATAAATTAAGTTGTTTACAGACATTAAAAATCTTTTTTTATTATTTCACTAATATCACTAATATAATAAGTAAAAATTGTCATACGACAGAAAGTTAAAAACTGTAAAATATAAGTAGTTTAATGAATAGCGTAATATTTTACTAAAAAATTTCCCGTTCAAAAAATTATAATCTTTTCGTGAAGTTTTTCTTGTTTTTCTTTAACCCGTTTCAATAATGCAGGACGCATTTCTCCCTCGAACGCCTTCCTCCTTGCAGCAATAAAAATTGTAGAAACTCCGCCTCCCAGCGACTCTTCCACCGAAAGCCAATCAGCCCGAATAAAACAATCCGCTCATCAGGTGCAATAAACGGGAGTAAGCGCCCTCGGCGAGGTAAGGGTGCAGCGGCTTTAAGGTCGGCCGGGGTGACGTCACGGCGCTCCGCGCGCGCGACAAAACTGTGCTGAAACGAAGAGTCTGGCGGGATTCGACGACGCCAGCATCTTTGACGCGCGCGTTCTGATGACGATGCTAGGTCTGCCGGTTACTGATGACGCGGCGCCGAGCCGAGCTTGCAAGCTCGCGCACCGAGCTCTACCTATATATGGAGCACTGCGAGCAGCCAAGGACACGCATGGACAGCTGGCTTTCGAATCTCGCCTCGACCGAACCCTCGAGCTTTCGCGCTTTACGCCTTTTGCGCCCGAGTTATTCGCTTTTTTAAGCAGCTTTTCGGGCATGCACGAAGCTGGAGTCCGAGTTATTAGTCTTGCTGATGCGTTATATTTTAATACCGAGAGAAATATTATTAAAATTTTAAGTCTGATTAATAAAGAATTAATACAGATTAGAAATTGGAAGCTTTTTTAGAAAGGTATTTTGTCAAAGAAATCGAAAATATATTTTATTTTTATTAAAAAAAAAATATCAAAACGTATAGACAAAATTAAGTTCCGCAACTAGTCTTTTGAATCGATATTTGATACACTATCCTTAAAGCTAAAAATCTAAAGATAACCGAAAAAAGTAAATGTTCGCACTTGGAAAAGCTCTTCCAGCAGCTAAACCCCCAGCTAAAATAAACTGAAGGAGCGAGCCGGCCATCAGATAATTCCTTAACACAAAGCGACAAGGAGTATTAAGATCGTGCAATAATCCGTTCGCCTCGTGTTTACACGTCCTCTCCATTGTCAGTTTAGCATCAGAAAGAAAGAACTCGTAGTCTTTGGCGGCGTCGGCGCTCGTGCGGAAGGGTGGCGAGGAGGGGGGGGGGAGCTCGCTATACGTGCACCCTGACCCAGTCGTCCGCTCGGCGAGCCGATAGAGATAGCCGGAGTAGTAGCCCCTGCCAATCGATAGCCGCTAATCAGATGAGAGACTCTCTCTCCCCACGTCTGAGGCAAAGACGTCGCGTCTCTCCCGTCCGTGTCCGTCATTACACGCGGCGGCGCGACGACGAGTCCTAATCAGGGATCGTGAGCTGAAATCTTATCGGCCGGCTTTTTTTTCTCTCCGAGAGGGAAAGGTGTAGTGCCGCCGTCGAGGCTAATAAAGATGCGACGAAATGTCCGAGAACCTAACGACTGTGCATTGATACGAGAGGATTTCCAAAGGGATGCCGAGAGGCTTTGGGGACGAGGAATCTTTTGCCAAATATGCCCTTGTGTTTTAGGTGAGCTTTTTGAACTGCCGGTCTTGGGCTTATTTGCCATCTCGTCGAAGAAAACATTTTTTTTCGACCCGTTACGCAACAGAAAGTTTTTACGGGGCTTAATTGCTGCTGCAGCGAATGACCGCGAGTAACGCGTGCTATTGTTTTCATCCGATGTCGATGCAGTATTTGATTTCAAGCTGCTATCGCTTCCGAGGGCAAATTTTAGATGCATTGTTGGGCCAATTCAAAATGTTTATCAAACCGTAATCTGTTAATACAAAATGAAAATGAGAATATTGTGTCAACACCCAGCTGCATCAACATTCCTACCAGGTAAAATATTACGCTCAACGACTCAACCTTGAAAACCGCTCGGCATCCGATTACCAGTCAAAAGCTCGCGCGTCGTCCATTTTTGAAATCGCGACAGCAGTGCAGCAGCATCCTCGAGCTCGCCTACATCCCGGGGACACGACAGAGAGAGAGAGAGAGAGAGCCGCTCGGCCTGAAATTTTGGAAAAAAGGCCAGCCATCGCTCGGGCGCATTGGGCCGGGCGTCGCGCAGGTACGCGGCACCACCTTGGCGCGGGTGGGAGGATTGTATCGCGCTCGGGCTCCGCCTACTCGCAGCTGCGCATAAACCCTCTCTCTCGCTCTCTCTCTCTCTCTGTCGGTGTCCGCGATGCACGCGCGTCGCGGCGGCGGAGCACATTGCCCGACGATTTTCGAAAACGGAAACGAGCGGGCGAGGTGGGAGGGGGCAGAGAGCGTCATCCGTTTAACTCGATCCGCGTAGCACGCTCGACTCGGCCCCCAATCGAATAAGCTCGAGCGCGGCTGTAAACTCGATTTTTCTGCCGAGCCGAGCCGCTCCCTGCAGCCTCTCCGTGTTTCTCGGTGCGCGGAGATTTGCGAGGAGAGTCGAATCTCTAAACGAGTCTTCTGCTCGGGCTTTCCGAGGCGAGGCGGTAATTTCGTTTCGGGGCGCTGCTGTTGCCCTTGGAGTTGACGAAAATGTCGGAGCTTTTAGAATTGGCATGACTTATTTATCAAGAGACCAATCTGCATTAAAACATAATATACATCGCAGAGATTTCAATATTTTACCATATTGATTATTACAGAGGAATGGGCAGAGGGATTTGCTGTTGAACCGTCCATCAGCCGTTGGCTCCGTCATTTCAATTGGACAGTCGTTATGTAATGGTTCAATGTCTCGGCAATGATTTAAGGACGCGCGGTCGCGTCGATGTCCCGACCCGAATCTATATACCCAATCTATATCGCTGATATGATTCTCCCACCCATTTCCATGATCTACCTCGATTTATTCTCTACTGGCGGCCTATTTATTCCGCTCTCTTTGTCGCATTGTTATACACGTATTTCAAACCAAACTTTTGCATTAAACTATTGCTTTCGGTATTCAGCTTTACTCTATGTTTATTAAATACAGAAAAATCTTCTTACTTTATTTAAAAGTTTTGACTAATAAAAACTTGACGATCTCCGGAATGTTTTGCAGAAGCAACAAGAGCGCCGTTCGGCCTGTTTTAGAGCCGCGCAGAGCACTTACTTAGGCGCATTACATCGAAACGCGTATAACCGTGAGATGCAAGTGCCTGCAGCTGCCGTCCTTACGTACAGTAGGTGTCGGCCGGGCCATCAAAGCTCCTTAGCATTTTTATGCCCCGCTGCCGTTGACAGTTTATTTTATTATACGGCCTGCGGTGACCACCGAGACTTTCCATAAGTCAGGCATTAATGCGCGCTGCCTCTCGCACATCCTCTCTGCCTCAGCGTTTTATTCTAAACTTTTTACCGGCGCCCGGCGAATGCGCCAGAGAGAGAGAGAGAGAGCAGAGAAAAGTCTCCGCGCAATTTCGATAAATAGATCAGAGCGGGATTAGAGGAAGAGCGGAGTTCCGCGCGACTTGGCAGCCAATGCCTACATGCGATTAGCATGAGAGAAGCCGGAGCCGCCGCCGCGCCACCCCGCCGAGCGAAGGCTGCCGCGCGAGGCTGCCCCGAGAGAAAGAAAGGAAAAGAAAGGAAGAGGGCTGTCGGCAGTATTTTTTATCTAGTCACGGTCAACTGGCTCACCGGCCCTCCTCCCGCCCATTATTAGCGCACTGCCCGGAATCGGGGCTATAACTGCCCTGTACCGATACTGCCCCCCCCCCCTCCCGTACACGGAGCCTTCCGCTCTGCTTTCCCGAGCTTTTCTTATTCTCCGGCTCGTGCTTTCCTTGCCGAGCGTTATTTATGTCCTGCTATTGAAAAAAGCCAATCATTTGCATTCGTTCTTCCGCTGACTTTTTTAAAATGCACTGCAAATTTTTTCACTTTATTTATCTTGTACTATAATCGTAAATCAATAAAAGTATTTACTGCAGCGGTCAAATAAATAAAGATCAAGGAAGTCTTGCAAAATATTGCAAGTGCAGTTAATTTCATCAGCTGTTATTAACCCAAGTTGGTGCTGTAATAAAAAACAAAGATTTGATTATAAAAAAAACTAGTATTTAGTACGCTGACCCGCGAACGGGGATAGGAATTTTGTTGCAATCCAAAAATCCGGTAAAAAAGAGCCGCAGGAAAGACGGAAAGCCCCGGGTGTAGGAAGAGCCAGCCGGCGTCTCCGGTCCATCTACGTAACGTCAGCGGGCTCGGTTTATAGGAGCACGCGTGTGTCCAGGCGGCAGTAGCGTCTCACCAGCACACTGCCAGCAGTCGAAGGGTGGACACCGAACGGTTTTATCTTTTTAGTATTATTGCGCGATCGGCGCTGCGGGCTGCTTCCCTCCAATAAAACCGCCGCCCCCCGTCCGGCGCTGGCTGCGCGCAGTCCGAATTCCTTGGGCGCGCGCGGCTAATTCTCAAGATGGAAATGAAACGGCTCGGAATAATCATCGCCGGCTTTGCCGGTCCGCGCGACGGAAGTGCGCCTGCAGCGGCGTACGGCGTGCGCGCCGCGAGATCGAGTGCGGATAAACGAGGAAAGGGAGTTTACTTTCCCCTAAGACACTTTCTTTCTCCCCTCGGAGCTGCGCACGTCCGTGTGTGCGTGCGTCATTCGACGGGGTGAGGCGGCGCCCGAGATTTATGAAGAGAGGCTAAATTATCTCGTTTCCTTGTCCTGTCTTTTGGCCCTTCTCTTAGCGCCGCCGAGGAGAGAGAGGTGACGACGCCGAGCTAAAAGGTGCGCTGCAGAAGGTGTCAGGGCTCTCTTCGCAGACTAAACTGCCAAGCGCGGAAGAGGCAAAATCTCTTTCAAATCTGTTTTAGATTAAGAAAAAGCGACAATCGGGCAAGAGAACAGTCGGAGCTTTGATTTTCAAACGAGCTGATGGAATAGTGCTTTTAAATATAGAAAATATGCATTCGAGTGCAGAATCCAATAAAACCCCGATTGTTGTTTACTCGAAATTTATTATTGCCGTCAGTGCAATGCGCCGCGGGATTTATCCAAAAGGAAATGCAAGCACATCCATTCAGGTAGAATAGCTCATTCTTCGTGGCTGTCGATAAATAGACTACAAGTGTATAGTAGGGCTCACATGGCGGCAGCCAAGTGAATGGGGTTAAGCGGGGGCAGAAATTGAGTCGAGACTGTCGATAGAGAATGGAAGCCTCGCAAGTCGAAGCCCTGCCTGGGTCACGACTAACCGGATATCGCATACTTGACACTATCGTCACTCGTCCAGTCAATTTTTCCTGCTAGTTTCCGTAAATTCCACGGGAAAGCCACCTCCCTGTACCCATAAACCAGCCCGTAGCGTAAATTCAACTGTACAGACTCGAGCGGCTTCATGACGAACGGGCTTCGAAAAGTGAGCCGATCGAACAGAAGCGATCTCGCGGAGGAGCGAAACTTCGGGGAAGGGCTTGTGTTTTAAAAAATCTGAAAGCGGCGCGGCGGCGTGACGAGTAAAGCGATCTTCCTTGGCGAGGTCGAACCCCCCCTAAGCGTTAATCGAATTTTCAGCCGCTCCGCCGACTCTTCACTCCCCGAGAGCGAAACTGCGGAGCGGGAGATCGAGGGTAATTGATAAATATTGAAAAACGTCGACCATGAATCCTGGCCCCGATGACTTTATTAAGCTTTTGGAGTTATGATCTCGGCGCTTCGTGCAGCTAATTATATGCAACTCGTAGCTTCAGGTTTGCGTGAAAATACGGAAAGCAAATACAGCTTGTAATGAAGTGTTTACTGATTGTTTGTTTATTCTAAGCTGGTCAGCGGTTTTGCGGGATCAATTATTTAGTTACGTGAGAAGTTGCAAGCTTGTATTATAGATAGTTTATCTTAATATTTTCAAAATTGAGATGTTACAAATCATCATATTTTAATAAATTTCTTCCATTTTAAAATAACATCTACTGGAACACCAATATTTCAATTTCTCAAATCGTTGGCTCTTACTTTCGAAAGCTCTGAAATGAAATTGAAAATTTTTGAAAACTGTAACGCCGATAAATCCCATATCCATAAATCACACAGCCAAACTCGTGCATTTGAATTAAAATCGATTTTTAAAAGTTGAAATTTCTTGTAAAACGTTTTATACAAGCTCTGCTACATACTGGCTTCCAGCCGTGTCGATGCTTTAGAAGTCGAGCAATGAAAGAGTTGGAAAGCTCCGTAAAGTTATAAATAAATGTAAGAGCAGCTTATCGAGCCTGCTCCGGGAAAAATTCTTAGGAACGCGCGGCGAGGGCGCTGGAGCATCGGAGGGCTCGTGCGCGTGACACCGTCGACACCTCGGCGCTCCGGTGATACCCTCTGACAAACACAGCGTGGCCAGACTTAACGAGGCTAATACGGGCCAGTCTCTCCGTGACGTGCCATTAACGTCACGCTGCAGCGGTGCCGTCACGTACTTCTCTCTCTCTCTCTCTCTCTCTCCCCTCCCCGCTTTTCCGTCCCTCGGCGAGCTTGGGCGCGCGGAACGACGGAGGCGGCAAAAAGAGAGCCGGCCGGAAATTTATAATCCGTAAAAACAATTATGGAGAGATCGCGCAAAAACGGCCAATATCTCCGGGCTTGATTTATAATCGCCGCCGCACGAGGATCGGCCGACCGCGACCGAGAATATTAAAGATATCTTGGGGAGAAAAACTTGCTTACCCCTCAGGAAGTCGCGCAAATAGATATAAGATTATGAGAAATGCTGCCAACTATTTGCCGCCACATTGCTTCCTTCCGATCTATTATGAGTTCCGTATTGTCTCCGTGTGTGCACTGAAAGTATAGACTTTATTTAAAACTATTTTCATACTTAGTCACTGCAATTAACGTTCAGTGTACGTATATAACAGCAATGTTGTGTCAGTGACACCAAATTTTTTTGCATGCATCTATTTCATAATAAACATAAGATTGTACATAAACACAACAATGTACAATGAAATATTTTCTAATACACAATTTTCTTTTTAACGCCGATTCACTGTAATAAATAGTACATAAAATATTAAACGTAAAACGAACGGCAGCTGAGTAAATTCAGAAAAATAAATCAAAGCCCCAATGACGAATGGTTCCACACGTCGGAGCTTAATAAAAGTTTACAGTCGAAAAAAAGGCGCAGTTTTAAAGCAAACACCTCATTTAAAGGAGATTGCCCGCGGTCCAGGGAAAGGCTCTCCCGCGCTCTTCCCTCGTCCCCCTCTCGTGCGGCCGGCGGCAATAAAACAGGCCTGCGGGCACTTAGGTCCAGTCCCGGGGAGAGAGAGAGAGAGAAAAAAAACGCCGCAAGCTTATTGCATGTAAAACATTTATGCCCCGGGGCCGATATTGGCGGCGATTCGGCGCGACGCGACGCCGTTTCTAATCGGCGCGCGATCGCCGCCTTGGACAAACGGCCACTTTCGGCACCGCGCGCCTTTCCTATACCGCCCGAATTCAAATAAGAGTCTGGAGCGGATTAGTGCGGGGGTTCGACCTCTGCTGCTCAGCAGATTCGCCGGGAATAACGGAGTTATGGCTTTTATATTGAAATAAATTGCATTTCTCGCGGGCTTCCTTCTCTGCTTTTTTCGTTAATAAAACTGATTTATATTATTATTAGCCGCTTGGAAAAAATTCGAGCCTGCTCGGACGTGAAATAAATTTCGAAAAATTGAGATCAAGCGCAGATTCGCACATTTTTACACTTACGTAATGCTTTTATTATAAAACTTATAAACTAATATCACTATAAAATATCTCGAATATAATATACTTAATTGAACAACACAATCAAGACTTAATTTATTATATATAAAAGCGGACAAATAAAAATAATCAGTGAGCCCCAAAAAAATAAGCAAATGCAAATCAGATTAAGATCGAGTCTCCATAGTATTTGCGGAAGAGGGACTTTGCATATACATAGGTATAAAGGGGCTCGTCTTGAGAAAGACTTTCGGCGGGGAGCAGCGCCGTTAATTAATATAGAGGCACTCGGTTATGTATATACTCGCGCAAAACGAGCCGCTTAACCTTAAGCCGCCATTAATTCACATCAACGTCTTCCTATCTCGAAGCCGGTGACTTGCATCCTTGTTGGCGAATCGCGATAAAGGCTCGAACGTTTCAGCCCTCTCTATTAAGTATACAAACACTTTCGGTCGAGTCTTTTGCTTCTCGGTGACTTGAAAAAATTCGTTCTCAAAGTATTACATTAGGGCAGTGTTATTTAAAGGATACTTTTGTTAATTGTGGCTTTTAATCAAGTGAGAAGGGTTCCATAGTTGATGTATCGCAGTTATATTCATAAGAAGTATTAATGGACCTCGAACGCCATGGGAACCAACTCGTAAACCAGCGCACAGAGACAATGAAACGACACTCATTACTTTCGCCTGGCCTACTTTGCGGACAATAAATAAAACCTTTATTTCGAGGAGAGTGAAAAATGCAATTTTAAGGGAGGCTCGCAAATAAAACCGGGCAGTAAAGAGGTCGTTCGAAATAGATTGCGTCCGATTGCGCAAGATCAGTGGGCAAAAAATCAATACACCTGTGCACCGGGGAGAAAAAAAACTGTCTCTCAACATTCTGCAGCAGCGATCTTTGGGGGCCGACGGCGGCGGCGGCGGCGGCGGCTCGGGCGATTCCGCCGGGCGATAGTTGCACTGTCAGTTTCCTGGCGCTCGTTCGCGCGCCTTACAAAAGAGCAATGCGCCTCGCGCGCGCCTCGCTCGCGGAGCAGGGAGGCGGCCCCTCGAGCAGCTCTCGCTCCTCGGCATTGTCCTCGCCATGGAGGTCCACTTGATCACGATCCAGCGAGGGCCACTCGAGGAGCGAGGCGCGCAGGCCCCGGAGAAAGAGCACAGGTGCCCGATAAGATGTCGATTGAAATTCACGCAGGCCCTTGCCAACCACCGGCCCCCTCCCCGCCCCCACCGCCACTCTTTTTGTCTCGCTCTGGCTAGTGCAGATAGAGAGAAATGAGGATGCTCACGTATACGCAGTGATTCGCTTCGCGGACGTGTGCGAGAGCTTACTTATCGCTTTTTCGCCGGAAAAGGGGACGTCGACAAGCCTCCTCTTAAATAGTTTACAATTTAAGAGGACTTCCTTGTCTATCTATTGCTAAATAATTTTAATATCTTTCATCTAGTTGAATAACATATTAGAGATTTATATAATAACCTACAATTGTTAGTTATAGAGATAGGATATAAGTACAAGGAAGTTCTGCAAAAACCAACCTTTTCATTCTGAAGCACTAGAATACCATATTCCAGTTTCGCAAGTCAAACAATCCAGATTTCGGTTCTTCGTCAAATAACGCCCGACCAGATTCCAAAGATCCGGAATTCATCGCTTCATCATAATCGACTAAATCAACAATCCTCGCAGTACATAATCCAGCGAGAAGCCCGACTACTTAACGCCTCAGTCCATCGGTTTTCCCGGTCTCTTGACAGATTACCATAGCTCTCTCTCTCGTCCTCCCGGGCTGTGGGGAAGAAAAAAGAAGCGTCGATAAAAGCCCGAGAGCCTCGGAGCGGGGCTCCCCGAGGAGTAACTAACCGACGAGCGTAGGGCGTCAAGGTAATGCGCCATTAGTATGTGAGCTCCGTAGCCGAGGGTCTTCTGACTGACTGGCTCGAGTCCGAGCTGTCAATAGCTGGCTTGTTACCGCGGCGATGATCGGCCTAACCAACGGGAAATATCCGGCCTTCTCTCGCGATTGTGTCCAACACCCCCACCCATCCCCCCGTTTTTTGAAGGAAGCTTATTTATAGAGGAACTTGCCGCGTAAATCTCGAGAAGCGGCACTTAATTGCTCTCCGACTATGATTTTTCGCGCATATATAGAGCACCGAGAGAGAGTTTGTGATTTATCGAGCCCAAGTTCTCCGAGTCGCGGCTTCGAGATCGATTCCGAAGGAGGGGGAGGAGGAGGGGGGGTCAAAGTAAGAGAGAGAGTCGATCAATGAGTCGCGATCCTTTACGGATCTAATTGAGCAAGGAGATAAGGGCCGAGCGCGGCTGTGTAATGTCTTGCGCGCCGTTAATGGCCGAACTAATAGCTACGAGCTGCTGGTAGCGCCGACGGCGAATAAAGCGCTTTATTTCTCGTAATTGTGCCATGAAAATCTCCGATTGTATCGATACTCTTTTTTATGGAAAAATTTGGGGGAGCCCGAGAGTTTCCCCGAAAATCGCTTTATTTCCATCGGGAAATACTAAAGTTTTAAATAATTTTCCTGGATCTTATACTCATCAGGGATGACTGAAGTGAAAAATGAATAAATACTAAATATTGTCAATCCAGCAACAGAAGTACGCGCTCCGTCGTATCGCACAGTTCTCTCTATATACTATTATTTCGCTTCGCAAAGAACGTGACACTTTGATCAAAGGCTCCCATCTTTATCGCAAAAAAAAAAGAAAAAAAAACAAAAGGCCCGGCTGCCTCCGCTGGTGGCAAGAGCATTTTTTACGTGCTCGCAAGCGGCTCGCATAAAATCGAAGCCTCGGGGGAGCCTCGCTCGACACCTCCTGGCCCGGCGAGTAATAACGCAGCGCGCATCTCCTGCCGCGCGACTCGCCGAGAGAGAGAGAGAGAGAAAAAAAGTCGAGAAAAACTCCGGAGTGCCACGGTGTCCAGGCCGGTTTTTGTATGCACGCGGGGTAGGAGCGGTAGTTAGAAATACCCCTTAGGAGAGTCGTAGAGTGTAGGTCAATCGTATATCGGGCCGCGCGATGAAACAGGGTCATTAAGCTTTTGAGGAGAGCGGCGGGCTGCCGGCCGAGGGAATGAAGGGGTGTGTCCGTACCTGCCGAGAGAGAGAAAGAGAGAGAGACGTATAAGTATTCCCTTCAGGCGAGCGGCAATTTGTCCCGGTCATTTGCCGAGTCCGCCGGGACTCCCCGACTGGTAATCCAATCACTAGCCGCACTCTATATATACGCGAGCGGAGCGGAGCGCTCTGCCCCCTTTGTCTCGCGAGCAGTTGACCGATCGTTCGCTTTCTTATATGTCTCCACCCTCTCTCTCCTTCGATTTATTCCACTTGTTTTTCCGCGGTCGCCCCGCGCGCCGCTCTTTATGGATCATCCAGCCCTCCGGCTCCCGTAGCTTTATGTCCGTGTAGTCGATTAATACAATTGCTTCATTGTCGTGCTACACGCTTTTCCGAAATTCTCTCTTATTAAGGGCGCAATCAGTGCCCGCGAATAATGGGCGTGGCGGTCATTTGTTTAAAAGAGCTGCTTTCTACATCGAATGTTGTGAAAAAACAATCAACGCCAAATCCGTGCGCGCTCGACGATCAGAGGCTGCCGGCCGGATCTGCAGTGTCGGTCAGTTTGGATTCGATTTCGAACGAACAAAGGATTTTCAGTCGGCGTCTTCTTGAAATTAATTTCAATGTATCTCAAAGGGCCCCGCGACAAAGGTACGCTTCGCTGCCCGCGAATGCGGCGACGGCGGCGGCCAAGATTGAGCCTCCCCGGAGCTTCTCTCCTTATTCCAACTCCTGTCCGCCATCCCACAAATGAGATTTCCGTTTCGGAAGCTCCTCTAAGCCTCGCTCGCTTAGCCCCCGATCGCCTTCGCCGATACATTTATTTTTCCGACCCTTTTCCGCTGCTCAATATCTCATGGGCTTTCAAATTTAGATTCGCTTTTATTGTAACTTTCTAGCGTATTTATAATCGAAGGCTAAGCCTTTTAATTGCAGGACAGATTTAAGGCGCGATGGGGAGGACAAGTGCCTTGTCGCGCCAAAGTATGACTTTATAAACAAATCTTTTCAGTTAATCGCAAAGAAATTGATGACCATTCGGTCGAGCCGCTATCGAAATTTCTCCTTCGCAGCAATCAGTTCGGATTTCGCAGCTCGTAAGCGTAAGCACCTCAAGACCGAACCCCCGGCAGCAAGCAGCAACTCCGGCGTCGGGGCTCGAGCGCCGTGGCGAATTATTCCCGCGCATTACCAAATGGAAATTAATTTGGCGGCCTCGCGGCCATAAATCAGACGACCGAGAGAGAGAGAGAGTCTCTCGGCTGCCGGGGCTTTAAATCACGCCGCCGGTATAATTGGGCTCGGCCGTGCTATACGTACCGGAACACCACTAACTAACTTGATCATTCGCGCTCTCTGCCCCCCGACAGCTCCGGCAGCGATCTCTTTTCCGCTCGAGTCGCAGAGCTCTCGAACGCGGGGCCGACGGGTCAGTTTAAAAGGAAACGTAAAACCCCGAAACAAGGCCAATTCGCCGGATTTTTCCTTTGCGCGCCTACGCGTCCCCCGTGCCGCGATAGCAGGCACGTATGCCGTCTCACCCTCGCCCGAGCGACCGATTTTGCATCGCCCGTAAGAACGCGCGCGCGCGCGCGCTGCCTTTTCCTTTTTTCCCGCTTCCAGGAGAGCGGGAAACGTGTCTCGAGCGAGACGCCCACCATTTCGACCACCTTAGCTTTCTTTTTCGCTCCGAGCGTGCGAGGGAAGTAATGCGCGATAGAAATAATGTGCCTCCGAAGGCAGGCGCTCGAATCGCTTTATTTATTTCTAGCGGAGCCCGTTCTCTTCTTTAATAGGAATTGAGAAGTCAAAAGTGCTGTATACCTTCGCAATGAATCTGTTCTCCGGCATAAATGCATTGTAATTTACAAAAGTTTTTTTATTGAAATTCTTTACCGAAGGCGAATAATAATGCTTTAGCGAGAAAAAGAGACGTATGCAGCACAAAGGAGGGCGCGAAAATGTACAGGATTTCGAATAAATATGCGAGACAAGACTCGGAATTTCATGCGTAATTTGCTGCACGCACTCGACGCGTTATGCTTCATTTCTCCATGTCGAATTCCTTTTCCTTTGTTAAAAAAAAAAAGTTCTCTCTCCGCGCGGAGAAAGAAGAGGGAAAATATAAATAATCAGATCGCGGTAAGCGTCAATCCTAATAAAAGTCCGTGCAAGCAGTTTCCTTTCGTATTCCATCGGCGAGAGGCGATTACCATAATAACTGCACTGACCGCGAAATATATTTTACGAGCACTCCGTTTCTTACTTTGGCCTTTTCGGTATTTTTCGATTCACTGCTCAAAACACCGTGGTGTTCGCGGGACGCTGTGCGGAGACATTCTTCTTTTCATTAACCTAAGTAGTGCAATACAATAAATATCCCTTATCAGTATTACATTTCGAATTTTTCTGATAATACTTTTCAATTACATATTGCGAAATAGCTTGTGCATAATCAAAATCCATTATTCTAATTATAAATATATATGAAATATTCATTTCTGCAACCCTTCCAAAATTTCTATAATAGCCAAACGTGATTTTATTATTTCTTCGATTATGAATTTCAATCGTTTCTGCCCTTATAGAAACAGATTAAATATCAATGATTTCTTGAACCATCTTTCATTAATTCTACGATTTCCTCGAAAAATTCAATAATCCAGCAAGCCAAAGATCCATCGGTGACCCAATAATTCACCCCCGCCGGGTAATTATTTCCACGCCGCGCGTTCGCCGACAAAAAAGGAAAGAAAGAAAGAAAGGAAAGGAAAGAAAAAGCTCGCCTCGTCGCAACATGTGGACGAAGCGGCAGAAGACAAGAGCCCCGAAGATTTAAATAATTATACGTGTAGCGGCGCGAGCAATAAATCCGGCGTGTCCAGCTTCCCCTCTATCGCAGGCGCGGACTCGGCACACCCCCGACTATCGCCATAGAGGGGCTGCCGGATGCCTGATATATGTCTTCTCTATAACAGTCGGAATCAAAACATCCGCCGCCGAAAGGGATGTTTTTCCTCGGGACTTTTCTCCGGGAGAGCGCGTCGGGCCAGTCGATATCAACTTTCGCCGCTCCTCCTCAATATTAGTTTATATAAATCACTTTCGAGAGGAGAAAAAAAATCAGACGGGCTAAGCGGTCAGTCGGGCGCGCTTCTTTTTCCGTCGCGGATTTTTGGAACCCCAAAAGAAGAGGCGGAACGGAGGGGTTAATCAACTTAGGAGGGGCTGATTCACCATCGGGAAACTTTTCGAAAATTAGCTTTTATTGTACGCAGTGAGTTTGGAAGAGGTTTGCTTATTTATTGCTAAATAGTTCAAATTACTTTCTTTGGAGTTTCAACGGTAGTTAAAACATGAACGTGATATAGTGAGCCTGCAGTGTAATAATTACAAAATGTCTAAACGATCCTAGAAATTTTTTAACATTTTACCAATATATAATTAAACTTTAATTGAACAAAAGTATCACTTTTTAATCTTGCTTAAAATAAATTTTAACAAAACTAATATACTTTTTCATTCATTTTTTGTACATAAAAACGTTGAACTTAAAAAGATGCATGCTGAGTTGACTGACGTATGTACACAAGCGCATAGCTGCCCAGCCGAGTAGTAATATTTGCAATTAGTCAGGCACGAACATGTATACGTAACTGCAAACAAGTATATTTCCACGTGCGCCACTCTTTTTATTTTCTAATAATCTCATCAACTAAAAAACGCAATCCGCCCGAAAAGAGTGAGCCAGCAAAAAAAAAAAGCAAAAGGAAGTTTTGCATTTTTAAAACTAGAAAATCGCCGGTGGTTATAAAAAGCACAATTAACGGCACATCCTAGGGGGGGAGGACGATTAAAATTCAGGCCACATTTTTGCGGGACGTTAACGGCGTCGGTCGGCGAGCCTTAGAAAAACACGAGCTAATAATATATTCATGCGCGCCCTTACACGGCGCGTCGGCGCGCATATCCTCGGCCCCGGGGGCCGACTTTGTACGGGGCGCGATAACGCGCGAACTAATAATTATTATCATTATCGAGGTCGTTCAACGTGCTGTATCTGGTCAGTCGGCTCAGCACGGTCCAGCGAGCCCGGCACTGTCCAAGGAGCGCGGGCAGGAGAAGGGCTGCGCCGCGACGAAGCTCTAAAACCCCGCTCGGCTTCTTCGCTTTAAAAAACTAGCCTTACTCGCCTCGTTCGTTCGAGTGAATATTGAATTGTGCATTGAATATTTGGCAAAGGCTAAATAAATCAAATGATCATTTTATTATAAAAGAAATTAATAAACAGACCACCTTTCGCAAAATCAGAACACAATAATGAAATCGTATGGGCGATCTCGGAGAACACGAAGCGCGAGGAGGTTGCTGGGTATAGTCATTTGACGATAGTCAATTGTATGATGGTCATTTGACCTCCGCTAATGACTAGATAGCGGCTTGATAATCAGGTCAGAGATGTTACAAACAACTATCATACCTAGTTGTTTTTAGAAATTAAAATAATGTGAAAATGAACGATGAATGAACAATGAAAATATCCATTCGCAAAACTATTTTTCCGCTCATCAATTTCGAAATTCGAGAATTTCGATCTCAAATTCGAAGGTTTAATTCGATCATATCGCAATGTATTTTAATGCAAGGGATGTGAATCGTTCGTGGAATTATAAGTATATTTGAAGAATTCATTGAATTAATATTTGGTAACCTAATAGTTCACCTAGCTGTTCAGACATTATTTTAAAAACGCAAACAACTGCAGATAACTATCCTTCCTTCAGATAACATCTTTAATTAAAGTTTAAGATACTAAATTGATTTAAAATGTAAAAGGAAATGGAGGGAAAATTGAACAGCTACACAAGCAGCATAGACTTAAAAAATCGTGTTCATTACTGCTGCTTCTTAATTAAGCAAATTACTCAATCAATCAATCAATCAATTACTCTATGTGCAAATACCCCAGCCACCAAAAGGAAAACAGCAGCAAGCTCCTTCTTAAGCAAACCATTATAAAGCACACAAAGCTCGAGCCGAATCATCCAAAAGGCAGCTTGCCCGCATAATACCGCAACACTCTCTTATGTTTGATAAGCCTTAATGCCGATCGCCGCGGCCGTTAGAGCATCGTGTTTACCTCTGAATATTCATAAATCCGGCCGCTCGTCCATAATAACCCAGCAGCGGCAGCAGGCTGACCGGCTGGCTCGGAGCTCCCTCCTCGAGAAGAGAAAAGAAAAAAAAAAAAATAGGAGGACATAAAAATAAAGGAGCCCTGCAGCGGCAGCAACAACAGCGAGTTACGATTAGAGGAGCAGCCCGCCCAGGCCGTGTCCGCCTTTGTTCGCGGGAATTCGCGGGCCCGCTTCGGCTCTTTTACGCGCCGTCGTAAATATACATCCGGGCTCGACTCTCTCGCTATTTCCATTCCCTTTTCTTGCCGCCGGGCCGTTTCGGCTCTCTATCACTGGCGGAAGGATTTCTGCCGCGACTTGGGCCGAGTCGTTGACGAAATGCTTCAGAGGGGGAGCTTTGATAATTTTTCAGCGCTTTCGCGTTAAGCTTCCGAGGCTCGTTCAAAATACTCTCGCAGACGCTGCCTCGAAAGCTTCAAAAGCTCTTTAAAATTCGAACGAAACACCAGGCGAAGATTGGAATTGTTCGTGGAATTAATTGAAAAGCCCGCGCGAAAGTCGAGCGGAATCGTTATCAACAGCTAAACATTTCATTTGGCAATCGGACAAGCTTACGCGCAATAATTCTTTGGGCTCGGGGGCGGCCGCGCGCGCGCTGGCCTCGTTATCAAAAGCGGCGGCGGGTTAAGCACGCATGGCCGCTTCCGGTTATTAAATCAGCCTAAGCGCGCGCGCTTCCCGTGCCCCGAGCGGGGCTATATAGGCGCCGCTCTCCGCTTTTTTCCCCCCGCCTCCCCGGCAGCCGGGGACTTTAAAGTCCTTCGACTCAATGTGCCGCGAAATGTGGCTCTATGGGGGTGCCATCTCTTCCCTCGGCGTCGCCTCCGCGTAGATCACATATGGATAAGGAGTCGGTTACAAATCTCTTCATATTCCGCGGAATCTCACCCTCCATCTGCTGCGGAATTCGTCTATACGCCTTTAAACAAATTCGGATTTAGTGTTGCGAGGAAGGGCTGCCCGTTGTAAATCATGCGGGAGTTTTAAAGAGGCCTTTGGCAACTTTTCTCATTCGTCGATTGGACTTACGGCGGTTCTTTATGCTGCGAGACGGGGAAATGGATTTTTGAAGGGCCGATCAAGTGGAAGGACGTATATAAGGCGGGGGATCGTCGTTTAATATTTTTAGCTTCTTTATTAATTGGTTAGTCAGTCGCATATAAACTAGTTGTTTTGACTTTTTGAGCTCTTTAATATATGAGAGTAAAAAGTTTTCAATACATTGAAAGGCTCTTATAAAAGTAATAAATAAATAGCTAACGTATTTATATATTAATAAATCACACGGCACCGGCGAGAAAAATTTATTTCTGCCATTTTCAACAAAGTAATTAATTTGCCAATATCTCGACAAATTTGCAAATATTAACGACGCCAGACGACTATATATTTTTTCAAACCTTTTTCGTTAAAATTATGACGATTTAGAATCCGAAAAGTTATAGATTTACACTCGAGAAGCTCAAAACTGCAAGGTTACTCGAAAAAGTCGGGCAAGTTCCTCGGCAAACTCGAGCCGCCTGCGTCCAGAGCACTCGTCAAATAAGAGATAAAGATGCGGGGGCAGAGAGGGTTTAAAGTAATGGCGAACGCATAGAGTCGCGCGATCGGAGTCAATTGAAGCGACGGGGATTTAACTAACGAGCGTTTACTCTCAAAGGACAGCAGCGAGAGTTAATTCGACGGCAGTTAACAAATTATATCGAGGGGTAGCGCGCGCGAGAGGCGGGGGGAGCAGCGGCCCGGGTATAGGTGGAAGCCGATTGGGGGCTAGGACTCTGCGGTCTGCGGTCTGCGCCGAGTCCGGGGGAGGGGGGAGAGAGTATAATACATTGTTACCCCGTCCCGCCGGTCCGAGCGAATTCTCCGGCGAGAGGCGCTGCCAAAGAGAGAAAGAACTGCTCGATAATCGGGCTGCATTTAAACTGCGATTGCTGTCGGTTGACTAATTAAGGCTTTCTTGTTTTGCGAGCGAGGTGTCTGCAGGAGGATCGAACAAATCAATCA
Source organism: Ormyrus thymus (assembly GCA_035582935.1). Taxonomy (NCBI): domain Eukaryota; kingdom Metazoa; phylum Arthropoda; class Insecta; order Hymenoptera; family Ormyridae; genus Ormyrus; species Ormyrus thymus. The sequence goes on from JAWWEM010000010.1 coordinate 25,952,285, forward strand.
GATGTGTTTTGTTTGGCTTCCAATGCAGACGTAAGTTTTCGGATGGATTATAAGGGGATTTTAATTTTTTTTTAAATGTAAAAGCATTGCTTTGTATTTTTGAATGGCGTGCTATATAAATATTACCTAAGAAAATATTCAAGATCAGAGATTCCCTAGTATTAATAACTCTATTTACGCAGCAATTCCCTCTAAGAAAGTAATTTATCAGTAAGATTGCTGGCAGTTTTTAACTTGTTAAAAACTAATAACTTAACAAAGCCGCGCAGTCCATCAAAAAGAATAATCGTAAATCGATGCCCGAAAAGTTAAAAAATCCTCCAGTCCCGCAGCCGGCGTCTTTATCATCATCCGACGAGCTCGAGGAGCAAAAGTCTCGAGGTAGGGGAGGCGCGAGAGCTCGCGTCAAAGAGAAAAAGGAAGGCACGGCTGCACACCCTCGCGCCGCTTAAAAGAAAGGAGACAGACCGCGGCGATATCGCTCGCTCGAATTGACATTGAATTTTAACGGGGGCGAATTCCGGCTGGGGTGACGAACTTTTATGAGGGCTGCTGGGTTAAGATGGAGCGGAGATTTCGGCTCCGTGCAATTACAATTTTTCTGGCTCAAGCACTTATTCCGACTATCACTTGCGCAGACACTTGTATCAAATAGCTTTCTGCTAATGGGATCAGTTCTATGGCAGCTTCCTAATTCGCCGAGCTAATGGAGACTCGCCGTTGCATTTGCCAAAGAACGCCCGGTGCATCAGGCGAATAATTTACCGTCCGACAGAATTCGATCTTGGATTTTCGGGCGGGAGAAAGGGGCGAGGCGGAGGGCAGAAAAGCCAAGAAATTGGATATCGGCTCGTTCATATTTGCAGCGGCGTCGCGGCGACGAGTACGAGAGACGACACACTCGATGTGCACGTGCGCGCTGCCGTAATATTGAAGTAGAGCTCGCGAGTCATTCGCGGCCTCTTCCACGGGATATTAAAGTTTCAAGTGCGAGAGAGAGAGAGAGAGAGAGCAGCGCCAGTTTACTGACTCAGCAAGTGTCATTAATAACTCGTCCTCCCGCAAGGAAGAGAGGCTGAGCGCCGTAATACACCGTTCTATAGCCTAAACACCTTTTTATTTTTAGGTGTTTTCGGCGTGCTGCCATGCTCGCGCCTCGAGCTCGCGGCATTTTCGTTAACGCGAGAGCGCGCCGCTTTAACTTTATGCATGCAGCGTTTATAACTTTCAAATTTCATTATGCATTCTAGAAAATATTGAGTAATATCATCGGTGAAGATGTTTTTTTAGAAATAATAACAAAGAAAAAGAACAAACTTTTTTATGTCAAAATGGGGAAATCAGTAGGTTTTTTAAGCAAATAAATTTTTATTTTATTAAAAACTTTCCTTCCTTCAGTATCAGTTACATCTCTTTAATATCATTATAAAATTCAATAAATCTTTCTCAAAACAATATCAACATTACAATTAAAAAAAAACAAATTCTCTTCCTATACATAAAGTGACTTGATGTTCCGAAAAGATTAACGCGAATATTCTTTTTCAGGAATATTAATGGAATGGTTACTCAAAGTTCTTGCCGATGTAAGTCGCCGACTACTACCACACGGCTTTGAAGTTGGACTTCGAGGGGTTCTTGGATCTAAAATTAACAATTGTCGAACCATCGATTTAAACAAATGCTTCAGGGACTTTTAAGATAATTTTATACTTTCCGCCGGATTTACCTTTCTTGGTTAGAGGTATCGGCTTCTTGGCATTGTTATAATTTAGAACGATATTCTTGTTTGTGTTCTTTTTACTTCTATCATCGTAAACATCTTTTGACGAGTGAACGTATGGAGAAAAACACACGGATTTACAGATTTTATCATGCAATTCTTTAATCTCCTTGTCATTTAACGACTAAAAGGAGGAAAAAAGCATTATTTCAAGCGCACAAAATAGAAAATTCGTTTTAAAAATGGTCATCAGATCGTTTACTTGTAGCCAATTAGCCGAGCCGGATATTTTTCCTTCCTCCTTCATCCACTCGTTATACTTCGCGTCCAGTTTTTTGATGCTGTCATTGTGTTTTTTATGTAACTCAATCTCGTTGTGCTTATACTGTTTGTGCATTTCAGCAAGCTTATCGTCGTACTTATTCAACGTTTGCTGTAATTTAATAGTTTTATTATTTGTCAGTTTTATCTTATTTTTTCAACGAGTCAATGAACTAACCTTCAACTCGTTTTTGAGTTGGTCCCTTTCTCGAGTCAGTACTTGAATTTTTTCCACGTTCGCTTCACCAGCTTTCTTCACTTCCTTTTCGAGCTTATCGATTAGTCTGTTCTTTTCGGAAATTTCACTTTCCCTGAGCTGCACCTCTTTCTCTCGTTGCCGTAGCTACATTTTAACATTAAATAAACGTTTAAATAACAGGATAAAAAATGTAATTTTGTAAAAATACCGCACCGTTTCTTTAAGATTCTTAATTTCTTTCTCGATCTCATGAGCTGGGGGAATGACCCTTCCACTGCTAGCAACACTAGCGATCTTTTCTATCATTTCGTCGCATTGGGCAGTGATCCTCTTGCAGTCTCCGTCTCCGTCCATCAGTCCCTTCTTCAGTCGCAGCTCGCGATCCTCGGCGATCTTCTTCTTGAGGTTGCCGTTTTCCTCCATCATGTTGTTGAGTACGTCCCGCAGCCTGACGTCGTTCCCTGCGGCGTTGACGAGCTGCGAGCGGAGCAGCTCGATCTCCTGGACGAGATCCCCGATATTGTTGATGAGATACTCCTTCTCGTCGGTGAGCTCGGCGACGCGTTCCTTCATCGCTTCGAGGCCGTCCCCGTCGAGCTTGAGCAGGCGCATGCTCTTCTGCACCAGGTTGCTGCGCAGCTGCTCGACCAGCTGGTTCGATTCTTTCACCTTGGAGTTGAGGATGTCGTTGACTTCGCGGTACTGCTGGAGCTCCAGGTTCTTGGCGTCTAAGTCGCGTCGCCTAGCCTCGATTAACTCGTCGCTCTTTTTCATTAGCATGCCGTTTTCTTCTTGGCTGTCGATCAGTTTTTTCTCCATAAACTCGAGCTGCTTGTGGTAGTTGGCCATTTCTTGCTGATTTGCCTCTAATCTGAGGATATTAACAATTCGAATTGTCATTTATTTATAAGCCTACAATGAAATCTACGTGTTACAAACCTCGACTGCATCGTTTCACTTTCATTCAATTGTTCCTGCAGCAAACATTCTAATTTTTTCCTATCTAAAGATAAGTCTTCAATCTTGCTCATATACTTGGTCAATTTTTTCTCTAAGTCTGATTTTTCAGTGTTGACTTGTTTGAGCGCAGTTACAGCTTCGTTTAAATCGGCTAGTACCTTCTTACTGGACTTCAATCCCCCTTCTGAAAGAGAGGACGAAGAAATATTTTAATATGTAAAATATTTGTGTAAAATATTGAATAAATTACCGCTGCGTAAGGCAGTAGTAATTCTAATCACAGCCTGAGTTGAATTTTTCACTCGTTCCAAAATATCTTTAGGCAAGACACTTTCAATGATAGAGTAACTTTCGATTCCAGCGATTTTCAAACTGTTCATATCTTCATTCCCAAAGTTCCCTTCTATTTGAGGAAGATTTCGACTCGAAGCTATTCCAAAGTCTAAAGGAAAAATATATTTTAGCTAATCACCACTTTTAATACTTAAATATACCAATAAAGAAAACTTTATTACCATTCATTGTTTTTTCGGCGCCATTTAAGGCCTCTTCCAAGTTCAAAACAATCGTAAGTAGGAAGTTCTGGCACTTTTCGTAAATGTCATGATTCGTAAGTATTTTATTAAGATTCTGGATGGACAGAGAAGCTTCTTGCGCGACGTCGCAGTAAACTTGGTTGGCCTTTTCGATTCTCTTATCATCAATTCGCTCGACCAATTCATCGGCAATGGTTTTCAGCTCCATCTAAAACAGGTGTTTGAAAAATATTTTATAATTCACAAGTGACTTGTATGAAATATTGAAAATCTAACAAATCATTCTTACTTTGACAGACCGGTAATTATTTGCACAGAGGACGACTTGCTTCAATTTGTAGAGCTCATCAGGCAGTTCATTTATATCGCCTATTGCAGGCAGAACTTGCAAATAAAATTAAAATCATAGCCACCCTCGCGATCTATTGTCGAATGAAAATAAATTCTAAATACGCTACCTTCACTGGAGTTAATCTTTCCGAGCCTCTCGATCTCCCCGAGCAGCTTCTCGTGGTGCATTCTGCACTGCTCGTGCTCCCGAACGATCTTGTTGACGTCGCGCGTCAGTTCCCTTGCCGTCTCGTACAACGGGCTCGGGACATCCTCCCCGCCGATGCCTCTGATCGCGGGCACGTTGGTGCATCCGAGGCACTCGGCGAGGTCGCATATCAGCCTGCCGATTTCCTGCTCCATCATCTCCAGCTGAGCGTGGCACTGGCGCACTTTCGCCTCGCTATTCTCCAGCTGATCTTTCGCGTTCAGCATGTCCGCCTGGGGCGGAATTTTATTACTTTTAGTGAGAATTAACGAAGGACTTTCGAGAAGCGTACCTTGGCCCTCTCGTATTTGCCGTTCAGGCGCTTGACGATGTCCACCAGCTTTTCGATCTCCTTCTCTTGCTCGCAGTTTTGCTTGTCGAGCTTGTCGCGCTCCTGCTGCAGCTGCTTTATCACGTTCGCCTGGGTCGCATTGCTGCTCTCCGTAGTTTCCACCTGGCGCTTCGTGAGTTTTAACTCGTTCTGGAAAGGGTCCGGTTTATTAAGCTTGTGTATTCATTGTAATCGGTTATGCACGCGTACCGCCAAATTTTTTCTCAGCAATTCGTTTTCGTGAACGACTTTTTGCAGCTTCAAGTTATCTTGCTCGACATTTTCGTGGATTCTGCGCTCCTCTTCGAGCTTCCGTTCTAATTTCTCTGCCTAGCAAGTTCAATAACGAATAAATAAAGAGCCAATCTTTTTTTATATGGAAATGATGTTTGTAAAGGATTACGCTTTCTCTCGCGATATCGAGTTCATCATTCTTCCGTCTTACGATATCTTCTATTTCACTTTGAGAAATCTGTAAAATATAAAATGCTAAAAAGTAAATTTCAACAATTACATCACGATAAACTAACGCTCGGTTGTTATTGGTTTATAATAATACACCTACTTTTGAACTACCCTCCAGTAGCTCAATATCCTCTCTCATATTTTCCATTACCAGGTCCAATTTGATATTCAGTTCTCTGAGCTCCTGCAATTCGGTTTCCTTCGTCTGCAAACGATGAATTTCAAAAAAATTTGCTAAAATTAATCTTTCAGTCGGCATAATACTCTTACTTCAATGTCTTTTTTCAAAGAAGCGAGTTCCGCATCCTTCTGATTAACGGTGGATTTGAAAACGTCCTCGGATACGAAGCCCTTCATAACGCTCTCCGGCGAAGAAACCGCCTCGTCGTCGGTGCTTGCGTCGTTGGGCCCTTCTTGCCTCGGCGACGAGTTCTTGAACCAGCTGACGCAACTCCTATCCACGGAAGATGCGTTACCTGCGAGCTAACGCGATTGAGGTTCAAAACAAGCAGTTTTAATTTCTGAGAAAGTAATCAAGTGGACTCACATTCCAACTCTTGCAGTAGACCTCATTTTCTGAAAATTTTTTCGAAGGCTTTAATTTTTATTTTTTATTTTTTATTTTTTATTTTTTTTTTACTTGAATAATAATGTATTACTAATGATGTTTAAGAAATAATTTCATTATAAAAAGTTCAAGTCAAAAACATAAAAATAATTATGTTTTCTATGTACGAATGTCGCATTTTTAGACATTGATAATTAATTACCACCACTGTAAAGGGACAAATGGCTAGACTCAAACTTTGAAGAAAACTTCTCGACATCCTCATTCTCGAGCTCCAACTAAAAGCCAGGAAGCACATACCAATTAAAATGAATTCTAAAAGCTCTGCTCCGATCTAAAGCTTACCTCTCTAAGCTGATTGATTTGCTTATCGCTGAGCTTCAATGTCTTGTACCGTGAAAGTTCTCGCTTAAGAATCGCGAGCTTGTGCTCGGTGTTGGTACCGAGATCGATGAGGTGCTCGATAATCACGTGATAGCAGGTGTCGTCCGAATCATTTGTATCCCAGAAATCCAAGGTATTCCTATTGATGAAGCAGTCGCCGCACGAATGGAGACCGATTGGATGCTCGATTGGTCCGAAAGAGAACACGTTGAAGCCATAGTCGATAAAGGACATTTTATTCTAAGGGCTCAGCGATCGAAAATTGACATTCTTACGATAATTAAGTGGGATCCCGACTGATTATTTGAGACAATTTACGCAAATTTTACTGTACGGTTAGAAAAGTTGGTAGGATCACCGGATACCAGCGACATTACTGCTTTTTTGTTTATTAGAATTCGGGCAGGATCCATAGCAACGTATAACTTAACATTGTTGAAAATATTCTATCTAAAAGAAATAATTAACAATATTCTTCAGGTACAAATAAAGATTTCAAGAATAAAAAAGGTGGGAAGCAAAAAGTTAGATTAAAATACTTTATTTCTTATCAGCTGCCATCGCGATGTGATTACAAAAATTGCGTTGTTTTAGTCTTTCTTAAAATATAATACTTTCGAAGAACTTTTTCGTTATCACCTCCAATATTAAATTAATTTCTATACTAAGAATCAAAATACCATAATTCGATAATTCTCCGTTTCAATCATTTTAAATGCGTTAAGCATTGACTGATTCCATCCAATAAAATTATATCATATTACACAGTTGTCTTTAATTTAATAAGTCCATCCAAGACAGCAGCGAATTGTAACGAATTCTCATAAATTCTCTATGACTCTTTAATCAACAAGATTGTGGATCTTTGCTGGAAGAAGGAACACTTTTCCTTACTTAATGTTTCTCATATAAATAAAAAATAATTGATTAAGTTTATATCAGTTTTAAGTAAAATACCTTTGTGAGAAATGAAAAATTAATATTATAATTTTTTGATTCAAATTTCGTAAGATAAGTACATAGAAAAAAATATTATTCGACATACATTATACTTCGAATACATCTTACGTAGGTTGCAGAAAAGGCTGCATAAAATTAAAAAAATTTTATTTATACAATTTAATATCTATTGCTTATCAGACAACAAGTAACAGGTTTGTTAAAAAAAGTAGATTTAAAATTCAAAAACGTCAACATGCTAAAAAGATAAATGATTTACTTTGAATTATTGTGACCGAGAAGCACAATTGCAATTTTCGGAAGAAAAGAGTTTATACGCTACTTCAAAGTAATCAATAAATTGTACACTTTTATATTTGTAAGACCATTCCATTGGTCGCTTGACGGTGAATTTGATTTTTGTGAGATAAATCCATAATTATCCCGATATAATAATTTTTTTTCTTTTATAACGCATCCAACTATTCGATTTTTTATTATTTCTACTTATTTACAAATATATATTCGATAAAGGCCTCTGTTGTTAATTAACTTAGTGAAATACGTCCTTTTCAATTATATACAATCATTAGGCATATTAATACATGTTTATCTACGGATTTTATTTTTATACGTGTATGAGTGTCAGAGTGCGTATATGTATGTGTATAGATTGTAAATAAGAAAACTGTCGAATATGTATGAAGTAGACAGTTTCTTTTATAAAACTATCATCTCTTTTTGTGTTATTTGCAGTTTACTACTCATACTAATACCCGTCCAGTTTTCAACCTTACACTCTACTGTATATTAAAATTTAAAAAAAAGCATATACATGGTATTTTGTAAAATGCAATATAACAAGAAAATATTTAAGATAAATTATTATTATTAATATTACTGTTTAACCTATGAAAATGCAATCTTCAAATTAACGTTTGCTGCCATGGAAATCAATAATTATTTGATCGTTTACGTAAAACAGTTATAAAAAATCACAAATTAGGTAAAAATGATAGTTCATGTGAGATACTTATTAAAAATGTCAAAAATTTCATTAAAAATTATAAGAATATTACAAAGATACTTGTAGTGCCGGAAAGGTCCAAATCTTCTAATTATTCATGTGATTTTTTAGAAATCACATGAAATATTCTAAATAATGAGATTTGAAAATTATAAATTAATTTTGATAGTTTTCATGCAAAAACGCATTAAAGCTTCTCTAAGATACTGAATTTGATTTTGAAATTCTACTTTATAAACAAGTTGCATTTTCGACAATTGAAATACATATACTCCTTAAGTACACTCAAAATTCCCATAAAATAATTAAGTACTAAATAATATACATTTACAAGTAGGACTAATCGTCTGATCGTTTTAACAATACCTGAATTACAGTCGTGATATTGCTAAATATTTTATTAAATTTGTAATGCATCCTTGAATATCATCATTTGCATTATCTAATTCGATGGGCGAAAAAGCCCTCAAATTTTATTAAGTAAACTTTGCTTTAAAATTTTCAAATACCGTTATTATTTGAAGCAAAGCTTACCTTGAAATGTACAGGGTTTGGTGACTCACATTGTGTATTTCTGCACCTTAAAAATTAGCAATAGCTTAGTGATCACCGGTTTCTTGATATTTCGGCATATAATGCAAAGTACATATTTATATTCGATCGAATTTCATTATTGCTTTCAATGATAAAAGCTTTTAAGTAATTATTGCCCATTTAAATATCTAGAACAAACGTTGCAGTAGAAAAATATGTTTTTGCTCTAGCTCTTATTGATGGACTAATTATTGAGGCACTGTAGCTTTAAATAGTACATTCTGAATACCAAACTCTTTCGTTTACGCTTAAAACTTCGAAGCCAATTTGCCCTTTTGTCAGTCACTATCTTTCCACGTATAAGAGTATTTTCGTTCTGACCAGAATAATGAATAAATCGCATGTAAAAAATTTCTCGAATATATATATACGAGATTAGGCTCGAAAATCACGGCTGCCGCAGTGAAAAATTCTTTAGATTTTCAAAGATGTAAAACGCCTTGATCGTGATGACTGAAACGATTGTGGTGGTGGTGGTGATGCGTTGGATGATGCGACGAGCTGGTTGCATCGTCGTGTAAATTGACTCCTGTTAAATCAACTATTTCATCGGCGTCCTCGTCACTGCCCGTGGCGACACTTTGCATTGATTGCTGACTGCTTGACGAGAGCTGACTATTGCGCGAGAATGAACCTCGGCGAGGTACGGCCAATGCTGCTCTTTGATTTGCAGGTTTCACAGTTATTATCAAATTGGACGAATTTGCGATCATCATGTCAGTGACCTAGATTTCAATTTTTAAAGTTAAATTCGTTATTTTATTTTTCTAACTTTATTATAGTAATAAAATAGTAATAAAATAATTTTTTAAAATCAATATTTTAACGGTCTTTTTTTCTGTTTTTGCAAAATAATAAATATTTATTATTTTTTTTTTTAAATAAAATTCAAAAAGAAATATTTATTTTTTAATAAAACAGTAAACTCATACCTGATCCAAAGTTTTTCCAGCAACTTCAATGCCATTGACCTCTAGCACCTCGTCATTAACTGCCAATAAACCAGTACCCTCTGCCAAACCTCCTGGTACCAATCTACTTATAAATACTCCTGGAACTTTTTCAAAACTACCGGTGGGTCCTACTCTAAAACTTTCACCATCTTTAATATAAAATCCTAGCGGTTTATCTAATCCATGTTTTAAAAGCTTCACTCGACGGCACGTTTCAGGTAAAATGTCCACGTCAATAATTGCAGAGACCTATATAGATAATATAGAATGATCATTGTAATGTCATTGATGAGACTACAAAAAAAAATATATGTTCTAAATAAAATTAATTTTTTCTACTAACTTGTCTAAAATCATGAGGATTTGATATTGCAGGAAGCTTGGGCTTGGCTGGTGCTCCACCTAGGATGGTTGATATAATATTCTTTGATTTCATTGTGCTAACACCATTCATTTCTTCCAAACCATCCCCTATAATTGTGTTGTAACATTAAAATAAATATTTATCTTAAATAATTATCAATAAACTATTAATGCGATGCATTAATAAGTGATTCATCTTCGCAATGACTAATACATACCTTGCCTCTGAATTAAAATTCTTAGCAGTGGTTTTGCAGCAACCAATGCCCTTGCTAGGTTGTTATCATTGTTGATTGGCAGAAGGTCTCCATCAGTAGGATCCGTATACCAAATGTTAAAAAGAAAATCTGATCCAATCTCGTGTCTCTCAGCCAATAACTTTCGAAATTCTTCATAGCTCATAGGCTCATTGGAGTTTATTGAAAATCTAATGATATCTGCATCGAACTGTTCGAAAGCAGTACACGAAGACTTACATAAAAATGCACTCCCCAACAAGTAGAACTAGAAAATAAGAAAAAAAATCATTGCCTACCTTGCTTTTAACAGGGACAATATTGCTGTTGACCTGGAAGTGCTTGTTCTTGTGCATGATTCCTGGCTAGTGGGTACTCCTGGACAGTCACACCTCAGCTCCACGGTAGCTAGTCAAGAGCCCAAAAAAGAAAGTGCCACAAATTGTGCTCCAGAAACGCACATATATGCACCAATCCGTGGGCAGGTGAGGAGCCCCTTGAATGCTCTTGCAACCAGCGCACCTCCGCAGTCTCTCTAGGTAGACTAAAAGCTTACAGACTCGTCGAGTGCTAGCATGAATCAAAACAGCCGCATTTCGATGAAATGAGTGTTGGCATGTTCGACATGACGTCACGGACACCTGCGCTCTCTTTCTCTCTCTCTCTCTCTCCCTCTCTCTCGCTCTCTCTCTCTCTCTCTCCCTCTCTCTCTCCCTCTCTCTCTCTCTCTCTCTCTCTTGCCTAGCAAAACGACGGCGGCAGTTCGTACGAGTATTGCTATCGGACCTCGTACGGTTTTCACTGGCGCTCCTCGGGGTCGTGCGCGTACAGAATCGCTAACGACGACGAACGGGCTTACTTCTTCTACCTGACCGCAGGAGCTACTCGATGCACTCGCATAGCTCACACGCACACGCACGCATACATACACGCACGCGCGAGACCAGAGGTTGAGCTGAGAGCAGAGCTCGCGAGCGAGAGTTTTAACTGCCTTAGAGAACCCACTACACGTCAACACACCGTGAGCGCGCGCGTACGGAAGCGCCGACAGCGCCACGATGATTCGTGGCTGCTTGCAGTGGTGGCTTCTCTGATCCTACTCCGAAGCTGAACTTCGTTTCTACCACCGCTTACCCTGAAGTAAAAGACTTGCATGTTATTGGGTGATTCCGTAAGGGGCGTTGTACATAAAGAGGTTTTGCTGTTGCTGTGCTGTGCTGTCCGATTTCATTCCATGATTTGAATGGGTTGCGAATCTCATTGGATTGATTCCATAAGAGCAGCCTATGATATTCACAACTTGTTCAAATCATGAAATGAAATCGGACAGCACAGCACAGCACAGCACAGTACCGCGCTTATGTACTTTGCCCCTAAGATGCGATACAAGATAGAATGGAATCAAACAATGGGGTGCTAGTTGCTTACTTCGGGGTAAGCAGCGAAGCGTTTGGACCGACCCTTAAG
>JAWWEM010000010.1:25963988-25980776 GCA_035582935.1 Ormyrus thymus
TTGTTTTTATAATAATTTACAAGCATTTCTCCTTAAATAGAAATGTCTAAATATTTATTCACTTTACCTCCCTCTTTAACTTGAGATTTATTTTCAAGATCCCACCGGGAAAAACACTAAAAGTTTAAAGAGCAAAACAATGAATAAGCGATAAATAACCTTTGCATTGTTATCTGAAAACTACGCATTATCGAAATCCTTCGCGCGAAGGTGTGACATTGCTCAGGTCGCCGATAATAAATAAGTAACCTTTACAAAAATGCCTGCACCACACTCTTAGCATTCGAAATTTGATCGTCTTTTAAGGACGAATGCACGCTGTATCTAATCTTATTGGGCTATCTAATTAACGCTATGCAAATCAGTAGGTTAGTGGGTCTTGTACTTTCCGGCTTATCGCTCATCGTAATTCATTTTAATTCGAGCAATGTCGCGATAGTTTATAGTTGCATATAAAAGCTTTCGATTTCCCGGTAACTGTTTAACTTCATCCGCGGACATCACTATGAATTACGGAATTATTTGTTTTGGCGTAGCATTTATTGCTGGTGAGTTTAATTTTGAATGTGTTGCCGTGTTTCATTCGTGTGATTTTTTTTTATACATATTAAAATTTTCATCAGATAAATAGTACCGCACTGTTGTTTAAACAAAGTACAATAGACGAAGATCAGTAAATAAAATAAAATAAATTACAATTAAAGAAACTAATTTTTCTGTTCACCATCAGTTTCTTTTTTATTCCAATTATTGAAACCCGTCGCTGCCTAAAACTTCAGATTTGTAAAAAAAGTCAACCGAACCAATACTAAAATCCCGTGAAAATCTGCTCCTCCGACGCAGGTGTCTGCCTCGGACTCCGGCCGCGAATAATCGGCGGCGACAACGCAAGCATCGAGGAGCACCCTTACCAAGTCTCGCTCCGATGGGCCTACGGAGCGCCGAGGCCGATGCACTTCTGCGGCGGCTCGATCGTCGACAAGCGGCACGTCGTCACGGCCGCTCACTGCGTGGACGAGAAGACGGCGCCCGGCCTGATGGGCTACGTGAAAGTTTACGCGGGAAGCAGCAGATCCGATCAGGGCAGGAGCTACGACGTGGAGAAGATCGTCGTCCATCCCGGCTACAGGGGAGCGAGCAATTCGTATCTCAACGATATCGCGATCATTACGGTGAGGGGACGAGATCCTACTTAATTTCCCCGGATTCGATAAAGAGTTTGCTTCCGAGAGATTCAATTCGGAAACTCCGTTTCCTCATTATAACCTTCTCGCTTTGACAGCTGAGAGATTCGATCGTGTTCAGCCAGACTCAAAAGCCAATAAAGCTCCCTCGGAGAGACGTGTACAGCGGCGCCAGCGCCACGGTCACGGGGTGGGGATCCACGAGCAGGGCCGCCCAGGACACGCCGGCCAATTTGCAAAAGGCCCCGATGAGGCTCCTCGCCAGCGCTCAGTGCCAGCAGCGAGTGATATACCCTCTCAGAAGTACTCAAGTCTGCGCCGTTCACAGGGACGGCTCGGGAGTGTGCACGGTGAGTTCGAGCGAGCGGCCGGATTTAGTATTATAAAATTTTCGTCGACGGAAACTGTACGAGTGGGGCGGCTGTTCGTTTTCAGGGTGACAGCGGCGGTCCTCTGGCTGTTAACGGCGAGCTTGCGGGTGTCGCTTCGTACGTCGTGCAGTGCGGCAAGATCCACCCGGATGTTTATACCAACGTTTATTCTTTTACGAGCTTTATTAAACAGAATACGGACGTTCAATAGACGTTGTCGTGATTGTTTTGTTACTGCGATGTATCTGGTGTTAATTGTTAAACAAAAATGTAATTTAATGAATAAATTTCAATGTTTGTTAATTTTGTTAATAAGAAACCTCTTACTGTCGGATCAGTTTAGATATTTTATTCAATTATTTAAAAATGTTATTAATTATTCAGAGTGAACGTTTAAAATGTTCTCTTAATTTTCGATACGAAAACTTTAAATGATCCTACTTTTGAGGGATGAATGAATCGGAGTAAAAATTGACGAAAGCAATTTTAAGGCATTTTCTACTACGGAATGCTTAACTGCCATCATGAAAAAAGCAAAGATTAACATAATCGTTTGCAAGGTTTGCGTAAAACGAGAATTCGCGCTGATAGCTGATACGGTCCGGTCCAATACTTCAACGTATAAATTACATTTTCTACACGTGTCGCGTCGAATATGTCGGACACAAAAGAAAATTTTTCATTCGCTTTACTTTCTAAGAATTCGCTATAGTCTTTTCTTTCGACGCAGCCGTTATTAAGAAAAGAAAATTAAATAAAGTCAAATCAAATTATGTAAATGTCATTAAGCTTTCGCAGAAATAAAGATACTATTGTTATTAACATTGATTATTCTTTCAAATATCGAAAATATTTTTTTTCTGCTACTTAATTAATTAATTTAGAATAATAAATTTAATTTTTCCACTTAATATTTTTGTGAATTTTCTCAATTCATTTTTACATTTCACTTGAAAAATCTGCTTTTGTCGCCAGTCTTTCCAAATGCTTGATTACAAATCAAATGAAATATAGATTTATAAAAATTATAATGCTAACAACTAAATGTCATAATTCAATTTACCTATCTATAATAGCAGTGCAGAACATCGAAGCTTATAAAACATGCATTTTGCAGGTAGTTCAGAGATGCGCGCGCAAAGGTGGGGGGCTTAGGCAGGCATTGGCTTTCGCACTTGGCTGTTGGCTCTGCATTTCTTTTGTGCTCTGCCGTGGAGTAGTTTGCGTAGGTGCAGACTGCGAACGAGCGGTTAGTGGCTGTCCGGTTGCGCCTCTCCCTCCTGGATCAATGAGAAGTCACCCGAGCGAGGCCAAGTAACGGTGCGAGTGCAAGGCGAGCGTCGTCCAAGAGACCTTGCCTTCTAGGTTATAATTCCCGTGTCGGAAAGACGATGAACAGCGACAGCATCACGAGTCGTGAGCGCGGATGTAGCGCTTCTCTATTAGTGGTAAACGCAAATTTCCTTTGCCACATCACGAGCGTCCTTGGTGGTGCGAATCGAGCGCGGCAAGTGCAGGCCCCATCTGTTTCGAGAGCGCACTGACCCCGATTACACAGCTTGCCGTCCTGCTCGCTTTGCACTAAACGATTTAGCCACGAGTTCAATTTTTTTTTTTTTTTTTGAAAGAGCTATTTTGCGAGAGAGAGCAACACTTGGCAGCTCACGATTGTTTAGTCGGCCAAGTTTGATTCGAGTGTGTGTTTACAAACGCTTGTGTGGGTGGAGGGACTAGAGGGAGAGATAGGAAGAAGGTAATTGTAATAACTTGTTTTTATTTTGTCTTTTAGGAAGCAGTAGCCAATGATGCTGTACTTGCAGCGTGATTGAAGAATACTTCAAGAGGCTGCTTGCGGGCAAGAGTTACACTAGAAAATGATTGCCACTGCAACTGTTAACTCTTGACGAAGCAGGACACCTAGATTAACAACCAAAATGGCGAGTTGTTCTGTCATTTATCACAGCTGTATGCTGCTGCTTATCTTTGGATGCAGCTTGCATGGAGCTGTGGAGATATTTGACGATGGCAGAATAGAGTACATGAGCAGGGAGGAGAGAGAAACATTAAAGTTAGTACTATTACTAAGCTGTGTTTATGTTGGACCAACATTTTCATGTTGATTTTTTGCAGGCAAGAAGCAAAAAACATGTTTTATCATGCTTACAATGCTTATATGGATAACGCATATCCTGCTGATGAATTAATGCCATTGAGCTGCAAAGGCAGATATCGAGGATCAGAAGCTGATCGTGGTGATATAGATTCTACTCTTGGAAAGTAAGTTACAAGTAATATATAGACTCTTAGATCATACTCAATAATATTCATGCTTACAAAGTTAACAAGATTAGTTTAGCAATAGTGAAAAATGTATATTTAAAAAATCATTTTACATTTAGCTCAAAATTATAATAAATTGCTCAAAAATGCGTAATATTTATAAATATTTTACTTGGTTGAAAAGTAATTATTACAAATTAATACTTAGAATAAGTTAGAACTTTGATAAGATATGGTATCATGTTTCTAAAGCTATAAAATTGTTTATAGCTTTTCCCTGACATTAGTGGATACACTTGACACTCTA
Source organism: Ormyrus thymus (assembly GCA_035582935.1). NCBI lineage: Eukaryota > Metazoa > Arthropoda > Insecta > Hymenoptera > Ormyridae > Ormyrus > Ormyrus thymus. The sequence goes on from JAWWEM010000010.1 coordinate 25,968,131, forward strand.
GTGGTAAGTTTTTCAACTTAAATGTTAATGATTTTACAAACGTATTAGTGATTTTACACAATTAACTCGATCATTAATTTATTTCAGGTTATGGGTGATATAAATGAATTTGAAAATGCTGTAAAGCTTGTTATTAAGGATGTTTCCTTTGATACAGACGTTATAGTTTCATTATTTGAAACGAATATTCGTATGTTAGGGTGTGTATTTAGATTTTTTTATTTATTTTAAAGTTAAATATAAAATTTAACATCATTTTTGTTTCTTTTAGTGGTCTTCTAAGTGGTCATATTTTAGCTGATTATATTAAGCAAAGAGAGAATTCAATGTCTTGGTATAAAGGAGAACTATTAGATTTAGCCAAAGATTTGGGGTACAGATTCTTACCTGCATTTAATACATCTACTGGAATACCATTTGGAAGAGTAAGTCCACATAGAATAACATACATTTAAAAAAAAACAGTTTAATAATAACAAATGACTTTATAGATAAATTTGAAATACGGAATGAAAGGAGTACCTGCTGAAATGACAAGAGAAACTTGTACTGCCTGTGCTGGTAGCATGATTCTGGAAATGGCTGCATTATCAAGATTGACAGGAGAATCTATATTTGAGGTAGACATTTTTATTATGAATAAGCATAAAATTTTAAAGAATGTTTTTAAACAAAATAAATTTTTATTTTTAGGAAAAAGCACAAAAAGCAATGGATGTTTTGTGGAAACTAAGACACAGAGGAACCGATTTGATGGGGTCTGTTCTTAATGTCAACTCCGGCGATTGGGTTCGAAGAGATTCTGGAGTCGGCGCTGGAATTGATTCTTACTACGAATACTGCTTGAAAGCGTACATTCTTCTCGGCGATGAAAAGTATTTAGGTCGATTTAATAAACACTATCAGGCTATAATGAAATATATTAGCCAAGGACCAATGCTATTAGATGTTCACATGCATAGACCAAACACAAACTCAAAAAATTTCATGGATGCTTTGCTAGCTTTTTGGCCTGGAGTTCAAGTAAGATAATCCGTAAAAATATATTAAACGTCTGTATATTCTAATAGATGACAATATGATTTAATTAATTATTTTGTTTAGGTCCTTAAAGGTGATATAAAACCGGCAGTTGAAACACATGAAATGCTTTATCAAGTCATGCAAAGGCACAATTTTATTCCAGAAGCATTTACAACCGATTTTCAAGTAATATATAACAATCTTATCAATAAACATTTTTTACTTGACAAAAGGAGAGAGGAACATTGCACATGTAAATTGATAACTTAAAGCGTGTTCAGTTTTTTAATTGAATGAAATTTTAGTTTTACTTGAATTTGCTTTGTTTTGTTTTAATTTTGTTTGTGGTGTCAAGCATTCAAATACAAAGGCCATTTTAAGAGAATCGAAGAGTGTGCTAAAATCCCCTCCTTTATTTAAAAAAATAGAATTTAATACGATTTTTCGCAGGTACATTGGGGTCATCATCCTTTAAGACCTGAATTTTTAGAATCCACATATTTCTTGTACAAAGCAACTGGAGATCATTATTATTTAGGCGTTGGTCGCAAGGTACTAAAGAGTTTGCAGACCTACGCCAGAGTATCATGCGGATTTGCTGCAGTGTCAGACGTCAGAACTAATAAACACGACGATACTATGGATAGTTTCGTCCTCTCTGAAACTTTCAAGTATTTATTTTTGCTATTTGCTGATCCGAGTGATTTACTACTGGATCTAGATGAATACGTTTTTACAACTGAAGGTCATCTATTGCCACTATCTTTAGCGTCTGTTAGAATTAACGCAACAACGGTAATTTCTTTATTTTTCAATATTTTTATCTTTTCACTGCTTTCATTTTATTTAGTTCGATATTTTTTGCAGGAACTTGAAAAAGAAAATGTTTACGTGGACGAAGCAGATCGAACTTGTCCTAACAGTTTGCATTTATTCCCTGCTTCAGTGCGACAACCATTAAGAAATATGGTTGAAGATGTATGTCCAAAACGTCTCACTAAAAAGAGATTAAGCGCCACCCAGTTCCAACCCAGTAATTTAGAGCATTCAAAGATGCTTAGTGATATGGGCATCACTATTTTAACTCTCGGTGACGGAAGCGTTCAGCTTTTGCACACCTTCTCAAATGCCAAATCGCCGCAAGATGCTGAAGAGGGTCTGCTGTTTATGCAAGAAATGGTCGAGCTTAGCAAAACCCAAACTCAACCAACGGAAACAAAACCGGTGCTTATCAAGTTTCCCAAAGCCAACACTTCGCCGCCTCAAGATACCATTTTGCTGGCTGGTCCAGCTCACTTTGGTCCTGATTTAAGGATCGGTGATCGTTCTGTAACTGGAAAATTGGCACTTGCGAATCCTACATTAGCTTGTACAGACTTGAATAATGCCAGTCAACTGAAAGGCAAGGTTGTTCTTTTAGATAGAGGTGGTTGTCTGTTCATCGATAAGGTATGTAATCATATATTATTAATTATCAAATTACGCAAATGAAATTTCCTATTGAAAGAAATTTTTATTACAGGCTCGTAGAATACAAAAGGCTGGTGCTGTAGCTGGAATAGTAGTAGATAGTAATCTTTTATCCAGTGCTGAAACTTCTCCATTGTTTGCCATGTCGGGTAATGGGAAACGAACTGACGATGTTAAAATTCCTTTTGCATTTTTATTTTATGCAGAAGCTAGACAATTAATTCGGGGCATCACTGCAGCTAGAGGATCTTTAACTGTTACTATAGGTAAGAAAAACGTTAAATAAATACAAAAATATTAATAAAACATTAATAAAACATTAAAATTTTTGTAGGCGGTACAATAAATAAAGATGAAGCGCAATTAAAAGCTCCAACAGATTTGTCAATTTTCGAACGATTAAAAGGCACTCTAAAAAAAATACTGTCTCAACAATTGACTCAGGTTTGTATTGCTTGGTGCATAACTATACTTTTTGTAGAAGATTTTATCGCTTGGATAATATATTTATTAAAAAGATAGTGCCGCTTGATTCATCGTGATATACCGTAAGAGCTTTATTTTTTGTAGAAGTGTTACAAATTACCAGAACAAATTGCTATTAACTTAAGTGCGTATATACGCTTTGCGAATGAAGAAGACCTTGCTTATATTTTTAGAAATTTTTACATCCACTGTATATACAAAATCGATAACTTATATTTTGTAAGATTCGCCTACTGTATTCAAAAAATGTAACAGTTTGAGAGTGTTTAGACATATAAATCAGCCGAATGTTTTGCATGAACTTTATTGATTGGAATTCTTACTTTGCTTTAGTGTTTTAATAATTCAAAGTTTATTTGCAAAATTTTACATTTTAGTTAATAAATAATATAAGTTTATTATTGTTAGTACTTTTGTTTGTTGTTTTGGACTATTCTTGCTTAAATTGCGACTCGATGGCGTTTTTGTTTTTTCATGTAGAATCCTCAATCAACCGGCAACCTTGATGTACCTGTGAAAAGTGCGCTGGCTGATCAAGAGCAATTTAATTTAGGTCACTTGCGAGCCCTTGTCATGGGTGATTCTGAAGAACAACTGATAAAAATAAGCCTTAACGCCAATTCATTAGCACCGTTCGAGTTGTGGCTAAATGAGAATAAGAATGAAACGGACTGGTTGTTAATGAGAAAAATAATAGTGAACGAATTGTTTGGAACGATAAAACTCAATAATAATGGTTTTGTGATATACAGTCATGGAGTTTCGAAACTTTTTACATTCATAATGAATAGGAGGGGGTTGGACCCAGAGGTTGTATATAAAACGAAAATGTCGGATCAAGTTATGTGGTTTTTAAAGGAATTAAGTGAAGTTAGGCCTGACCCATCGATTGTTATCCTTTACTACGATTTATATGCGGATGCAAATAAACAGCAATTTCTTTCGTCTTTATTTCGATTCGCCGCATATAATATCAAAAAAATCTACGATACTGTATCTATCAGCGAATCACAAGTAGAGAAAATCCTGCTTAAAGATTTAGATAATTTGCATAGTATTGTTCAGTCACTTGAGTACCAAACATTTTTAAAGAAATATCTACCAGATGTAATAGGGTACATTATTAATTCAAATTTAAACTCGACATCCAGAGAACCTGATCCAGAACAAAATATTTTCTCCATAAATGGATTCCTTATTGCGGGTAAAGAGTTTGATTTCAATAATCAAGATGTTGAAAAAGCTTCTGAGCAGCCTGATGAAGCTGTAAAAAGAAGTGCTGATATTTCCGGTTTCAAAACAAGTGGAATACGAATCGAGCGGGCAACTCCACCTAAAAGTACGAAAAAAAATGAACCTGATGAAAGTAAAATAGAAATAAATATGCATTCAAAGTATGATGTAAACATAGTTCATAGTATATTTATCGATGTGCAAGATGAAGAAAATTTGGACAGCATACACAACGAAGGCAATCAAGGAAAAAAACCCAAATTAGAAATTGAAGAGATCAAAAAAGAAGTGCCTAAAATTGTGGTTAAAGACTTTAAACATTCAGGTAACGCTAACAAAAATAAAATTTCATTGAAGGAAAAAGCATTGACTGTTATTAAAAAGGAGTTTGTAAATGATAGTGAAATTATCAGCAGTAAATCTGAAAATGAACAACCTCATGATGAATTGTAAAACTGCTTAATTTTATAATTGATATCATTTTTAAAATGAATTTTTTTTCAAGTTCACATCAATTTCATCTTAATAAAAACACTTTTTATCATAATAATAAATAAATAATTTTATACACAAATAATAATCAAGAAAATAGTCGTATTAAAATGATAATATAAAACACAGTAAAATGTTTGTAACAGGGTATAAATCAAATGAATTGACATTGATTATACATGCTGTGCAAAAACTGATGCGTTTACGTGTACGCTACTACGTGTACTTTAATGTGAAATGCTTTTAATTCTGTCCTTTATTTTATAAATAATACGAAAATAATGCCGCCTACGAAATCTAACTATTTCTAAATTTTATTCCTTGTGTAGATAGGAAATCGCTTGTGAAACTGTTAAAATTGCGATAAATCGATAATACTTTTATATATAAATATATAAATATATATTATTTTTTAATAAATAAATGTACAGATTAAGAAACAGGAAGTAGGTATAACATGCCTGTAAATTGAGAGTTTCTATGTTAAAATAACCGCATTACTAGCAGATTGTAAATACTTCTAGTAATTATGATTTTATAAAATTTTTGTACAGTTATTTTTTTATGCTCCAGAAAATTTCATTATCTTGTTTTCAAGTTTATTTTCAAGTTGTTATTTTTTAAATTCAATATATGTACGTAATATATAATTATTCAATTAAGTAAGAAGAAAATACGATAATGTAAATAGATTAAATGTAAATTGTGGAGATTTCATTCACATTTGCCAAAAATTTGTTAATATATGTATACCTTATAAGATATTGCTTTATTGTGTAAAGTGTCTAACTGTACATACCATATAAATGTCTAAGTCAACTGTTCTAATTGTAAAATAGTGTTTAATACAATATGACATTTTTGGTATGAAAACAGAAAAAAGCTGTGAAATAAAGTCTGTTATATAAATTTAACTATCTCAATAATGTGTTTTCTTTTATAAATCCGTAAACTGCTTACCTTAACTAAATATAAAATAAAGACAATAGACTGTTATTTAAAAAAATGTATTATTTCAATTGGTTTTCATTTTTAAATTCAATTTTTTAATATACATAAAAAGAACGATTTTTAGTATTTATGATGTAGTCCTAGGTTTCAGTTCATCATAACAAGATCGAAGAAAGATATAATTTTTCTTCATTGGATTATAAAATTCATAACCCTAGAAAATAATTTAAAAAATAAATTTCTGCAGACACTAAAATTTTTAAAAAGTTTAATTATACTGACCTTTGACCAATCATATGACACAGAATAAGCAAAGATTTGACCATTATGATTGAAACAACATCGAGTAATGGGTTGCTCCATTGCCTCAGATGGCTTAAGTTTTGTGCGAGCATCTTTATCCCAAAAACTGAAAGTTCCATCACTTCCTACTGTTGCTAGAGTACCATGAACTGGATGGAAAGCAATGTCATTTACCTAAAAAAAAATGAATAAAATTTTTATTACAAAATTGCTTCAATACATGTGAAAAATGGAAAATAAAATGTATTAATACCGCATATATGTCCTGATAACCATTTGGAGCTCCATTTGAACGATGGCATTTAAATGTGAAATTATCTTTAGGGTTTGCTGGATTGACATATTGAATAGCAACACGTCCTTCAACACTTCCTAAAGCATATCCAGTAGGTACTTTCTTTTTATCTCTGAAAATAGCAACACATCTGTGTTGATATTTTAATGGTGATTCAATTCGTTTGTATTCATGTGGAGTTCCTTCTAATTGATAAACTATTAAACCTCGACTAGCTGTTCCTACTACAGCCATTGGATAATCCTGGCGGAAAAAAGATAATTTTATTTTAATAAAATATAATTATCGTTTAAACCCATTTTTATAATGATTTACTTACAACATCTGCACAATAACATCTTTCAGGTAAATTAATAGTTAACATTGGATTAGGTGTTCGGGTATCCCAAAACTGAAATTCACATAGTAATGTTTACGCAAAAATGATAAATTTTTGATATGTACGACTTCTTTTGTAATTGAACTAAATACCTTTAATGTTTTGTCCCAAGATCCTGTCATTAAACATGAATAATTTGAACCTTTTACCCAATGACAAGTCATTATTGGAGCATCATGAGCTGCTACCTGAATTGCTTGATTGGAAGCCAAATCCCAACACTTTACCATTTTATCGCATGAGGCCATAAAAACTTTTGTTCCATCCTAAATAAATAATATGTAATATATTAGAAACTATTTTACATTATTATATTAAAAATAAATTAATATAAATATGAATGAATTCATAAAAAAAGTTCTAAAGTTGTATTGGTACTCACATCATGCCAACAAACATCTAAAATTGGTCCAGTCATGCTCTGCATGGATTTAGGAACAGTTTTTCCCGATTGCTCCACTTCCCAGCATCTAACATTACAATCCCATGAACCAGCGACTAGAAAGTTTTGTGAAATAGTAGCTGGACTAAATGCCAAACTGGATGTGGAATCATCTGGTGGAGAAACCACTTCAAAATCCTTCATAGGATTAGCAGTTGATGAAGTGTTTGTATTCAATGCAGTAGTTTGATTAAACATTTTTTACACTTTTTTAATCTGGAAATAAGATTTAAAATAAAAAAATTAGTAAGGAAGCAAATAGCATTCAAAAAATCCAAGTAATATATGTATATTTCAAATAAGAGAATCTTTTAGTTCTCCAAGACTTGTCACACTCACCGTTTAAAATAAATACCAATAATACTTAGAAAAGCAAATGTGTACTCTTCATTTTTAAATTCACAAAAAATTTACAGCGATTTCCGCAGCATCGGTAAACTGTAAAAAATCACACAATACATTTAATAAATATAAACTGATTACTTTTAGGTTAGCAAACTCGCGCCCTCGGAGCAACGTTTGAATACCTATACATGTATCGCAAAATGAACCGCAGAAACAGAATGCGGGCCACTCTGCAGATTCCGCCGGTGTTTGCCTAAATGCGATCACCTCTGATAAAACATGTAATTCTCGAAACTACTTGTTCACCATATTTCCAAAATTCAAAAACATTCAAAAATCAACCTTTTTATATAAGAAAATAAATCTTTCTTTATTTTTTAACTCTTTTACACGATCTTCTCCTATATGCCTGCAACGTGTTCGTGTAAGTGTTTTTCTCTACATGCAGTATAACACGTAGTCCAAGGCTGCGCGCGCAATTGGACTTATTTAAGTGTTGTCGTGCATTGCATAGACACATCAGTTACGTGTTCGTGTCATCCACGTCAACGTCAGCAGGATCAGCAGGATCGCCGCGAAAGTGAAACAGTGTGTAAATAATATATACGCAAGGACTTCTCTTAGGCTATTGAGAGGAGCTGAGTGAATCGTCGACCAAACTGTTCGCGGCCGTGGCTCTTTTCATGATAAGTCGTCCGAGCAGAACTATAAAGGCCACATCTCGGCCGCCTGATGCCACAGTAGCATTCGTCATTTGTCAAGTGGACGTTTGTTTTCGAAAACAGTCGATTAACACTTCTGTAAATTGATTTTTAAAGCGGTTTACTGAATTTTGTTCTTTTTGTTAAGTTTTTTGGAAATTTGTACAATATGAAAGCGATTATACTTATAGGAGGTCCTTCAAAAGGTAATGAGATGCTTACTGATAAAATATGATATTGATAAGGCTTTTTTTGGATTTTATAACTCAGATATAATATAATTTGATTATTTATTTTAGGGACAAGGTTCCGGCCTTTATCTTTGGATATACCAAAGCCATTATTTCCCATAGCTGGCCTACCAATGATACAACATCATGTAGAAGCTTGCAAAAAGGTATCTTGTGTCAATGAAGTGCTGATCATTGGTTCTTACAATGCTGCTGATATTCAACCCTTTGCTGATGAAATGTCACGCAATAATGGCCTCGTAATAAGATACTTGCAAGAGTTTACACCTTTGGGTACTGCTGGAGCAATGTATCACTTTAGAGATCAAATAAGAGCAGGTGGAGAGGATAGCTTCTTTGTTTTCAATGGTGATGTTTGTGCTGACTTTCCTCTAGAGGAACTTTTAGCATATCATAAAAGTACTTGTGCTTTGCTGACAATAATGGCAACAGAAGCCACTAGACAACAATCATTGAATTATGGTTGTTTAGTTATTAATAATGAAGGCTGTGTTGAGCATTACGTAGAAAAGCCCTCTACATTTGTGTCAACATTAATAAGCTGTGGAGTATACGTTGCTGCAAATGAAATTTTTCAAACAATGGCAGATGTATTTTATTCTGACCGACATCAAGAAAAACCAACGTGAGTCATGTTTCTAATTTCGTTTTATGCATCTTTGTATTATCAAATGTTTTAGTAATCAATTTATTATTTTTATAGCATTAGAAATGGTTATTGTGGAAAGGATTCTGGTTATATTTCATTAGAGCAAGATATTATGACAAAATTAATAAGTAGTGAAAAGCTATTTGCATTGCCAGTAAAGAACTGGTGGTCACAAGTAAAAACAGCAGGCTCTGCAATTTACGTAAATCGTCATTATTTGGCTCTTTATAGATTACATAGACCAGAAAGGCTGGCTTCAAATGCAACCACTAAATGTCAAATAATTGAAGATGTTTATATCCATCCTTCAGCACAAATTCATTCTACTGCTGTGGTAAAATTTATATCTTTATTGTCTCAAAGAAAAATAAATTACTGTATATAAAGTTTATTTACTAAAAGAATTAAAAAATAATAGCTTTCACAATTTTATCAAGTTATAAAGCTTGAAAAATATAATATCACATAATTTTCAACTTCTACTACAATGAATACAGCAAGTGTAGAGCAATTTTGAAACTACAATTGTTAATTACAAATCCCATTTCAAGAGTCATTCGTTTAAAAACAATACATTTTTTAAATTAAAAAAAAAATACCGATAAAAATTCATTCTTCATATTTTTTCAAGAAATGTTATATCTAAAATATTATTCATGTGTTAAAACATTTAAAAATAACAGTTAAAACCACGAATATTCGCCTTCGTTTACATAAAATTAACGAACTTTTTACTGTCGTATCTTTTCATACCTAACACAAATAGATACATAATTTACAGCAACCAAATATGAACAGAATTAACAAACGGTATTTTTTAAACAAAAAATCATAAATATTATACATCAAATAAAACAAATTTACAAAAAAAATAAAATAATTAAATTAAAACAGCTAAAAAAATTATTAAAACTTGGCATGTTCAACAGCTGGGACCAAACGTAAGCATCGGAGCAAACGTGACGATCGGCGCCGGGGTGCGGATTCGGGAGACGATCGTGATGGACAACACGAAGATCCAGGCGCACTCGATCGTGCTGTACAGCATCGTCGGAAAGGACAGTCGGGTAGGGGAATGGGCGCGCGTCGAGGGCACACCCTGCGACCCTAATCCCGACAAGCCCTTCGCTAAGATGGAGAACCAGCCGCTCTTCAATATCTACGGCCAGCTCAATCCCTCGGCCACCATCCTGGGTAAGTCCTCCTGAGCTTAAATTTGATGCTTTTGAATGTCATCCTACAGAATTGTATTGTTATTCAAGATCTGGAGAAAGAAATAGAAAATAATAAATTAATTTATATTTGTTATTAATTATTTTAGAATAGAGAGTTCTCATGCAGGCTCTATTGTTAGATAACTATTTTTTAGCATTTCAATTAAAATTTAGCTGCGGGACTTTAACTTTAATTTCTTTCGACTTTTTCAAGCGAAGTTTTAAATTCAAATGTCTTTTAAAAGAGCTGATAGGTCGTAGCTAGTGGCTCTTAGACTTTAAAAATTGTTCTTAAATATTTAGCAATTTTGCAGTAACAAATACAAAATTATTTATAAGTTTCATAATTCTAAATACAGAAATTCATTATCGATTTTTGAGAGACTAAAATGGCTAAAAAAGAAAGGAATTCTAAAAGCCTTGCTATGACTCACGCGCGTGCCAAAAAATATCTAAAGAGTTTCGTTTTATTGTTCTCTTTATTGTTTCTACTTTCAAAAGAAGGCAATACTTTAAATTCTTTACGGATTAGAAAAAAATATAAGAAAAAATTTGGATATCTTTTTTAGGGTCCTGCGTAAGTTTGGCATCGGAAAAGATACTGCTGAATTCAATAATCCTGCCGCACAAAGAATTAACTAGAAACTTTAAGAACGAGATCGTACTGTGAGCGCAGAAATTTTTCAAAGAATACCAAACTGTACATTTCTGAAATGTCCAGAAAGAATTTTACTATTCTTATTGTTTGTTACGAGACGATAATTAAAAACAAGAAATCAACATCGTATCGATAATAGGTAATATTGTTACATATAAATTTTCTACAATCTAAAACGTAGGCAACCATATAGTTGCCTATTATACTTTAGTAAGCCCATAGAGGAGCGTAGGAAATATAGCTAACCTGGAACTGTGGCACAGATTATTTTCTAGAGTGCCTATTTCTATTATCTAGTTAAAATGAATATTATAAACGTTATACAGAAGTAAAAAAAAGGGTATATTTTTTTTAGTGCGTAAGTAAATACAGCGTTTAATCCTCTTCTGCATTTGATGTAACATGTAAAAATAAAATGTATTTTGTACAAATATATTTGCAGAAATGCATAGGAGGATCATAACATATTTATAAAATATTAATATAATTTCTCCAATTATTTTTCAAAATGTGCATCATTAAATAAGAATTCTACTTATTGCACAAAGTTTCTATTTAAACTTAGATTAATTCCTTTAATTATTTATTTTAATTTTTACGATCGGCATTGAACATTTAAAATGTTTTTGCAATTCCATTGACTGATTTATTCCGAATTCTTGCACAAAAATTGGAAAATGGAAAGATTAATCTTTTCATTTTCAACACAACTGCAATATGTATATAAGATAAGATTAATTTTTAAATGTTTATTATAATGAGCCTAAGCTAAGTTGGCTATTTTATCTACGCACTCTTTCAAATTTTCAGTTGATTATAAGCCAGTTATTAATTTTGAAACTTTGTTAAGTTTTCTAAATGAATATATATTATGCATATCACAGATTAAAAATTAGTTGCATTGCTCTTAGCAATAAATTTTGAAAATCTATATGCAACTCTATGTTCAATATTTGGTTATTTAGTATATTTATTATAATACAACGATTAACAATTACGTAAGGTTTTTAATTAAAAGGTCTTTAATTTTTCATAGCAGCTCTTTAACGAAATGTAAAAAGCTACGTACATGTACACAAACATACAATTTTTATTTTTACAATTCGTGAAACAAAATGTTAATTCTGTTTGTAACTTTCGACGATTTGCCAATTTTTGTACATACAGAAATAAACGAATTTATTTAAGATCCTTGTTTATTTAATCTCCAACACGTCAATTAATTTCCGATTAGCTTAATGAAACCGAAATTAAATTTCCATTGCTTTCTTTTCAGAGTAAAAGCGAGTTTGATTTCGCAGAAAACAGGTTTTTCTCTACTAAATCGCACGCTTTAATTGCCAAGTTATTTATCCGCAACAAAATAGCTGCGCGGCAACTCTCTCGGCGCAAGGATTTAAAGAATCCACCCGGCGGTGACTCACGGACTCTCGACATTGTTCCCGAATCAAAAATAATCGAAGCTTTCTATCAAAAACCGGCCTCGAAAATGCCTTTCAAGCGACTCTCCTCGAAAATTGTCATCCTCCAAAAAGGAAGGACTCCCATAAGTCCATGCATCATCCGCAACAAAAAGCCTCTCCCTCTCGGCGCGCATTCAGCGCTAATCCTCGCCGGGCAGGCAGCACCGCTTATGCGTAAACAGTCGCTAAAAATTTCAGAAATAAAAAGCCGCATGGCGTAGAGAAAGAGAGAGAGAGAGAGGGAAAGAGAGAGAGAGAGAGAGAGAGAGAGAGAGAGAGAGAGGGAGAGAG
>JAWWEM010000010.1:25995454-26027739 GCA_035582935.1 Ormyrus thymus
GAGCACCAGAAGGCGCACTGGAAGGAGCACTGCCGCAACTGCAAGTGCTACAAGGTGCCGGCTCGGGAGAGGGGGGGCGGGGCTGCGGGCCCCTTCGGGTTTTCGAACGTTTTTTTGGATGTATTTTTTTGTTTTTTTATTTGGTTTATAAAGAGGACTTTGAATGTTACAAAAGCATATATTGTTATGTGACGAAACAATTGAGCTTACGATTGTTAAAGTTTTGTTTTGCAGAATTTTTTTTTTTCAAGCTTTCTTTTAAACTTTTTGCGGAAATGTTTGTTTAACTTAGTTTTTGTGAGAGCGGGCAATTGATTTTAATTGCCTTTCAATTTTTTACCGTTTTCGTAGTAAATTCGTTTGGGTAAAGCTTAAACAGATTTATTTTCGATTTTCATTATGTAATAAATTCCTAATTCTAATAATTATATTGATAATTACATTTTGATAAATTTTCAATATTTTTGATTATTCCGAATTTATCATCAATATAATTAGTTAGCTGTTGTCTAATAGTAGAAAAGTGCATGAATCAATTTGAAAAGCTGTTAAATATAGATAGCGGAAGTGAAGAGTGACTGAACGCTGACATAACAGCTTGAAACGCAAATATAAGTACCAGACTTAAGCTGGGTTTTTTGGGGCTCACGTCAATGCGTGTCAATCATTGTAAATGTAAATAAACTTAGGAATATTATTAAATTTTTGAATTTATTCAAGCCTTAATGTTTTTAAATTGTAACAATTTAAGGGAGTACTGCACCCTGTAAAGTTATAATTAATTATATTTTTTACAGATAATTTATGACTTTATTACTCTCTTAAACAACAAAATTAATAAAATAACTAAATGATAAGATTTTAACAAGGATTCTTTTTGTAATTGAAACGTGTAGCACTTAGAAAATCATCATCTCTAAATGCGCAGTTTCTCTACGCACAAGTACACGCAAACTTAAATTCTCAACTCAACAATCGCCCGCAAAGACCAGTCTATTTTTACGTATTATATCCACGTTTCTTACACCTAATACCAAACCAACCTCAAAAGCACGCACTCACCGAGGCACCCGCCGCCCAGCTCCCCGAAACATTACACCAAGCGAGTACACGCAATCCCCGACAACCCGCGAACAAAAAGAGCCGACCTCATCGCGCCCCCGACTTCCAGCTGGTGGAGAACGAGAAGCTGGGCCGCCACTACACGGCCGCGAGGCGCATCGAGGCGGGCGAGCTGGTGATCCAGGAGGACGAGCCGCTGGTCCAGGGACCGCAGCAGCAGACCGTCCCGGTCTGCCTCGGCTGCTGCGCCCCCCTCGCCGCGGACGGGGCCAGGCCCTGCGACGAGTGCGGCTGGCCCCTCTGCCTCGCTTGCCGCAAGCACGGACCCGAGTGCGAGTTCACCAGGCGCTACAGGGACTCCAAGGTTGGGTCTGGCAGATTTGTTTTTTCTTTTTTTTTTTGGGACGCATTGTCAGGTGCTCTTTTTTTTTTCTTTTTTTGCGCAAGCTAGCTTTGAGAAGTCGTATGCGCGGGGGTCTGGAACTGGAGGGTCGGTTTACTGAGATACTTTTTTTTTTAATCGCTCGTAAAATGATGTGGGATCGGAAGAGCTTTCGAGAAATGGTAATAGAACAGTTTGATTCGTTTCGTAGATTTCAAATTATTCTAATGCAATTTTATTATATTCTGATACAATTTTATTTATCTGTACGTTTCATAGAATTTTAATTATCTAATTTTATTACTAAAATAATAGAAAAATTTGTAACCCTACAAATTATTTTACAACTATTGGATGATTCGATAATATTGGAAAATAAAAAATAATCCAATTCAGAAAAGACTGAATCTTTACAAAACTAAGACCCGCATAAATTATCTAATCAGAAAGACATTCACGAGCATGTTATTATAATTATTTCAATGCCTTACAACCTACGCAAAAATTCAATTTCCCAGCCGAAAATCAACCGCCGTACTCCACTCCCCCTTTAATTTCCTCCTTCTCTGCCAATCAGCTCAGCTCCTTTAAACAATCTCCGCAAATTAAGCATTATCTCTCGTTCGGCCGAGACCCGGCGGCCGTCTCTAATGTCAATATAATTTCGCATAAAACTCGCGCGCCACAATGAGGCGACACTCGTCCCCCCTTCCCCGCGTCCCTCGGGCTCCGCCGGGCACATCCGACCCCGTCTGCTCTTCGACCCCTCGCAAAACCGCCAACCGTCGCTCCGCGCATTCAGAACGAAACCCCCCCCCCCTCCCCCCAAACGAAGACTATTATATAACCAGATTTCCGGCCGCGGCGAGCGATATAAGCCCGCGGAGATTTTCCCCCTTGACAATACACATATCGTCCGGGGGTATACGTCGCCCGCAGGTCTCGATAACGGGATTCGGCCTCGCGCATCCCACCTACAAGTGCATCAGCGTCGTGCGGGCCCTGTCGCTGAGGGACCGCGAGCCGCGGCTGTACGAGAGGTTCGCGCGACTGGCCTCCGGGGAGCGAGAGGCCGAGTTCGAGGGGGCCCGGGAGATCGCCAGGTTCGTCAGGAGGTTCTTCGGCGAGCTGCAGATCGAGGAGGAGGAGATCGCGAGGGTCGCCGGGATTCTGCAGGTGAGCTGGACTCTTGGGGGGCGGGCTGGTTTTATTGAGATCGGCAGCTGGGTGGTATTCTTTTGGTTGTTTTTTTTTTCAATGAAAGATTGCAAACTCGTGGTTTTTGGAAGAAGTGTAATAAACGCCGTTTATTTCACAATATTAAAGAATGTAAATTTTCTTATCTTTACCGTTATCTTGTGAACTAAGCTGAGTAGGAATAATTTTAAAAAGTTTTAATGAAAGTCTGACATTCCAAATTTTTTCAATTAGATTAATGGACACGAAGTACCAATAAGCGAGCCCGCGCAAATAGCAGTGTTTGATGTCTCGTCGTATTTAGAACACAGCTGTAAAGCCAACTGTTCGAAAAGCTTCACTAATGACGGTGGCATTGTCATCCGAGCAGCGATGACCATTGAAAAGGGTAAGACTCCGAGTCTCGCATCACAAAAGAGCTTCCTCAAAAATCGAAATAAAGTCCGATCGACCGGCCAATAATCCCGCGAGAGCCGGAGAGGAAAAATTAAAACTAAAAATCGCCCCCCCAGCGATACGACGCACAGCTCGAAACATTTGATATCCCTGCCCCCGCCGAGAATGATTAATTAATGCCTCTAATTACGTAACCCGAAATAATACCTTCTCCCCAGGGGATCACATTACGATTTGTTACACGGACCCTCTGTGGGGCACCGCCGACCGAAGACATCATTTGCTGCGAACCAAGTTTTTCGAGTGTACTTGCCCGCGCTGCTCCGACCCCACGGAATTCGGCACGATGTTCAACGCCATAAAGTGCAGGAATAGGTAAGCGGATCGACGTAATTGTTTGCGAAAGGATAATTGGATTCAGGAAGCCGCGCGAGTCCGCGGCTTTTCGGCGCCAGCCGGGATGCAAGTCTCGATGAGAAAAACTTGTTCGTTCGAGCGGCTCTTTCGGATCGGGGATGAATTTCAATAGCTGCGCCGACGCGGCAATCGCGCCTCGAAAAGCCGACGGCGACATAATCGTGGGAGATAAGTTCTGCTCCTCTCGCGAGACCGGCCTCGGCCCTTTTTATTCAGGCATGGCGAGATAAGCTCGCGTTTCTTTCGGTCTCAGCTTGAATATCGAGCGAACTTCGGTGACTTTGTAATCTGAAAGAACAGGCTTCTCGCGCGCGATAACAAGCCGTTTAGGTATCTGAAGATGGCATCTGGGAGATAAGGATCGACCCTTTCATTGCTTGCGCCAAAGTCACCGCAGTGCCCACAGATAAATTATGACACGATCTGAATCGTCGTACCCGGAATTGTCCGAATAATCTGTAGCCGCCGTTTAATTTTCAAAGATTTATTAAGATGCCAAAAAGCCGCAGACTCGCTCGCATATGTAGACATTTATGTAATATTTGTGTATGAGTACATAATTAACAGTGTCATTAGTTATAGTGTCTTTCTCGCTTCTAAAAGAAAACTTTAAAATACTATTCCTACAAGCATCTAATCAAAACCGACAGCACGACAAATCATCGAAAATCCCTGCGCCCCTCCATCAATCAACCTCAACAGCCTGAAACCTCGCTCCACACTCCCCTGCCAACAGGCCGCGCACGAAAATCTGAAAAAACCCCAGGCGCGTCCGAAACGAGCACGGCAAACATCGTGCTCTCTCGGTACACCGCAAAGCCCCTCCCGCCGCCCACAAAGGCAGCATCCGCTTAATTAAAAGCCACCCAGATCTCTGCCGTATATCCTTTCACGTATCGGCGGCGCGACGCATTATATCAATCGAGCTCGCTGCTCCGTACACACTCCTTCCCCATCATCGCACATTGTCTCCGCTCGGCCGCGACAGCTGCTCCGCGCCCCCGCCAACCTCAAACACTCTCTCTCGCTCCCCTTCTGCTTCCCCAGCTCGTGCCCCGGCAACATGCTCCCCGGCAGCTTCCTCCTCTCGGGCGACCTCCCGGACTACGAGTGCGCCAAGTGCGGGGCCCGGCTCGCCTCGGCCGAGGTCGACGCGACGCTCGAGAGGATCGGCCGGGAGCTCGCCGGCACGCGGAAGGACGACCCCGAGGCCTGCCGGGCGTTCCTCGCGAGGCAGCGGCCGGTCCTCCACGACAATCACTTCTACGCGACGGACGCGAGGCTCGCCCTCTGCCAGATGATCGGGCAGCAGGAGGGGGGACTGCCCGCGCTGGACACCGAGGCGATCAGCGAGAAGATACTGATGTGCAAGAAGCTCGACGACCTGATGAGGATTATCGTGCCCGGTAGGATTTCGGGGGTTGTTCTTTTGTTTTTTTTTTTTTTTTTTACTTTGCATGGAAAAGGGGAAGGAAGTTTGAAAAATTAAGTTTGGAATACACTTGAAATATATTGTTTTTTTTATTTTATCTTGTGCAAAACCAGGTTTTTATCAATTGATAAAATATCCCGTCAATCTTTGTTTTGTTCATGCACGCGGACTGAGCTATAAAACGGAGAAGATGCCTTTTTGACTGTAAAGTACTTTGAAGAGGGTCGGATTTTTATCCGTGGCTGTACAGTGCGAAAATCGAGTTTAAATAAGACGCGCCTTGCGAGCGTCATGCTAAAAAGTTCCCCTCTCGCTTTACGGTTGAATTACAATAAATTAAGGTTTACTGCCGAATCTATGATTAGAGATATATCCTTAAGTTAAAATTACCATAAAATTTTATTACTTTATATATATCTCGGCGCCGCGGCGGCTTACAGAGACCCTAAATTTACTTTACTGCTCTCTAGAATGCATGAAATTTTACATAAATAAGCATCGGGAGATATTAAATTTAATTAGGCTCTTCTTGAAAAATGCACCATTGCTTTTCGGCAACAACAATATGGCCAGGCTTCTGTTCAAACAGATATTCATATCTCGCGCGCGATCGAAAATAGGCCGGGTAATGCCTAATAATACAAAAATGCTTTAAAAAGCATATATTACAACACCACAGCAACAAAAGTATTTTACAGTATTAAAAATAATTTTTTTAGATAAAGATTTAAAGAATCTTCGCTGCTTTTCGAATTAAAAAGTGTGAAAACTGATTTTAATAATTTTATGTACGAAATAAACTAAATAAATACACGGGGACAAATTTTCTAGAAAAAATTATAATAGTACATTTTAATTTGCTCACAGACTGTAAAAATCCTAAAAAATTACCATAGGTTTCTAGTAAATTTTACGAGGTCAATGATAAATTTTCATATTTAGACTTGTAAAGTTTACTATGAACATGGTAATTTTTTAGGATTTTTACAGTCTGTGATCAAATTAAAATGTACTATTGTAATTTTTTCTAGAAAATTTTTCTTCGTGTAATAAAATGTTCCCTTTAGGACAGATACAACCCAGCATATTCAACTGCGCTCTACTAAAATAAACTCTCTTTCATTAACGACTTTTTTGTAGATATACTTTGTTTAACGTCGACTCCAATAACGAAAACCCTCCCGCCCTTTAATTACAGCCGAAAACCGAGTGAGAGGACTGCTCCTCTTCGAGATGCACGCGGCGATCGCGGAGTTCGGTCGCAGGCAAGACCAGGACCAGCTCATCAAGATCTTGCAGGCAAGGCGCGCGACGCGCATAACGTGGATAATACTCGTCGCCGCTCTCGATCTGTGAGCGTCTAACGGAGCCGCGTGTGACTAAATTTTCAGGAGTCGAGGAGGATACTGAAGGAGGCCTACGACCTGCTGAAGCACGAGCCGGACATCCTGCCGGAGGGCAAGATCGCAAAGACGGCGCGGCGAAATCTGCGCGAGATGGAGGTGATCCTGACGAGGCTGTGCCAGAACACCGTCGCCCCGCTGTGATCTCGTTTTACATGTGATAATTAGGGTGTCTGAGGGGGCGATTTCGGTTTTTTAGACGGTTGCATTGCAAAGCCGTTCGGGAGTAGTTTTTTTTTTAAGCGGTAGATCAAAGATAGTTGTGCGTAATTGTCGTGCGTAAAAGTGGTTGGAATTGAAAATATTATGTGATTAATTTATTATTTAAATTTGTCTTCTGAGTCGGCACGTGTTGATTTATCGAGTTTTAAAATGTAAATCGCTGGAAATGTCAAGGAAAGCATATCTAAGAATATGTTGATTAATTATAAATGACTGCATTTAATATTCAAGGATTGAGGCATTTCTGCTAAAGGAAATGAGACATTAAAAAATTGAGTACAATAACGATCGATTGTATTGGTCTTTGTAAAGGAATATTTTTGTTTAAGAATAAATGTGATTTTAAGTAAAAATTGTTTCTTTATATTCTAATTTTGATTAAAAATTATGTTTGCTTTTTGAAATCATTTGATTATATATTATCTCAAATAAATTATGATTTTTAAAACTGAATTTTATAGAGTTTTGCTCACTATGAGCTAAAAAAAAAATAGCTGTGCAAATATATTATCCCTTGAAGTTAAAACACTTTCAATCCCGCAGGCTTTAAAGGTTTTATTTTTATCCCAACCCTTCCTCAGACCCATCTCGACTGCTTTCAACGAAAAAGCCATTTTCCAAGAACAAGCCGAAAGCCTCAACAATCAGCCCCATCAAAAAGAGCCCCCGACAATAATCCGCGCATCGTTCCGCAATAATCTACTCCTCTCATCCGGCGCTTTATATATCCTCCCCACAGACAAGCGACCCCGCTGATTACGCGCAAGCTGCTCCTTTTCGACAACAATGCGAAGAAGCGTCGCCGAGGGGAACCGCGCGGCGCGTGTCCTCCATCCATCATATCTCTCGTCGGCGGCGGCGGCGGCGGGCGGCGCGGCCAACCCTCTCTTTTTCGGGGTGTCGCGCGCGCGCAGCGGCGTAACGTGCACTTGATACCCGAGCCGCGGCCGTGCTGCGCTCGCGCGTGCAGCTCCATTCGCGACTCGGCCGCCGCTGCGCGCACACCGACCCAGTCATGGACCAGGTGAAGATCTACGCCGGCGGCGGGCAGGCCCACCTCCTGGTGAACGAGCTCGTCGAGAGGACCTGCAGGCTGTGCGTGAGGAAACTGGACGGGGAGACCAGGCACTGGGCCCTCTTCGAGGCTGATTTGCCCCAGAAACTTATGGCTTTCGCTGCTGTACAGGTTAGGACGGCCGTTTGTTGTTTTGTTGGGTATCTGTTGAATGCGAGGCTGTTTTTGTTTTGGTTGCAACTTTTACAGGTTTTGGGATAGAGAGAGGCAGGATTTTTTAGGCTTTTTCAGGAGGCAGATTATTGAAATTGGCTGTTATTCGTTTGCTTTGCAGGCTTGATTTTTTTGTTTGCCTTTTTTAAAAACAATGTTTAATTACTTTGGAAAATTTATATCTTTTGTTTCAGAATTTAGACGAACCTAAACGTTGTTTAAAATAAAATGTAAAGAATCTTTTCTTACAAGTGTAACTATTAGAAAGTGTTCTTGATTAATTTTTAAAAATATTTTCAATGATTTGACAGAATCATTAATAAAAAACTTTTTGCAAACTGTCTCGTTAATGTATTTTATTTCTTTTTATTTTAGTTTGTCAAAGAAATCAATAAGTTGAAAATAATAATTAAAAATATTTTCTTATTGCAATTTTTATGATCACCAAGGTTTGCACTGGATCACTTTTTTCATTGTTGTCCACATAAGCCTTGTTGAGAACTTGCCTGTGTAATATGAATCTAATTGTAGTCTATTTTCCCATTAACTAATATTAATTGAACCATTGAGTACAACAAGGGGAAAAGTTTGGCATTATAAGAGCATCGTCGTTAGTATAACTTTGATTAACGGTAGTAGTTATTCCAATTTTTTCCTTAAAAGATTGAATAAATTATTTGTAGAAATAAGTAATTCTTATTCTTAATTTATACAATTCTTAGATATTTAATAAATACATTGTATTGAAATCAATTATTTTATTTTCAGATTCAAGAAAATGATGGGTTACCTGCAGTTATTTGTTCAAATTGTCACAGTTTAATTTACATGGCATACAATTTTAAATGTCAGGTAGAAAAAAGTGACCATGATTTGCGTCAAGCTCTCCTTCTAAAACAATCAACAGATTGGTCTCCCGTTCCAAATATAAAATCTATTGAAAATATAACTGCAATTGAAGTCATGACACCCTGTCTTCAGAAGAGTATTATGAACTCGTGTATGGAAATTCACGAGCATAATCCAAACTCACATGAACAATTTATTTTTGAAATTGCTAACAGTATAG
The DNA here is from genome assembly GCA_035582935.1 of Ormyrus thymus. NCBI lineage: Eukaryota > Metazoa > Arthropoda > Insecta > Hymenoptera > Ormyridae > Ormyrus > Ormyrus thymus. The sequence continues at coordinate 26,004,263 of JAWWEM010000010.1, forward strand.
ACAGTCAGACATGCAAACCAGATGAACTTTCCTCAACAAGCAGTTCGATATTATCAGGAAATATAATTCATAATAGTAATTCAATAGCTTTTGAAATGAATAGTACTGTGCCAGAAGATAAAAGTAATAGTCAAGATGCTATTGCAGAATTTGAGGCAGAGTATAAAATGAAAAGCGAATTGGAAGAAACAAATCAAAAAGAAAAGTTAGATCCAATAAATTTTAAAGAAAATTCAAATCCAAGCGAAGAAGAAAAGCCTATAATGTTACGAACAAAGCGTCATAAATGTAATTATTGTATAAAATCGTTTGCTAATTTAGCTTTGTTAGAAAAACATGCTATGGTTCATAAAAAGATAGAAACAGTTTATATTTGTCATTTATGCAATAAGCAATTTAGTACTGTTGATAAAGTAAAAAATCATGCTATGGCAGCTCATGGAATGCACGTGGAAAGAGCAAAAATAATGGAGAATTCGAAAATGAGAAGGATCACTGGTTGGGTAAAAAAAATTGGTGAAGATAATACGCAACATAGTAATTCCATTGAAAATGATATAAATAAACAAGTTGGTGTATTTATATGTAAATATTGTTGTAGGCAATTTTCAAATCAAAAATCTTTGACAGCTCATCAAAAAACGCATTCAGATCAGAATATTAATAAAGTATTAAATGAATTAAATAAGAGTCCATCAACTGGAAATAAAGAAAACACTTCTTCAGTAGAAACTGATTCTCAACCATATGACACAGAAACTAATTCCATTTTAACAAATTTAGAAAATAATTTTCAACCAACATTTGAAGGAACAAATAATGAAGAAAAAACTGGTGAAGAAAGTTATATTTCTCAAGATGATAGCATGGATGAATATGAATCAGAAGAGGAAGAAGAAGATGATGATGAACAAGGAGAAAATGAGGATATGCTTTCAGAAAATATACAGTGTAATAAGTGTGGTAAGCTTGTTGCAACTTTAAGGAATCTCAAAAGACATCTCTTGACTCATTCTGGCCTCAAACACAATTGTTCAATATGTGGTAAAGATTTTTCAAGGCCAGACAAACTAAGGGAGCATCAGCAATTAAAACACAAAGAGGAACTGTTTGGAAAGTCAGATTCTGATAATGAATCTTCTGATGATAATAAGAAAAAGGTATATGTTTGTAATGCATTTGATATCTAATTCTATACGTTATTTATAAAAATATTTATAATAAATTTTAATTTCAGGATAAAAATAATAGACCTTTTAAGTGTTCATTATGTCCTAAAGCGTTTGCCCAGCCTCAGTCATTAGCAAACCACGAGGAAAGACACAAACGAACTCGGGACGTACAGAAGCGTTACTTGTGCGAGGTTTGCAGTAAATGCTTTGCCCAGAGTGGATCTCTGGTTGCTCATATGCGTACTCACACAGGTGTGAAACCCTACGTTTGCAACGTTTGCAACAGAGCATTTACGAAAAGCACGTATCTTCAATTGCACCTCAGAACACACAGCGGGGAAAAACCATACATTTGTCAATATTGTAGCAGAGCGTTTGCTCGAGCAAATACTCTCGCTCGGCATATAACTATGCACACGGGAGAAGCAAAGTACCATTGCCAGGTCTGCACAAAGTCTTTCCGGAGATTAACGTCTCTGAATGAACACACTTACACGCACACGGGTCAAAGACCTTATGCGTGCAAAATTTGTTCTAAAAGGTACAACAATGCAGGATCGTTGTATGCTCACGCAAAAAAGTGCAAGGCAATGCAAGCTATGTCGGCTAATTCCAATTTGGATTCGCTTTCGATTCACGTGGGAGAAAACAATGTACCACCGTCAAGCGACAATAATCCTCCGCAACCGCTTCTCATTTTCACAGACAAGAATATGGATGAGGTGATAACGGATGAGGGAATAGCGACTGAACCTTCGACATGCCAGTTCATGATTACGAATGTACCAGCTCAGAAGCCGATGCCCACTAACAACTTGCTTGAAACGTTTATGATTCAAGAACCCGACATTTACAACATGAACGCAAAACAATTTAAAACGCCCTTTTACGGATTGTATCCAAGTATGTAGGAAATTGTAAAATTTTTTAATCAAATGACATTTTTGTAAAGGTTTCATTGTTATTTTGTACTAGAATCAATTTGATATTTTTTTTATGTATTATATATACAAAGTATAGCTCTACTTTAGCCAATAATCTATATTAAAAGGCAATATAATTTGACTGATTAATTATTACTAATAATATTAATTATTGATATTTTATTTGTAATTATTAATTATTTTTATCACTAAATTGTGATATTTAGTAAAATACTAATTAGAATATATAAATATTTTTCTATAATCTTATTTGCGAAAGGTGTGTAAATTCGGTAATAATTTTAGGAAATTTTATATGACAATTACCTTCAATAAGAATTTTTAAAAAATGTTTACAAGTACCTGGTAAATAAAAATCAATTGCAACGAAATCACAAAATAAATTAGCGGATTTTATGGTGGATTACCGTTTTATTTCTCAATATTGTGAATTTAAATTATAAGAAAAAATATATGTAAATTTTATATGTACATATTTAAAAACTAGTACTTGAAGTCATTATACATATTGTAAGTAGATATCTTATTAATTATAAATAAGTGATTAAAAATGATATTAATATTATTTTATAATAAAGATTTTATAAAGAAATATAAAAAATTTTTATTATTTCAAAATCACAAATTTATTCCCCATATTCTTGAACTAAAGTTTTCTTCCATTTCAAACAAGTGTGAAAGTATATATAGAATATTTGTATTCAGTATATGTAATAACAGCTGAGATGTTTGATAGTGAACTTGAAATCGCATTTTCTTACATCATTCATAGCCATGTATACCTTGGCACGTGTCGCAAACGTCACTTGTAATGCAGTATTGGATTATTCAATTACCGTTTTGCCGCAGCGTGACAGTAACTGTTTGAGATGCAAAGTTTACAAAAGTTTTTAAACTGGTTTTAAGGTTAGGTCGATTTTGCTTGTGTTCTTTTAAAAAGTAAATAAAAGTAATGGAGAACGGTGGTATTGAGCATTTTCCGTATAACGAAAAAGATTTTCGTTTAAGAATTGAAGATGGAAATGAAGAATCAACGTTTGACAAAAGATTAAAAGATAAATGGAATCAAATTGAAGAAAACAATGTTTTGCGTTATTCTGTCAAATCACTACAATGTAAAATTCTTGAAGGAAAATATCGTTTTTGTTCTATGGTAATAAGTATTGTTTATTGTACTTTAATTGTTCTTTTAAGAAAGCACTTAAATAGTTATTTTAATTGCAGTTAAATATTGAAAGAGCAATAAATCGAAGAAGACCAGAAGATATTATGTCAATGCTTCAACCGTTTGATCCTAATCGCTTCAATTTTACAAAAATATCACACAAAGAAGTATTGTTTGACGTTGGAAACGGTGATGGTAATGATATTGTAGCTGTAAATGTTAGTCCTATTCTTTGGAGTCACTGTTTATTAGTGACACAAAGATTTAGTAATTTACCACAACAAGTAACACAATACAGCTTTCAAAAAGCTGTAGAAATACTACTACTCAGCAATTCTGTGTAAATACTTTTACATACGGTTAACAGTACTCTAAATTTTTAAAATTTAGTTTTTCATTATATTATAAATTATTGTTTTTTAGAAATATGAGGTTACTATGTAATAGTTTATGTGGAAATGCATCTGTCAATCATTTACACTGGCATTTGTATTATCTAAATTATAGAATGTATCTTGAACAGGCAGTAAGCATAACATAGATAAATTAAAAAAACTATTATTGACCTTTAAAAAAATTTGAGAAGTGAATTATGTTTTCAGCCATTGAACAGTTTTATTGATGCAATTTACACTATTGAAGATTATCCATCGAAAGGATTCTGCATTAAGTTATCATCATTTGATAATTTAGAAAAGTATGTCTCGTACGCCTTTAAAATAGTTTCTTGCCTACAAGAAGCTCAAATAGCACATAATATCTATATTACTCGATCAAAAACTGACGTTCATCAAAAACAATTTGACGACATTCGTGCATACATTTGGGCAAGAACCTCCAGCTTTGGAATTAAATTTGCGGAAGATTTTAATATTGCTGCCTGTGAACTTTTTGGCCACATGCCGATAATAAGTAAGTTCTTCGAAAAAAACTCTTATCGCCATAAAATTCACGTATCGTCTCAATTTTCAGCTAAAGATGCATACGAATACGTAGACGAGGATTACATAAGTAAACGCTTAGAACAAGTTACAGCCGATGTGTACATAGCCGCCAAAGAAATAATTCGAAAAGTTCTTAGAACTGACGAAGATCAAAAAGAATCAATCTCTTTCAGTGTGTAAATACGTGTAAATACTTTTAGCGAAATTGTAGCTAAATTATTTTTCGACAAAAATAAAAACGATTTTCATTAAACAGCTGTTGTTTACATTATTTAATACGAAATCTCGACCCATTTAAAAGCCACACTATATTGATACAACAACGCGTTGTTTCTATAGAAACAACTTTTTCTTCTGCTAGTTGCTTTGAATCTGCGTTCCACATGATGACTCTCAGCATTAATTCTTAATAAACGCACACTGAAAAATGAGCGACGACAGTAAGTCTCGATAAAAGTTTCACCTCCAAACTCGGTCTCACACACGCTTCGATTTATTCGCAGACAACGAATCGTACCTGTACGACTATGAAGGGGAAGAGTCTCGAGGAACTACTCCGATTTCTTATCACACGGAAGATTTTATATCCGGGCCGATAACTTCCGAGGAGGGAACTGTACCTATTAATATATTAACGTTCCAGTATCCTTAATTAATTGCGCTCAATGCGAGAGAATCGTTGGTTCGATTGAGTTTCCTTAGCTGCAAAATTAAATAGTTATTCGTTTGGTTATGATTGTCGGAGGCGCTTCAACCTTTGCGTGGCGGATCCGGACACTTTGATTTTCGCCTCTGGCAACTTGATACACTTTTTCAATGTCGCGGAAAATAGTCTTACGTTCAGGCGGAGCTCCACTGGTGGGGGCATCGGCAACATTGCAGTAAGCATATCAATTCGTTATTTTTTAATAAACATAATATTCTAAAATAATTAGTGAAAATTACTTTTAAATAATAGAAGTGTTTTACCAAGGTAAAGTACCTGCTGGTTTATTGTCAATTTAAGCAATTAATTTCAGTAAGGAGTACTAAAACTTTTTAATCCTATAAAAGCCTGCAGTCTGTCCTAAGTTAAAAGTCTCGTCCGAATAAAAAAGATTAAACGTCAATCAATTCAATTGACACACCGAAGTGGGGACCCACCCCCTAAAAACGTTGCAATCCCAAGCGAATCAGGCGAAGGAGTAAATATAAAAAGGTTTCCATTTAAAAAATGTCGCGAAGTCGCGAGGGAATAACCGGCGTAAAATCTTTTTTTACGTCAGAGGATAATTGAAAGGAGCTGCTTGTATTCAAACGGCAAAAAAATTTATTCTCCAATCATTAACTAAAATAATAATATTCATAACTGAAAGAATTCGAATTTTTTATCTTAGAAAAATCCAAAGTTCGATCACGTAGCAATCGGTGAAAATGGAATAGATCCACCGATAATCATTTACGAATGGCCCTCCATGGAAGTAGTGACAGTTCTGCGCGAGGGCACGACTCGCTCGTTCTCGTGCGTAAGATACAGGTGAGTCCATATATCATAAATTACAACTTCGTAAAACACTGTCAATCGGTTTTACTGATAAAAAGTATAAAAGTACTTGCTTTAATAACAAAGATTGACCGCTCAACACTAATCACTCCTAAAAAAAAATCAGCCCAAACGGTCTGGAGCTAATCTCCCAAGGCGGCGAGCCCGACTACCTCATAACGGTATGGGACTGGCAGCGTTCGAAAATCGCGCTCCAGTGCAAATCCCACGGCCAGGACGTGTACAACGTCGTGTTCTCGCCGTACATGCCGGGCCACATAACCTCCTGCGGCTCGGGTCACATAAAGTGCTGGAAGATGGCCCACTCGTTCACCGGACTGAAGCTGCAGGGCGAGCTCGGCAGGTTCGGAAAAACTGAGATCTCGGACATCGTCGGCGTCTATCCGATGGGGGACGAGAAGGTGAGGCGGACGAGGGAGGCGCCGTTTCCCGCGCAAATTGATCGAGCTGTTTTCTCCAGATTATTTCCGGATGCGAATGGGGCAACATATTCGTGTGGGACGAAGGATTGATCAAGATCGAGGTCTGCAGGAAGAATCGCAAACCTTGTCATACCAATTACGTGTCGCAGTTCGAGTACATAAACGGGGAGCTCATATCAGTCGGTAAGTTTGAATTTAGCTCGATACGTCGAATTCGATTTTCAGGGGAAATTGTCGACTGTAACCGAGGGATGTTGTTAGGTACGGATGGTACTATTAAATTCTGGTATTACGAGACGATCGACGTGGCACAGCCGTCGGAAGACAACAACTTCCTGGAGGTCGAGCCGATTTACGAATTCAGAATCGGAGCTAAAAAGACCGACGACTACTACGAGCAGGATCGCACGTCCATGCTCATGCAGATCCTCAAAAAGTACCCCGACGATCCCGAAAGTACTCTATGGTATGCTCAGGTAAAGCCTAAAGCCAGCTTTCCTCGATCGACCTTCAAAAATCAGTGAAAGATCTTTGCCTATAAAAACGACGACTTCAAAAACTCCAGGACGGAAACGGCGGCATCTGGCTGATCGATCTGACGACCCTTGAGACTCCGCAGCCGGATCGTAAGCTGATGCGCTGCCACGCCGGTCGCGTCATGGACATGGACGTGGCGGACTGGGCTCCCCTCGCGGCGACTCTCGGCGAGGACGGCGGCCTGCACATCTACGACTTCGAGGAGAAGTCCCTGATCCTCACCTACCAGTTCCGTGACACCGGCACCCAGATCGTCTGGCTGCCCTGCTCCGTACGTCTCTGTCGAAGCTCGACTTCCGGTGAGCTCGAAGCTGACTCCCACGCGTTTTTAAGGTAGAGCCAAGCGGATGCTCGCTGATCTGCGGGTTCAATACCGGGGTGGTGCGACTCGTCATGGTAGATCCCAAGGTGTTGCACACCATCGAGAAGTCCGGGGAAGGTGTCGACGGGGAAAAGACACCGGGGAAGAGGGCAAGGGCCATCAGCGTACCGGGCTGCGTTCGGCTGACGCAGGTTTTGAGACCTCATACGAAGAAGATTACTTGCATGAATATGAATCCGACGAATAGGTATGACCTTTGTTTTTACAGGCCCGCCCGTGCTAATTGCTCGTTTGCGTTGTAGCGTATTCGTGACTGCAAGCGAGGATTATACGATTTGGGCGTGCCATATTGAAATCGAAAACTCTTACCCGAAATTGGTGCCTATCGGATACGTAGAGGTGCCCTCGGCCGTGACTTATATGACTTGGAAACCAGGATTCGTAAGTATCCTACTGGAGTTAAAAAGCATCTTAAAATTATTGAAAACGTCTGATTGCACGTCGTAGCCGACAACGTTATTCGCTGGCTGTATGCTGGGTGATTGCATTCAAGTGGAATTGCCGGAAGAGCCGCAGGATTACACTACGATATCTTACTTACTGACGAAGTGCGAACCCGTACTTTTCAAATTCGAATCCATCAAGTCTTCTATAATCAGGGAGGAGGCTCGCTTGCAGCTCGAGAAAAGAAGAATGGTGAAGATCGCAGAGAAGCGGGTGGAGCTGCGAAAAATGCAGGAGGCCAATCCGGGAATGGAAATCGACGAGGAGTTGTTTTTGTGTACTGAATTCTTTTTCAGTTCTTCGCAATATAATTGCCAATTTATAATTGAGCGTTTTTCATTCGAACAGCCGAACTGGGGATGGAGGACGAGGACCCGCTGCCGGACATTTACATACCACCAGTACCTAACAGAATTTTAACAGCCTTTTTCACCACGAGGGATACTCTGTTGTTGTCCGTAGCAGGTTACGATGCAGGCTACTCATACGAATACTCCAACCCTGAGGTTAACCAGGAACCGGTTCTCGTTAAAAGTACCTTACTCGCTGACATCAACGACGAGGAAATTCAAAGCCATGTGTTTTTGTGCGTTCTGAAATCCTTTGGAAAATTTGAAAATGTTTTTAGCTTTTGAAATAAAAATTCTTACATTCACGTTTTTTTTAGGAACAATCGAAAGTACGTAATACTCGGAATGCAATACGGACAATTGAGAGTTTGCAAAATGAATCCAGAAGATGACACAGACTTTTCCGACTACTGGAATTTATCCATGCACGATAATTTCAACGGGTACATATCCGCGATGCGCTTGAGTTGCGATAAAAAGATGTTGCTAACCTGCGGCTACGATGGAAACATATTTTCTTTCTACATATACGACGGCGTTCCTACGAAGGAAGTAAAGTTACCTCAACCGAAGATAAAGACACCTTTTGTAAGACATGATTTTCAGTACCGATTATCTAGTCCGCGTAAACTGGCATTTGAAAATTCGGAATGTTCTTAGCGCAAAGGCGTACCGGACATTGAGGAGTCGGATTTTCCAAGCATAGAGCAGATAATCGTGGCTGCCGAGAGGAACCGAGTTATGGCTAATGCGAAACAGGACAAGGACAGAACCGTTCATCTGTTGCGCGAATTAGCCGAAGAATACAATTTGATTTTGAGAAAGTGGGTGTTTTTTAAGCCAAAACGGAGCGTAGTAAGGAGTGTAATTGAATTTCGTTTTTTAATCTCAGAAACAATGACCTGCCGCAGTCTCAGAGACTCACTGAAGAAGAGCTGGAACTTGACCCAAGAATCACGGAGGATTTGAAAGGGGAACTGCAAGAGAAAATGAATCTCGTTCATAGAATGTTGGCGTACAAAGTTGAAAAAAGTCGAATTAGGTTACAGAAGCTAATGGATCACTTCATTGAACCCATAACCTGCCTACCGTTTTGTGTTTTTAGAATACTGTAATAAAGGAATCACAAATTCGAAGCTTATAAAACATATTTTTTTTTCTTAAAAAAACTAATTTTTATTAGGAAACCGGAAACTATGGTTGCGTCCATAAGAGAACTGAAGTTGACGGGAGAATATAAGGATCTTCAAGCGTTCAGTAGAAAAAAATTGGTTGTGGACGAGGAACGTACGTAATAGAATATTTAAAAAGAAAAACCTTCTCAGTTTCGAATAAAACTAACACCTTGATTAAATTTCTTTTAGTATTGAAACAATACGAAGCATCTGAATTTGATGATAGGTATTGCCTAAAAATTATATCTTCTTTAACAGATTCAACGGTAAATGCATATTTTTTAGAACCGAATACGATCTGGATCTGGATGATGATGTTAAAGAAGGTTCGCCGAAATTGCACGGAATAGAGAGCTTTTTAAAAGGTTTAAGTCCCCACACGATTCAGTGCGAATTGGGAGATGAAATCAATCAAATGTTAAAGAAGTACCGAGCTCTCAAAGCAAAACTAAAGGAACAAGAAGCAGAGGTAAATAATTTTGGTTTAAAATGCGATTACTTGCAATTTTGATACTTTACGAAGAAATTTTTGAAATTGCAGTGGAAATTTTTACAAATGCAAAAGCCTGATCCAAATGCGATTAATCCAGAAGATGAAGAAATGCTTCAAACTGCCAAAGATACTGTTGGCGATTACAATCTTAAGGCGTCTCTAAATTTGGAGGAGAATTTGGATAATCGACCAACTGTTTACAGTAAAAGCTTCGAAATCATTAAATGTAGAAGAAACGTAATTAAAAACTTTTTCTTAAGCAAATTATAACTTGAAAAGAGTTCGGAACGTTTTTTTATGCTTTTAGATTCACTTTCGTCGGGAAGGTTTCAATGAGAAACTCAAAGAATTGAGACAAAAAAAAGTCGATTTAGACGTGGAGGTTAAAGACCTGATTAAAAAATTAAAGGATATTCATGCGGAATTACCCCAAGAATTGGTGAAACCTCTGCCGGCGACTCCAGTCTTTAATTACGAACTAGAATTTCCTGAAAGAAAACTACAGGTACACTGAAAAAATCGCGCAACAAAATACTAATTTTACTTATGAAAACGTTTCTCTCGCAGATGGAAGTTTACATTCCGATGGCTAAAAGAGTAGAGGAAACGAAAAAGAAGAAGCAATCCTTCGTCCTGGATTTATCCGTCGAAGAATTCGACGAAGAGTATGAAGTGCTTTTACTAGACGAACGCGTTTTTCGAGTATCGAAACAACTTGTGAATGTCCTAGAAGAAATGCGAAGAAAACACGATGATGTGCGAACTATTCGCGTAACCATTGCGCCTGAAATTATGACCGCGCTGCTGGACGCTGAAAAAGTCGACTCTAAAATAGGTACCTAAAAATTCCTTAAAACCTTTTTTTCCTAGCTGAAATTTTCTTTCCGATCAGAACGCGCCATGAAACGTTACCGAGCGGCGAGAAAAAGTCACGAGCAGGATCAAATCTTAATCTACGTGAAGACCCGTTATGAAGCGTTCGACGAACAATTGGATGAATTGGAGACGGAAAGGTTGAACATCATTCACGAAAGTGTTTACATGGATTTGTACCTGCTAACGTTGCATCAGGAGCTGATTGTTTTGAAGAAATTCGAAGACATGGAAAATGAACTTTCAGAAAAGGTCGTGGGACGTAAGAAGATTCTGTTAATGGTTAACAACGAGGTGAGCATCGCTGAAGATTACTTTGGTCGTTGAATTTTTTAAGCTTTTCGTAAATGTGTTTTTACTTGTAGATAAAGAAGTTAAATAACAAAGTTGAGGAGAAGAATCAGTTTATTTTAAAAATACAAGACAGAATCAAGGAGAATCAAAATCGGTATTTGAATTCGATTAAGGAAGATAAGTTTTACGCCTTCCTGAAGAGGATTTGCAAGAAGAAATACAAACTCCCAAAACCAGAAGGCGGTAAATCCCTTCTCCCCTCTTGTTTTTTTACTACTCAATTAGACTTCCTACAACCTACAAAAAAAAACTCGAAATTTCTTTTCCGCAGCGGAGTCCTCGTCGGAATCCTCTTCTGAAAGCAGTTCCGAATCCGACGAACCGGAAGACGCTGGGAGCGTGGACAGCAACGTAGTTGTCATTCCTTTGGACGAGACCGAACTACCCGAAGGCTGCGATCGCGACAACTACGAAGAGGCGTTCGCCAATCGCGAGAAGCGCTACGAGATGGAACATCGCATTCGGGACGAGCAAAGGTTGATCGAAGGCCTGCAGAGGAAGCTCGACGTGCAGAGATCGAAGCTGAAAACTGTTGAGACGGAGCTGCAGATCGACCGAGAGAAATTGGATGCGTTTTTGGTGAGATGGAAAGTTCTCGCGTAGTGTGCATATTTTTTTTATACGTTTTCGTCGGTTGATTTTAGCGGGAAAAACAAACGCAGCTGAACGACATAGACGTCACGGTTATATTGAAGCTTCATCAACTGCAATGCTTTACTGAATCTGGGGCAGCAGAAAAAATAAAGAATTGTATAGTTTTCGATCAGACCAGATTGTCGCAGTTGTATGCCAGGGTGGGAGAACTGCAGAACGAGACTACCGAGCAATTAATAAAACACAAGTAAAACGTCGCTTCTTAGATAAAAATGAGCATTATTGAGTGAGTTTAACTTTTGAAAGTTTTATTAAATGTTTTTGCGTTTTCTTTTTGTAGAAATGATAAAATCCATCTTCATAAAATAAAGACTGACTGCGAGTTGATGAGAAAAGAACTGGAATGTTTAAAAGAGACGATCAAGCAAGAGATGCAGCAAAGGTTCGGCCAGCAAATTTCGTTGGTAGCTTTATATGAAGGAGTTTTACGAAAACAAATATTTGACATAAAGTCCGACACAAGTTCCATAATTCAATTTTATGACGAAAAAATTAAAAGTAAGTAACTTTGTTTTTTTTTTTTTTTTTAAGTTAGATAATATAATGTATATACGTAATGTTCAGGTATCAAAATTGAATATAAGCAACAGCTGCTAACATTGAAAGAATTGATACAAGAAAATACGGAAAAGCTAAGCATCCTTACAGTGTTGGAAGAAGAATTAGCGAAACTTCGTAAAGTTCTGGATATGAAGTTTATAACTGAGGTATGTAAAATTTAGTGCTTTAATAACATAACGCATACAAATCGAGAATTGTATTTCAGGATGAAATTAAGCGAATAGAATTTCAATATGAAGACGACTACAAGAAACTAAAGAAAATTTTGAAAAGGCAGAAAGCAGAAAAAGAAATGATTAAAAAGGACATAAAAGATATGACTTGTAAATCCAAAAATTTGGTACCTATCGATCAGCTAGAGTCAAGAACTGTTGTGGATAAAAGCAAAAAACCCGTATTTGGTGTCAAATCAAAAAGAAAATCTGGGAGATTCCTGCTCGATTATCTTTCTCTTGACGATTCGTCCAGTGGTGCTGACAGAGATATAATATACGATGACGGCACATACTTCCGAAAACTAATGAATGTAAGTCTTTTTAATTTTTAATTTTAAAGTGCAGAACTGATGGAATTAATTTACCTTATAGATCAGGAAATTGATATCGGACATTAGTACTAAAGATGAAGTGGATCTCAGGGAAACTATTGACAGTATGTTGGAAGAAATTACGAAGCAAATGGGAAAACCTGAGGGAATTAGCAAACGCGAATTGGAAAGAGGCCTTAGCGATATTATATCAATATCGGAAGAAGACCACGAACATCAATCGATACAATCGAGCAGTATTAAAGATAGTTTAGATAGCATTAGCGAATTACTATTCAGGTAAGATTTACATCCAGTTTAGTTACAACTATAGGATCATGAACTGATTTTCAATAATGCTGCAGGTGTAAGCAAAAGATGAAAGAGGAGGAGACAATTACGGAGGAATTAAAAGAAATAAAGCCAGTAATACGCGAACAGATTAACGATCTATTCGTAAGCGTAGGTATTAACGACGAGGAAGGCTGTATAACTAATCATTTATTGATGAATCTAAAAGTGAGCACAAGCGTAAAGCCCTCGGTGCAATACGTTTTGGACAGGCTTCCCTTGGATGTAAATGAAGAAACTAGGGACGCCCTTCGTAAGCACATTAAGTACACCTTGATTGATGTGATGAAACTCATTCAGAGTGAAGGAATTGGAATAAAATAATCAGCAAGCGCGCAGCTGAAATTCATTTAGAAAATATGTTTTATTTAAATAAACTTATTTTGTATATTTTTATACGGCCTAAATTTAATTACATAATAAACTTATATTTGTAACTAATTTACAAGAAGACTGTATAACTGTAAACATCAGTTAACAGAAGGTAGAATTAAGGTTTAAAATATACCAAATGCAAAAAGAAATTGATTTAAATAAATGCACCAATTCCATTACATTTTTCCGTGAATTACTTATTTTTAGTTGCAATCATATAAAATAATAGCGCGGCTAATAATTTTTCGCGGCATTCGAATAATTTACTTCAAGATGTGAATCTCTCTTTGTGAATTATGTCAAAATAAACAATTTTGTACTTTAGTTCTAACAGATTTTATCCACTTAGGTATATACTTTTATGTGAAAAACTTGTATATATTTGGTTATTGCAACTTTTACTTCTCACACTCTCAACATCTGCTTAAACATTAAATTAACTAACTGTTTTTGCAAACATTGTTAGACATCAAAATAAATCCAATGTTTCGACGGTTACTGTTGAAGTTATGCGCGAGCAGTTATTAATATTACAGTCATAATGCTGCATTAATTGATTATATTACAATTTCTTCCAAGACTAACGCATTTCTCCTATCATTTTTTAAATTTTACTAGGAAGAGCGCAATAGTATAAAAACGTGTCTTCATCTTTTAAATAAAGCTAGATGATTTTTCAAAATATAAATATTTTGAAACTTTTTGTTTCATGCAGAATTAGGAAGTACAATCTGCCCAAAAATCGGCTGAATACAATAATCGTGTAAAGTAGATATCACTGTTTCTTAAAACTTTTTAATATAGGGTAAATATTGTCAAATGCCTCATATATTTCTTGTCGAACTTTTGCTCCTGCAATAAATAAATAGTTATTAATATTTTGTGGTATGCAAAAATATAAAATACGTTTAGATGAAAGAATACCTGTTAAGACTACTTTTCCAGAAACAAAAATAAGTAACACTATACGAGGCTTCACCATTCGATAAATGAGTCCTGGAAATAATTCAGGCTCATACGATGAGAACTGACCGTGTGTAAGGACTAGACCTTCTAACCTAATTGGAAACTTGACATCACAGCTGCCAACCACATTTTGAATTTTAAAATCAAGGAATTTGGCCTGTAAATAAATATTCCGTGAATTATCACTACTAATGACTTACAAAATAAATAACAATAGTTAAAAAATAATTTAACATACTGGAAATCCTAATTTTTGAATGATCCGTGCATATTTACGAGCTGCTAATCGAGAGTCTTCTTCACTTTTGGCTCCAGTACAAACCATTTTTCCACTGCTGAATATAAGAGCAGTTGTTCGAGGTTCTCTGATTCTCATAATTACAGCAGCAAAACGCTTTGGATTATATTCTGCATTCCTTGCATGTAAGGCTATTTTCTTTAGATCTAATTTGCAATTTAAGTTAACTGTTGAAACAATGTTTCTGAAAAGCATCAATTGATTAATTAGCAGTTAATAGTTAATAGGTTTGTACAAAAATTATATTATCAAAAAATCCTTACTGTAACTGGGGAAGAATACCAGGATCTGCAGAAGCTGGTGTCATTGGTGTCATAGGACCTGGAGTAGATGGTCCCATGGACGATGGAGCAATTTGACTTGAAGGTTGAATAAGTGGAGACATGATATTTTGCTAAAAATTTAAAAATCAGAATTGTTATGAATTATATATTTTAAAATATTATGATTGTATTATCAGAAAAGTAAATTTTCAGATAACAAGTACATTTTGAATTAAAACCTACTGGAGTTTGAGGCTGCATCATACTCTGTGGTGTTGCAAAAGGTTGACCCATTGAATATGTGGGCATTGTTTTTTGAGGTGTTTGAATCATTAAGTTGTTTTGCATTGGATTTAAGCCATGCATTTGAGACTGCATTTGAAAAGGCTGTTGTTGCTGCACCTCCTGTTGTTGTTGGAGTGCATTTGGTAAAATTTGTTGATCTTCATCTGGTTGATGAAGAGGTGTACCAATGCTTGGTATACTAAAGCCAGGGCTGGGGAGCATCTGATCCATCTTGTTTGTTTTAGTTTACTTTACAACCATTTTACAACTTAAAAGTAAATTTAACCTACACCCTCTATTTGGTAACCGCGTCAAACACCTAACACGACTTTTAGCCTACTACTAAGCATAAAACTATCGTACTGCAGTTCGCAAGCAACCATCTGAGAATCCGAGATCCGAGAACGGCTGGGCGACAACGCCGCGTACCGGAAAGAGTAGGAATGACTAGTGAAACAGTAAACTAACAATAACAAAGTAACAACGAATGAACTAACGTGAATTTTGAATCCTGATTTCAAAAATCAAACTTCAAATAGCGAAACGAACGCTCTACGTTTCTATTTACGCTAGTGTACATTGTTTTAATTGAATAAATTAATTAATTGCAAATGCATTTTGCATTTTGTTCCCTCATCACTGATCGCATATCGGTAAGTTAGAAATTTAATTTGCCTTCGTTCATATTCGAATGTTTCTTACCAGTGGATGATCGCCATATGTATATTAAATGCCAATCTTTAAATGCTGTACGTCATGGATTTCAGTTTTCGCTTGTAATCGGTCTTATATAGAACCTAACCTAACAGTTGCTAAAATTCCATCTTCTGACTTTGTATACTTGCTCCTTTTAATTAACTTTTAGACTTTAAAAAGTAGTAAAAATGCCGGATCATCTTGGAGATGATATGCGAAAGGTCAAATCCGACGAAGACAAGGAGGAAAAGGAAATCAAACGTAAGAAAATAACTAAATTTTTGGTAAATGTTCTTAATGTTTCATTCTGTATCTAATGAAATGTTCTTTATTTCAAAATAGCTCTGGATGAGGGTGATATTGCGCTTCTAAAAACATACGTAAGTCTTTGTATTTTAGTAACAAATAAAGACTAAACAGTTATTAAACTTACTTATGACTAGCTTTTTATTTTTTTTAAATTATCTTATAGGGACAAGGACAATACACAAAGAGTATAAAGGCAGTGGAAGACGATATTCAGACTATTATCAAGCAAGTCAATGAACTTACTGGAATCAAAGAGTCAGACACTGGACTTGCTCCTCCAGCTTTATGGGACCTTGCAGCTGACAAACAAACCCTCCAAAATGAGCAGCCTCTCCAAGTTGCTCGCTGCACAAAAATTATCAATGCGGATTCGGATGATCCTAAATATATCATTAATGTTAAGCAATTTGCTAAATTTGTGGTGGATCTTGCCGATTCGGTTGCACCGACAGACATTGAAGAGGGCATGAGAGTTGGCGTTGATCGTAACAAGTACCAGATTCACATTCCCCTGCCTCCAAAAATTGATCCTACAGTAACAATGATGCAGGTTGAAGAAAAGCCTGATGTAACTTATAGTGATGTTGGAGGTTGCAAAGAGCAAATTGAAAAACTGAGAGAAGTTGTGGAAACACCTTTGTTGCACGTACGATTTCTTAATATACTTTAAGAATTTTTTTTGGAGAATAAAATATAGATGTATTAATTTGATTTTTGTTTTTATATAGCCTGAGAAGTTTGTAAATTTAGGTATTGAACCACCAAAAGGTGTGCTCTTATTTGGACCTCCAGGAACTGGAAAAACCTTGTGTGCAAGAGCTGTAGCAAATAGGACAGATGCTTGTTTTATTCGTGTTATTGGTTCAGAATTAGTTCAGAAGTATGTTGGAGAGGTTAGTAATCATTTATATATTTGTTTTAAAGTTTTTTTAAAATAGAATATACTTGTGCATTTCAATTTTACAGGGAGCTAGAATGGTAAGAGAACTTTTCGAAATGGCAAGAAGTAAAAAGGCTTGTCTCATTTTCTTTGATGAAATCGACGCTATTGGTGGCGCTCGGTATGATGATGGAGCTGGTGGAGACAACGAAGTTCAAAGAACTATGCTTGAACTTATTAATCAACTTGATGGGTAGGTCAAAAAAACAAATTTTTATTTTCAATTATAACAATGTAACGCTTAATACTACTTTTATTTCTTAAAGTTTCGATCCACGAGGAAACATCAAAGTTCTCATGGCGACTAACAGGCCAGACACACTCGACCCAGCCCTGATGCGACCTGGTCGTTTGGACCGCAAAATAGAGTTCGGTCTTCCAGACCTAGAAGGCCGAACACACATCTTCAAAATCCACGCGCGGCCTATGAGCATTGAAAGGGACATTCGTTTCGAGCTTCTAGCGCGTCTCTGCCCGAACAGCACTGGTGCCGAGATTCACTCAGTCTGCACAGAAGCTGGCATGTTCGCTATTCGCGCCAGACGCAAAGTCTCCACCGAGAAGGATTTCCTCGAAGCCGTAACGAAGGTCATCAAGTCTTACGCTAAGTTCTCGGCCACGCCGAAATACATGGCTTACAACTAAGTAGTTGCGTTTTACTTTTTCTATGCGCGTTGAAAAAGCCTGATTATTCTCGATATAAGTTAAGTAAATTTATATTGTAACAAATTAATGAAAAATATAGATGTTTTTAAGGAAATTAGCGGGCCGATTTATTTTGAAAGATTCATGTACGATGATAGAATTGTAAATTGATTGGGCCATTTGGTTTGTTGATCAGAAAGGAGTCTACGTCGAGCTCACCGCCTGTCCAATTGAATTTCAAATGTCGACAGAGCTGAAACGGACAAAAACTTTTTAGTACTGGACAAGTACATTGGCAAACATATTGACAAACTTAAGAAAAATATTTACTCGGAGTAACAAGATTTGAATTTGTTGTTCGGCCAGTCGACGGGCGATGCAAGAGCGAGGTCCGTGTCCGAAGGGTAATACAAGATAAGGGTGAATCGATGATTTTTCACTTTGATCACTGTTGCGAATCCATCTCTCGGGTATAAAACTGTCTGGATTTTTAAAATATTGCGGCAAACGACAGGATACTTGATTTTGTGTTACCACATTTGTCTGAAAAAAAAATATATTTTTGAAGTTTAACTGCTTTTAAGTACGAAAATATTTAATCTGCAATAACGTTTCAACATTTTTTTTCATGCAAAAGTGAATTACTAACGCCTTTTCGAACGTGGTATCCATTAAGGACAATATCTTTCTGGATTATTCGTCCAACTCCAATGGCGATTGGATTCAATCTAAAAGTCTCTTTTAGCACAGCTTTGGTGTAAGTAGCCTCTTTCAAGGTATTTGCTGTAATTTTATCGGTTTCTTTTATGATCAAATTTGATGATTCGGCATAAAGCTTTTCCAGTATTTCTGGATTTTTCCCCAAATGATACAAAGCAAAAGCCGAAGTATATGTGGTCTGAAAAAAGAAGTCTGTTTTCATTACAAGAGTTCAAAAAATATATTACCACTTTTAAGCTTACAGTATCTATTCCCGCTAAAAGCATGTCTGATGCCATGCCAACGACGTCCTTGAAGTCTAAGTTAGGATTTCGTAAATATATCTCTAGTAAAGACTCCTTTTTGTCTGAATTTGAATTCTTCATTTTTTCAACTTTTTCGGAAACCAGTTGAAAAGCAATTCTGCAAATGTAAAAAATTAAAAATTTAGAAAAATATTGTGGATAGATTCTTAAATCTTTCGTCCTTAAAAATAATTTTTTGCACAAGCTGATAAAAGATTCTTGAAATGAATTTACTTCGACATGAAATCTTGAGCTTTACGCAATTTCTTATAAAGAGGCGTTTCGAAAAAGCGCCAAACTTGAGGTCCACTGTCTAAGGGTACTATTGTACTATTTGTGTTGAATGCAGAGTCTATCAACTTGCTAGTCATTGAATCCGGTTGCATTTCTTGCTCCGAGAAGCTATTGGCTTTAAAATCGAGGGCGACCAGACATATTACTGGAACAAAAGTAATTGACGTAAATTCCACACGTTCCAGAATGAAAAGTGCAATTTCACAGCTTCGAATACCAACGTTCCAAATATAACCGGGACAGCAGCGGCAAAAGATCTTCGTGCTCGTTCTTCGCGCATTTCTCCGCGAATTCAGTTATAATTGCATCCGTATCGGCTATGTAATTTGCGATAGCCTGCGGTTTACTCAGATCCTTCTGGAACTCCTTCCGCAGCCTCCACCATTCCGGTCCGTTCCTGCGAGTAAGAAAGCACCGACGTTCAATTACGTTCTTAATTAAAAAGTCGCCTTGATCGACGCAATCGGTCTCCACTCGTCGCGACAGAAAGAAGTAAAGAACCGTTTTACGTGGGCAACAGGCCGCCGGTATTGTACAGCTCGGGCCTGTCGAGGCGGTACTTGCAGAGGGCTCGATGGCTGCGACGCTCGGGATGCAGTCCAGCATCCGCTTTGAAGACTTCGGCGATGTCTTGGGGTCGAAAAACCCAGACGATCGGCGCGCTTGGGATGATGTTCTCGCGCACCAGAGGTCCGTACCTTGCGTAATTTTTCGCTCCGTTCTCGTGGAGCTTCTTGAAGTTGTATTCGCCTGCCATTTAACAAGGTCGTAGTTCAATTAATTACTTCGTTAATTCAAGGAAGATTTTATTCGCGATTTATTCGCATTGCTATGTTAGTGAACATTTCTTGAAATTAAAGAAAGGTTCATTGCGGGCAATCGGTTAAATATTTTTTTGATTCAAAGAAAGCATTCTTTAATTTAAAGAAACCCCTTTTTAATGGAAAGAAATTTTCTTTTTTTAAATAAAATTTTTTTTTTAATAAAGAAACTTTCTTCCCATTAAAATAAGGAGTTTCTTTGAATTAAAAAATGTTTTCTTTGAAGCAAAAAATTATTTAATCAATTGCCCACAATGAAGCTTTCTTTGATTCCAAGAAATTTTTTTCTCAGTGTGACGCTTTTTTGCCACTTTTAATGTAAGTATTACCATTTTCGACATTGCAGTGGAGATTCATTGACTTTTTAATTGATATTAAATTAATTCTAGCAGAAATTTATACTAATTACTTTGAGTTATAAAAATTTGCAAGTATTTGATTTTCTTTGTATCTCAAGAGAAAAAAAAATAATTTGAAGCTAAATTTAGTTAATAGATTCTTCCGGCACTGGTCAGTTATTTATAATTATTACAATTAAACATTACAAGTTTTTGATAAAAACAAGTTTACTTTCTAACTGAGTTTTATTATCTAATGTATTTTGCATGCTATATAATGGAATTTTCACAAAACCGTTATACCGACTCATCTCCTTAAAATAAAAACAAAACCTAAAGTAATAAGATGAAAAGTTACCAATTTCAACAATAACATTACAATTAACATTACAGCCAATCTTTAACTGCCGTCGCTTAAAAACGAATATTAATTCACTTTTTCCCTCGCAAAATCGACGCACATTTTTATCTCCCAACGAGGGAACAAAAACTTGCCAAGCCAACCGACTCTGCAACCTCGCACTCATTACTCACCGATGACCGGCAAGTATTTATGCAAAGTACCGATAACCGGTAAACTCTTCGGTCCAGGAATCTCATCGAATCCCCGGACGCCTTCGTTCGCCCTGGAGCAGAAACTCCTAATCCTCGTCCTCCTCAGCATCGCAATCGCATTCAACACTCGGCTCGGATGAAAAAAAAAAAAAAAACAAGAACTGGACTCGCTTTAGGACCGGGCAAGACTGAGGTCGGCTCAGCTCGGTTACAATACCGGTTTGCAGGCCAAAGCACGTACGAACGCACCGCGGGCAGAATTGAATTTCAAAGCCGAGACTCGAAGATCCCTGCTGATACGGGACGGCTGGCTTTTCGGATTTCCTCGCTGACGAGGCTATAGGTGGCGACGCAGCGACTGAGTGCTTCGCGTTCTTGCGAAGAAAGCGGAGATTTTGAAGATTCGCTATGGAGAAACTATTGTTGTCGGGACAATAGGTGTTCCGGAGAATGTTAATCTGCTTTTAATGATTTTATGTTTCTCGAAATTTATCCATTGTAGAGGACGGTTTGCTGGAGCAAAATTACCGTTTAAATTTTTACTTTCCGAGAGGAATCGCTTTTAATTTCCAGAATATTTTCAGATCCTCCTATTTTACTCTTCGTACCTTTTCATCGGCAAAAGAGATAAAATCGAACCTTTGAGCTACAGCTGCCTTCGTAATCGAATTAATTATTGATGCACCCCGGTTGCAAAGGACTTATAAAAAACAATAAAACCGGGTGCAAAAACCTAATAGGATATGAAGTTTTATGCGGTTTCTGCACCCTTTTTATGGGATTTTATAGGACGTTTGCAACCGAGACGCCAGAAATGAATGAAAGTGAAGCAGAGGAATATAAAAACAAATTGGGAGCACCGTCGAGTCGGCGAAACAATCTCATTCTTCAATCGATCGGATGCGTAAAAACCGGTGCAACCCGCTTCAATTTCATTTTCATCGAAACAAGCCAAGGTATGTGCATTTATTTTTTTCCCTTTAATCTTTCTTCGAATCGCTGATTGATCCTCGTTATAAGTCGATTGACTGGTTCGGTCTTTTAAGTATGCTTCTTCTCCAATTTCGTTTAATATCTCTAGTACACATATAATTATACTTTACAACTATAGTATATATATTTAATGAACTTTGTACTTATTTATTCTCAAACTAATTTATGAAACGCAAGCTTCATTTCTCACGTACCTATACATTACCGCGCAAAGCGGATGTAGTCGATCACTTATTAATTAAAGGGTAACTAGCTAAGCCATCTGTTCTAAATTCTAGAAGCGTGCTCGAAAACATCAACCGTCCCTTGTCATTACACCGACATCAGACCAAGATCAATAAAAATAATCACCCAAGAGGAAAACTCAATTCGCCAGCCTGCCTCCCCGCCAGAGAGCACATCCGCCGCCGCAAAACAAAGGAATTCCCATCGCAGCCTTCGTTATCGGCGACCGCATCCGCGCGCATCTCTTCCATCTCCCCGCTCGCCGGGCGCGCGCGCGCGCGCACACACGCACGTAACGGTGCCCGCCTCTCCCACCTCTGGCGGCGCGCCTCCGCGGCTTTCACGTGGAAAGAGGCCCCGCCGCGCCAGCTGACGGGCAGCGAGCGAGCTCCATCAGTGGGCGGCGGACATGTGGCCCTTCAGCACTACCTGCCAGAGCAAGGCGCGCCTCATCGGCAAGACCGTCGTCATCACCGGCGCGAACACCGGCATCGGCAAGGAGACCGCCAGGGATCTCTACAGGAGAGGTCAGTGCGAGATGGGTTTTTCCGCGGGTTCGGCGACTGCACGGGAGGGCGAGGAAAAGAATCGGAAGGATGATTCGCTCGTTTGTTTCTTTTTTTTGTTTTGTTTTTAGTTTTGGGAAGGCGGTGCGTTTGGGCCTTGGGGATAGACTAGTCGGACGTAATTTAGAGCAGTGCGTTGGATAAATTTCCTTTATCGCGATCGAACTGATAAGCTACTGGTATTCTTTAGGATAGTAAATGCGTTTTCTTCTATAGCAATGTTTAATTGTAGTAAATGCGTAGATGCGAGACGTTGCTGCAAGGTATTTATAGAAAATTATCCGCAGATAACTTAATGACCAAAAGATTAAACATGGTTCCGTAATATACGATAGATTGTTGTTTCTATATAAATTAATGCAAATGAAAATGTACTTGCACTCGTATACGTCTGCCGGTAAACTCGTATTTTACGCACTTGTGGCGTAATATATTTTTCGTTTTGACAGCACTTTTACAATACTACTGCAAAACTATATTTTTAATTAATTTTTGTAAGGGTCGACTCTTGTTTATTATGAATAAAGTAAATGTTAGTAAAAAGTTTCTTAAAATAAATGTCAAACCCACCAGTATTTACAATTTTTAAAATATTAGGGTTTTATTGGAGAAGTCCTATCTGGACCCAAAGCAGCGGTAGTAAAAATAGATGCCGGTAAAGCAGGTTGCTAGCGGCCCTTTCACATTCTTTACGGTAGAAAAGGTCAAGGACCCTACGACCACCATTGCAGTGAACTCCTTTTCAAACTCTTCTGTCCTTGACTCACATTTAGATGAAATTCAATTTCGCCGACGCAAAGGCGCGTTTTCGCTGTTACGTTTGAAAGAACAATTCAATTAAATTAACGGCCATGCTATCGTTGATCTTTACGTATTGTGGATCTGCACGCGCGGGGAATCAGCAGTCATAACCTTGAATTATTGTTTGTATTTATCGTTAAGAGTGCTCCTCACAGCGACTGGAACGCCACCAAACGTCAAAAGTTTATTTTTACAATTTTTAATTACTCGAGA